>VZQC01012652.1:223961-410046 GCA_009823505.1 Rhizomys pruinosus
TGTGTGGCCGACCAACCTCTCCTCTGTGTATGTGTCTCTCTCTCTCTCTCTCTCTCTCTCTCTCTCTCTCTCTCTCTCTCTCTCTCTCTGTCCCCATCCCACCCCTTTCTCTCTGCCCCGGGTCATGCTGTCTGGTCCCACCACGTGTCTGCAGGCAGCTCACGCTGGCAGTCCCAGGTGTAAATAAAGCATGCTCCTAGAGTGATCTATGCCTCCTGTGCCTTTTTATTGTTTCCTGCTTTTTACACTTAATATTATTGGTGCCATGACATTTTGCAACCCCTGGACTTGCCAGCCAAGTATTTCTCCAGACATCCCCCCCTCCTCTCTCTCTACACTTCATTCCACTTGTACTCCTCCCTTCTCCCTCTGCTTCTCTCAGCATTAGCCCCTCATTGTTTTGAATCCACAGGCTTGAACTGGGTTCCCGTGCAAAGGCGGTACTCTCTCCTGCTTCCCTCCGTCTTTCTTCTCCGTCCTTCTCTCTGCCTGTCTACTCTCCAATTCTTCCTTCATTTTAGCCTCCCATTCTGCTTCAGAGACACTCCAAACCTGGAGTCTCTGACCAGCCCCTTTAGAGGATGTATGCCTCCTCGCCGCTTCCCATTAGAGGACTCGTCCTCCACGTCGTTCCCCTATCTTCTGAGGCTAAAAATCTTTATTTCCTTCGTACAGCTCTCTCCTCTCCCCAGTCTGCCACACACCTGCCCCATTTCTGCTCAGCCACAGTAAGACCACGTGGCAGGAAGCCTGAATTTACATCAGACCTTGTAATAACTAATGCTATATTTCTATATTCTAATTCTCTTGCAACTTATTTAATGGCATAGTCTGATTCTTTCACAATTTTACTTTTCATATTTTGTTTACAAAACTTACCTAAATCTTAAGGGATTATTTTTCAGATTTTGACATTTTCCATTTCATTGTTTTTTCCTTGTAAACCCCATTTTATTCAGAAATCCATTTTGTCTGCTTCAGGATACAAGCCCCTGTGTCTGAGATTAAAAGGCGTGCTGACCACACCCTGCCTCACTAGCATCCAGCATTTCCCTCAGGCAGTAAACTTTGACTTGGCTGGGATCTTTTGAGAAGCCTCTGAGATTAACTAGGTCTGCCAACCACACCCTGCCTCACTAGCATCCAGCATTTCCCTCAGGGAGTAATCTTTCACTTGACTGGGATCTTTTGATTTTTCCACTAACTAAATTTATTCTCATTAAATTAACAGGTAAACATACAGTCTATTTTCCACCTAAGCAAATGTCTTAAACTCTAAGTGATTCTTTGTAAATGTGATAATTGTCTACAGCCCTAGACAAGAAAGGACAACTTTAGATAAAAGGGGATTTTCCCACTGTCCAGAGTTAATGGATACAGTTGGGTCATGTGTCTGTCCAAACCTGTCTGTGTTATAACCGTTCTTCAATGTGTCTTTGTAACTGTCATATGTCCATGTTCTGTGTTTTTTGTCAAAACAAAGTGGCCACTTGAAACTTGTTTTATTCTATGTTGTGCACAAACAAAAATTAAGTTTACTTTTGGCATGCCTCTAAAAAATTTTTTTTTCAAAGGCCTGATTTGAACCTGGGTTCCTAGTTTTCTACACTGTTTATCTGAAGGTTTTATTTCTTCTCTGTCCAAAGTATTTTTCCACAGGTATTACAACTAAAAATTTTCTCTTCCAGTTTTTTCTTGTTTCCAGACGTCTGAAGACCTGATTTTTTGACCCTTAGGGGTTCACTAACGTATTTTTTTTCTCTCCTGTGCTATGCCACCGTCCTTCTGACCAGAGTCCACTTTTAAAAAATCCCTGGATTCATTCATACTCTGGTACTTGGACAGTGACACATTGCTTCCCCTGCAATCCCTTCCCTCCATAAAACAGCCTAAGTACCTTTGATATTGTCAGTTCTTTAATTATATATATAATTGTTTCCATCACTTGTTAAAGTATTTCAATAAGATCATAGTTTTAAAACCAAAGGTACAAGATGTCATCTTAGCCTTGGCAGCACAATTAATCAGAGCTTGCATTTTTGTGTTTTTTTTTTTTTTTTAAATAATGTTTTAAAACTGTTTCTAAAGGTGTTTTTGCTTTTTCCAATGACATTTGATTGTTCTAATACAATGCTGCGTGATAAAAACTCTTCTTAAAGGACTGTTTGTGGATAAATAAAAGGTGTGTTTATGACATTGTTAAACAGCAGATTAAGATCTATCTGTATGACTACAATGCACGTGCCGTTGCGTAAACATCATCCTTACAAAGTGTCATCGTTCCACATGTATTTATTATTAACTTATTTATGAGTGTATGCATGACATACTGTTCACTTTTAAGAATGCTATAATGTAATTATGGCATAAACAAGAAATTGTGTTCCACCACCCGGTGTACTATATCCCTAGTTTTAATAAGCCTGAAGTGAAACAGACACTATTTTTTTGTATATCTGTTTTTCTATACTTTGCACATGGTACTTTTAATATTTTCGGGAAAAATTAGGTTTTTTACTTCTGGTGACCACAAGGACAGTCCAAATGTAACCAATTTGGGTGATCCCTGAGTATTATCTGCCTGCTGCTGGTCTGTGACATGCCCCCCCCCTTCCTTTCCTTTTCAAAGCTATTATCAAAAATCTGGGGACACGTGACATGGCCTTCATTTGACAAGGTACTTTTAACCTCTTTATTATTTGGGTTTGTTTTCAGGGCCTATGTTGTTAGAAACTTTCCCCTTACATGGTTTCAATCATTGTACTTGCGTTACCTTCAGTGACCTTCCTAGATCTAAAGAACCAAGTTGTAGGGACTTACTGCTAAGCTTTAATGTCAACTTGATACCACCTAGACTGAGAAGAAACTCAATTATTGCCTTAAATTGGACTGGCCTGTGCCCATTGGGGGCAATGCCATTCTTGGCCAGCTATTTCTATATTATATACAACAGGCTGAACATGAACCAGCAAAACATGCCAGTAAGTAGTATCCTTTCCTAACCTGTGCTACAGCCACTACCAGGCCCCTACCATGAGCTTTTATTATAGTCAGAATGTTTTGCCACAGGCAATTAAGATTTTATTAACAGTGCTTAAGTCACTGTTCAAGCTTTACTTAGGAGTTGTATGATAATGTACCAAATTAATTCAAACAATCCTCTGGGAGGTTTAGCAACCATACCTAAAGCTCCAATTGATTTGGCAAGAGGGATTTGATGTGACAATATTTTGGCCCCCACACTCTGAGGTCGACTTGGGTCCTAGGGTCCAGCATCCGCAACTTTGTGCATATCCTGTGGCAGCGAGTCACCAGTCATCCCAAGCCAGGGAAGTCTTGGAGATTCACTAAGGGGAAAACTTCATCCCGCCAGTGTCCAGTCAAAGGAAAAAGTCCATATAGAGGAGAGGCTCCTCATGCTTCAAAGGGAAGCTCTGGTCAAACAAGACCTGACATTGTCCTCAAATGGATGGAAATGGTGTTGAAGAGTAAGCCAGGCGCCAAGGCCTGAGTGACCACTAAGGACCAGAACCTCATTTGACCTTAACACAAAAACAAACTTCATTTCTCTGAGCTAACTGTGTGGTTTTTAAACACCCCAACAGGAACTTGTAATCTAAAGAAGAGAAAATGAAATAGGTTATCAGATAGGTGAGAACTACTGCCAGTTAGAAAATATCTAGAAAAACTGTGTAACAGATTATGTGCATAAGAAAATACTCAGAGATAGATGACAGATCTAATGTGCCATGCCAGAAAATACCACCTTTTATATTCTCATGGTTATGGCTCTCTTTCTGGAGCCCTGTTATTAAAGCTGGCCCTCATTCCAGAGCTCTGTGTATTAAAACTTTTTCCAATTTCTCAAACCAGGGTACACGTCCTTTTTCCTCTTGCATCCCTAGACCAGGGACCTCCAATTGCTAATGCACCCTGTAGCCCCCTGTTTGTACTGTGAAGTCCCTGCACTGGTATACTCATGTAAGACTCAACCACTTTCCTTTCAGTTGCAGAGAAAACCTCCACTAAGTACTGGCCACTGCTGACCCGGATTGGGCACTGGACACCCAAGGCGGGCAATCATGCTCTGATCTTCCAGCCTAGAATTCTTAACCCTCAACGTCCACTTCACTCTGAAGTAGCTACAGAAGACAGAACCTGCCCTGTTTCCCATAGAAAACAAAAGCGTGGATGTCAGGATGGTTCCAGAGGCATTTGAAATGCAGAGGACACCTAAGACCGGTGGTGCTCCAGGATTCTGCCCTACCAGGCCAGCTTTTAGCTATGCTAAAACGGGCCATCAAATCTTCTGCCTTTTTGGAAGCCAGACTCCAGAATCCTGCAGAGTGCACTACCCACCCCCACTCCACTGAATCCCCTCCCACTTCTCCCTTAAATTCCCAAGCAGACGCCATTCTGTGCTTGGCTCTACCTTTCCCCTATAGCCTAGCCCCGGCTACTCTGATTAAACTTTGCTCCGAAGAACTTGAGACCTTGTGGCCTTTCATTCCGGGGGGAGCGCGCATAACCTTACAATATTATTCCAAAATATCCATATATACACTCCCACATAATCAAAATTACAAATTCTGAAAATAAACTAAGGTTAATTCCAAACAATTTAGAGTCACATTTTAACAGTAAGTTGCATGCAGTAAAAAGAATGTATAAATTAAAATTTTTTCTGTTTTTTTTTTTTTTTTTTTTTTTTTTTTTGGTGTTTTTGAGACAAGGTCTACTGTAGCCCTGGCTGGCCTGGAACTTGCTCTGTAGACCAGGCTGGCCTTAAACTCACAGAGATCCATCTGTCTCTGCCTCCCAAGTGCTGAGATTAAAGTTGTGCACCACTATGCCCAGCGTGTTGTGTCAATTTAAAAAAGCAGAATTTTTTTATTGTTATTAAACTTTTTCCATAGTTCATACATCATTTCTCAAATTGAATCTAGAATCCCTTCCCTTTCCATGCCCCGCACCTCACCTGAGTCCCTGCACTCTGCCATACATGTCCTGTATCTTTTTCTGAGTCTTTCCAGAGTTTTTTTTTCATTCTTTTATTGTTTTTGGTTTCTCTCCAACTTGTATTGCCTATTAGTATATATACATATAATTATATATATATATATGTAAATATATACATACATACATACACATATCACTTGAATTGGAGGATTTTTTTTCCTAAAAGATGTCATATTTTCCTTAAGGAAGTGCTTGAAGTTTCCTCCTTGACAATCTCAAACAACTATCAATCTTGCACTTTTGCTCCACATTGGGGTCTTTCCCTCCCATGGTCCCCCAAATGAAGTCCAGTAAGCATGCATCCTGTCTCAATTCCCCTGCACTGACTTCCATGATACAGCCCAGGTAGTCCAATGATGACAGTCTATATTCTGACGAGGCTGACACCCCGTTAGCTGTTTAGTCCACAAGCTGGGTATCTCAGTAGTCCCCATCTGGCATTGAAAGTTTGGAGGATTCATGGAGAGACATGAGTCCTCAATCCATATTAGGAGGTTAAAAAGCTGTGTCTCATGTCTTTGAGGAGTGCCAGAAGTGGTGGCAACCACAGAATAGATGCACTTGCCAGTAAGAATTGAAGACAGGCCAAACAACAGTACTCTCTCTTTTTTCTTTTCATCTTTTTACTAAGATCTCAAGTTTTGTGTCTGCAGTACAGTTTCTCTAGTCTTACTGATTATTTATATCTGGTTGTATTTTCCTTTTGGATGCTTAAGAAAGAAAATAAATAACTCAAAAGAGAGTAAAGAGCTTAACAGAGATTTCACAAGCAAGGAAATAGAGATGGCTGAGAAACATCTTAAAAAGTGTTCAACATCTCTAATAATTAAGGAAATGCAAATTAAAAAGACTTTAAGATATCATCTCACCCTGATAAGGCTGGCAAGGATCAAGAAAACAAATGATACTAAATACTGGAGAGGGTGTGGGGAAAGGGGAACACTCATCCACTGCTGATGGGGATGCAAACTTGTACAACCACTATGGAAAGCAGTATGGAGAACCCTTAAAAGACTCAGAATGAGCTTACCCCCTGACCTAGCCATACCACTTCTGAGACTATATCCATCAGATTCTTCCTACCACAGAGACATATGTACAGCTATGTTTATTGCAGCTCTCTTCACAATAGCAAAGAGCTAGAACCAACCCAAGTGCCCCTCAACAGACGAGTGGATAGAGAAATGTGGTACATCTACACAATGGAGTTCTATGTAGCAGTAAAGAAAGATGGCATCATGAAATTTGCAGGTAAATAGATGGAACTAGAAGATTTTATGCTAAGTGAAGTAACACAATCCCAGAAAAACAAAAGATGAATGGTATCCCTCATCTATGGATGCTAGTACCAAGTACCTAGTTGTAAGACAAACTGAGCAATGTTAATGTTATATTCCTCATCATCTAAAGACAACTGTGCTCTTGCATTGTGAATCCCTAAACAGTTTCTAGAGCTGACCTAACATTTATCTTCAGACCTTATGTTTTTGGTACATGATGGAGGGTATGTGTGCATCTTTTAGAGTATTATGGGATTGAAATGGAAAGATGTGAATCAAGAAATATGATATGGAAATAACATACAGTTTGTTTCCAAAGGATACAATTTTAATATAGGTGCAATGTAATAGGCTGGTGCAACTTAGCCTTTCTGTGTGCTTAACGACCATACTTAACACCTATACTAATTTGGCAGGGGAACCTAAGGGATAACTTTCTTCCTTGCCCTCAGAGGTCAACCAAGTCTTAGGGGATTATGCATGGGGGCACCTCTTGAAAGGTCCTACAAATGTGGGTCACCAGTCTTCCTGTTTCGGGAGGTCCTGGAGAGCCACTAATGGGACTTCAGCCATTGTCCAGTCAATAAAGAGGAAAGTTTTCTGAAGCTCATGCTTCAGAAAAGGAAGCCTGGTCTAGCAAGACCTGATTTTGTCCTCGAGTGGATGGAACTGGTAAATGAAAAGCTGAAAGAAGCAAGGCACTCCCCCCCTCCCCCCCCCAAAAAAAAAACACTGAGAGACCCCTGAGGACCATATCCTCAAGGGACCTTAAGAAAACAAAAACCGGGCTGGAGAGATGGCCTGGCGGTTAAGAGCGCCGACCGCTCATTACCTCCTCAGAAGGAATTTACAACAGATGGGCTGGGCGTGATAGGTCAGTTAGTAAAAGTGCTTGCCACAAGGGTATGAAGACCTGAGTTCAGATCCCCAGCACCACAAAATCCAGCATGTGCCTATCATTCCAGAGCTGCGGAGGCAGAGACAGGGAGGATCTCTGGAGTTTGCTGACTGGCTAGCCTTGCCAAGTTGGCAAGATTTCAGATTCGGTGAACCATCCAGATGCCCAGCATCAACCTCTACGTGACACACATTCACAAAGATAAAAATAAAGCCTCATTCTGCAATTAGGATTTTAAAAGAGTCTATGAGAACTCTACTTGTTCCACAGCCTTGCCAACAATTGGTATGAGCAGTTTTAATTGCAACCTTATAGTTTGGCATAGTAGCACCTCATTATGGTTTTGATTTGCGTTTCCCTGATGGTCCGATGGGTGAGGAGGGACATTTGGCATATTTTACTTGCCATCTATATATCTTTTCGGGAGAATGTCTTTAATATTTTTTTGTACAATTTTTTTAATTGAACATTGAGATTTCATTAAATATATGGGCACAGTCCTTTATCTATGTAATTAGCAACATTTTCTTCCAATCTGTACTTTAATTCTTTGAAAATCATCTTTTGATGGTCTTGATTCTTATGAAATCCTGTGTATCAGTTCTTTCTTTGGTATATAATGCTGATCCTGATTTGAGAGGAAAGTCTCTCATATTGGATATGGTGTTAATTACTCTTCATCAGAGGAGGTAATTGCCTTCTAGTCCAGACTATAGAATGTTGTTCAGGCAGGAATGTTAGTTTTCATATACTTCCCCTACATTTTAAAAGATAGGTCTATGGTTTTCTTCTTTGTAGACTTCATCTTTGTTTGCTTCAATTTTTGTCTTTCTGGTAAATATTCATAAAATGGCACTGTTCTGCTTCACCTGAATTAGTGGCAGCTGTGCCCACTGATGAATTTCCTTGTGGCCTTTAAATCAGTAGGAGATTTAACTTTGGCATTCAGACTCCATGAATTTGAACTAATTAATACATTTAGGACCACTAACTATATTAGTGCTTTTTCCCCAATGGCACAGGGTATAAATAGCAGGTGAAATAAAGTGTAATTATTTGGATTATTAGGTAATATTAAAAAATTTAATAAGTGTCAATCAGAACCAGGAAAGTTTAAACCAAAATGTTAATAAAGGCCAGTAAGTATTTATCACAAAAAGTCAAGTGGATTAAGGCCAAAGAAAGTAGTATTATCTGCAGTCACATAAAACTAGAAAGAATACAGATTCAAACATTGGGCATTAATTATCAAATATCAAAGGTCATGCCAAGAATTAGGGTCAACGGAATGTCTGTTTAAAAGTGTGGTATCTCTCTGTATGGTTACATTCCAAACCACTATGGCTTCTTACTGCTACAGGGTTTGAACAAAAAATTCTGCTNATGGAACTGGTGATTAAAAAGCCAAAAGAAGCCAGGGGCTCCTCTCCCCCCCCCAAAAAAAAAACACTGAGAGACCCCTGAGGACCATATCCTCAACTGATCTTGAGAAAACAAAAAAGCAGAATTTTTTGTTCAAAACCCTGTAGCAGTAAGAAGCCATAGATGGTTTAAGGAATGTAACAATACAGAGAGATACCACACTTTTAAACAGACATTCCGTTGACCCTAATCTTTGGCATAGACATTTGATATTTGATAATTAATGCCCAATGTTTGAATCTGTATTCTTTCTAGTTTTATGTGACTGCAGATAATACTACTTTCTTTGGCCTTAATCCACTTGACTTTTTGTGATAAATACTTACTGGCCTTTATTAACATTTTGGTTTAAACTTTCCTGGTTCTGATTGACACTTATTAAATTTTTTAATATTACCTAATAATCCAAATAATTACACTTTATTTCACCTGCTATTTATACCCTGTGCCATTGGGGAAAAAGCACTAATATAGTTAGTGGTCCTAAATGTATTAATTAGTTCAAATTCATGGAGTCTGAATGCCAAAGTTAAATCTCCTACTGATTTAAAGGCCACAAGGAAATTCATCAGTGGGCACAGCTGCCACTAATTCAGGTGAAGCAGAACAGTGCCATTTTATGAATATTTACCAGAAAGACAAAAATTGAAGCAAACAAAGATGAAGTCTACAAAGAAGAAAACCATAGACCTATCTTTTAAAATGTAGGGGAAGTATATGAAAAAACTAACATTCATGCCTGAACAACAAAATTCTATAGTCTAGGACTAGAAGGCAATTACCTCAGTCTGATGAAGAGTTAATTAACACCATATCCAATAATGAGAGACTTTCCTCTAAAATCAGGATCAGGCATTATATACCAAAGAAAGAACTGATACACAGGATTTCATAAGAATCAAGACCATCAAAAGATGATTTTCAAAGAATTAAAGTACAGATTGGAAGAAAATGTTGCTAATTACATAGATAAAGGACTGTGCCCATATATTTAATGAAATCTCAATGTTCAATTAAAAAAATTGTACAAAAAATATTTAAAAGACACTTCACCGAAAAGATATATAGATGGCAAGTAAATATGCCAAATGTCCCTCCTCACCATCGGACATCAGGGAAACGCAAATCAAAACCATAATGAGGTGCTACTATGCCAAACTATAAGGTTGCAATTAAAACTGCTCATACCAATTGTTGGCAAGGCTGTGGAACAAGTAGAGTTCTCATAGACTCTTTTAAAATCCTAATTGCAGAATGAGGCTTTATTTTTATCTTTGTGAATGTGTGTACATGTCAGAGGTTGATGCTGGGCATCTGGATGGTTCACCGAATCTGAAATCTTGCCAACTTGGCAAGGCTAGCCAGTCAGCAAACTCCAGAGATCCTCCCTGTCTCTGCCTCCGCAGCTCTGGAATGATAGGCACATGCTGGAATTTTAAGTAGGTGCTGGGGATCTGAACTCAGGTCTTCATACCCTTGTGGCAAGCACTTTACTAACTGACCTATCACGCCCAGCCCATCTGTTGCTAAAATTCCTTCTGAGAGGTACTCGCCCAAGCGGTGTCCTGCCTCCCTCTCCTGTGTTCCCAAAGGCAAAGTGAAGAAGACTCTCCAACCACAGTTTGGAAGATTCTAGCGAGTTTAATTGGGCTTGCTTACAGAACAATTGAGTGAGGATGTACTTACAGGATTGCCTGCATCTCCCCTTCCCTCATGTCCATACAGGGTCCCAGCATGGACTGGGGTGACCCATATCCAAGATGGTGACAGTGGGAGAGACCCGCCTCTTGGCATTCTCTGTGTACACACTCTTAGCCTCTCCCCTAATACAGCCAAGGACAACTGGCTGGTTGGGAGGGGTAGCTGACTCCTTGCCTTTTTCTTTTCCCTTGGAAGGCATCTGATGTTCAAGGCTAGTCTTTATTTCAGAGGACCCTCCACATTACACACTCTGCTCCTTCCTCCAAATCTCGCATTCTTTCCACCATGCTCTTCCACAAGAATCCCTGAGCTTTGGAGGGGGTGAAAGAGATAGGACAACCTGTTTTCCATTGTGATGAGACATCAAGCTCCTGAATCATATCATCACCTTTTTCCAATGGACTGTTGGCCATTTCAGAGGTATTTCTCCTATTAATAAAACACAAAGAGAAAGAAGCACAAACATCTAAACAAACTCTAACTGCTATAATAACCCAATCTATGGGCACAAACACAAGTGCTTGGATGGTAGCTTAGCAGGGGCATAATAGACCTCTAACAAAACAATTGCAATGACTTCCCCACTGGGGCCTATACCTTCCTCTGCCACTGAGGGTTGACCTGGCTTATGATACTAGATGTGTGTTCCTACCTGAGGAGCAGTTCTTAAATCCAATTGGAAACTTGCTCATTGTACACATACTAGAGGAGCCACTGTTGCACCAGCAGGAATATCTTGCTTGGCATGTGATAGTATAGCACACGGGATGCATAATTAACCAAAACTTTTGGGACTGTTCTCCCCTAGAGAGCTGCATAGTACAGTTTGGCACTATGAAGGCCAGCCTTCCAGTGGCGGGGAGCCTTCAGCTTTGTCCCAGCTGTGTCTCTCTTTCCTATGTTCATATCATACCATGTCTTCAGCAATAGTGTCTCATCTGCTTCCTGTGTGCAATCAGAATTAGTGGCGATAGCCTTTATTGTTTTGGGGGCCTCAGGGGCCTCCCTGACCAACAGCACATAGGGGACCAACCCACTCCAAGTGCTGGAATTTTTATCTAACAATTATACAATTTGGGAGAGTCTCTATTTTTTATTTTTATAAGATATGTGTTTACTCTTTGGCGCTTACAGGCCCAGGCCATTGTAGACTTGTTTTCAACATCTATTCAAAGTGGATATCACTCATGCCTTACCTGACCATAAAACTTCTAGGAATTTCACAGCTACCCCTGGCCCTGGTACCCCTTTGTGAATGTACTTTCCATTTTTGTTTCTTCAGGGTTACTTGATACTTCTCTAATAGGTTTCACATCTGTAAAACACTTACACATTAACATTATTTATTAAATCAAATATAAACAAGGTCTAACACAACATGGGAAGATTTTATCCATTTATATAAACTGTTTTCTAACAGATCCATGTTGAGTACAAGAGCATGGATAAGGGGCATTGATTTAGTTGGTTCCTCACAATCTATAGTCATTTTCTTGAAGCTATTTGGTATCTTAGGGTTTTTCATGGAGCCTCCCTACATTCTTTATCCTTTATAAATGCGTTGGGCTGGCTCAAGCTGCCTATGCAGGCACAGGGCCAAGGATGGATGGGGCCCCCTTTTCTACTGCTTTACCTGTTGCTTCCCTGGGTCAGGCAGGCCCAGGGTCTGATTTCCAGCTGTACTCATACCTTTTATCTTTCCATTGATCCCACCCTGCTGCTGGGGGAGGCCCAGGGTAAGCAAACTGCCTCCATCCCTAGATTAACTTTTCTCAGGAGAGAAAGGTACCTTGTTTTAATCTGAGGGGGTGGGTTATCCATCCTGGGACAGTTTTTATCTTCTGGGTGCCTTTTGTAAACTGTTCCCAGGATTTACAGCCTTCCAGAGGCTCTGTAAGCACAGAATTTGGCTTTTATCATTTTTTAAGGGATTCTACAATACAATGACACAGTTGTTTGCAGATAGCATTGATGTCACTCATTATGTCATACAATCAGGTAATTGGTGCATTTTGCAAGTATCTATGTCCAAATTTTGAACAACCCAAGGTTCCCATAGACCAGTTGGAGAAGCTTGTATGCCCAGACAGGTTGATCAATCAGGAGTCCAGACTATATTCCTGTAGTCTCATGATTCACCCCTATCTCTCCACAGCCTTACATTCTACCACGCTCCTCTTCCACAGTTTGTTCTCTGGGCTTTGAAAGGGACACAAGTGGGTGAGAAGAAAAAGTCTAATTTCTTTGGAGTTGTCATTTGGACTCCAGTCTGTTCAGGGTTTCCCTTCATGGATGACAGCTTTCCCAGTGATACCCTTTTTAATCTATACAAAGACACAAGCTATTGGATTTACAGGGGCAGTTAAGCAGTACCACTATTATGTCAAGCTAAGCTTGGCATAGACACAGATGCTTGGATGGCATGCTAATCTGCAAACTGTGGTTTCTCTATAAAGGGTGACAAGTTCTTACGTGGCTCCAACATCGCCCAACCACCAGAGGACACAAGCTTGTGGCATCCGCTGTGAGTTATTCCTCCAGGAGAGAGCCATATAGCCAAATAGATTTGGGATATATATGACACTTGGCTGCCACTGTTGCACAGAATCTCCAGGCTGTTGAGGTGTAGCTGATATTACAGAGGAGTCTTGCTTGTTTCAGGGAGACCAATATTTTGCTGTATTGCTTTAGTGGCCTTTGGTAATGCTCTCTAGCATTTCAGAGGCCAGTTGTACGCTAGCAAGTGACGCCTCATAACATTTTTCATGCTCACACCAGGTCTTCGACAAAAGGGACTTACTGCATTTCTCCTTGCATATATCCCACTTATAGGCAAAAGGCCTTTATAATTTTGGGGGTGGGGGGCGGGTTTGAATCCCCTAGCCAACATCTCCTAGGCAGAACATTTCATTGCTGATGTCAGAGCTTTCCCGTAGTAATATATTTGGCATTACACAACTTATAAACACTTTACTATTGAATTTGGCTCTAGTTAGGAAATATCCTTTCACAGTTCCTATGCCTATCAATCAGTTAATAACGTTTGCCTGTTTTATAGGAAATTACCACTGTAACAGTTGGCTCTATTTTACAGTTTAGGAGTTGGTTTCATTACCATCATGTTTTTCTTTTTCCTAAAAAGGGGAGGAGAGGTAGGAAGGTTTCTCAGCTCCTGGAAGGTAAACTTCATTAGGGTCATTATAAACAGTCAACCCCAAATATTATTCAGAGAGATGCTCAGGTCCGTGACTCGGCAGTCTGAGGTTCCTCATTCCTTAATGATCAGATGGGTCAACCTCTGCTGGCATGTCCCCAGTTCATCCTGCACAGCCATAAGTTGTTTGTTTTCAGGCATTTAGAATTGGTGATTTTTACCTGTGGAAACAAAAATTCTCCTCCCATTTTTAGTTTCAAGATCAGAAAAATTGAAATTTTATCAATAGGATTGGAACACAGAGTTTTCCATTTGTATCCCAGAAGGTATACCCACCTCCCACTGCCCTCTTTTTTTTTTTTTTTTTTTTTCAATTATATGTTTTACTGTTAGAGCCTAAACATTTTGTATACACATACCCATATACGGAGCCTAGCATAAGCTTTCATTAAATTTACCCAAAACTGTTTCGTCATTACTGTATGTACTGTATTTGGGAAGGAAATTAAGCTTAGTTCTTTAATTGTCCACAAGTAAAAGAAAGTGTTTACATTGTGATGTTGTGTATTCAGAAACATATATAGAGACCATTTGTTTCCCTAACCCATGTATTTGAAATTCAGAAATAGAATAAAACCAATTAACAGTGAGAGTCCCAATAGGTCAGGGCTGTATCTCCAGGTTCCACCAAAACCTACACCTAAGTTTGAAGCTAATCTAAACTTTCACATAAGCTCTTAAAATATCTATACTTGGTGGCTAAAGCTGGGCAGAGTTGAGTACCTGCTAAATAAATTTTACCCAATAAACCCTTTGCTCTTTAAGCTATAATGACTGGACTAAGACTCTACTTATTTGGGAAGTAAAGAATTTAAGCTTAATTCCGTTTTTTTCTTCGCCGAGAGAGTGAAAAGGCCTTACTGTGAGCAATAAATCTCCTAGATCACTAGAAGCGTATCAAGCTGTGTGGTGACATTCAAGAGTTATTCTCCCAAGAAGAGAGCTAATAATCAAACAAAGTTGGAATACAGACATATGGCTGACACAGCTGCACAGTCTCTCCAGGCTTTGGGGTGTAGCTGATTTGGTGGAGGACTCTTGCTTGATCGCAGGAGCCACATTTGCTTTATTGGTTTCGTGGCCTTTGGTAAACTCTCTGGTATTCCAGAGAACAATTGTATACTTGTACGTGCGATCTCGATACAATCCTCCCATGGTTATGCATCAGGTCATTGACAGCAGGGCGGCCTTACCACCTCTTTTCTTGCAGATATCCCAGTTACAGGCAATAAGCCTTAACCTTTTGGGGGGAGGGGCTTCCGGGATGGGTCCCCTGGCTAGCATTCCTTGGCAATAATCCATTGCTGCTACAGTGCTTCTCTTGTATTAATTATATGAACTACTTAAAGCAGACTTTAGTATTATATTTTGTTTTGAATAAAAAATATCCTTTGTACAGTTCCTATGTATATTAGTCATTTAAAGAAAGCAGTTTTTCCAGTTTTATAGAGATACTTCTATAACAGTCAGCTCTGAATTTACGTGAAGGATGACTTATCATTACCACCCTGTTTTTCTTTGTTCTACTATTAAAGCAGGTTAGGTTAAGGTGTTCTCATATTGAAACTGTGCTGACCTAGGAAGGTAAAGTTCAAATTAAGGACTCATGTAAAAGCATTTCCAACACCTATGGTCCACAGAGATGTTTGCTGCCTGAGACCATCTGAGGCTTATCTTTCTTTTAGTGTTAAGATGGGCTGAACTTCTCTGCTGGTATTTTTGTGGTACAACCTACACGACGGAAAGCTGTATCCTTTCTTTTTCAGACTTTGAGTTGGTGATGTTTTGACCTGTGGGAACATACAAATATTTTCCCCACATTAGTCTTAATATTAAATTGAAAGTTTTGACAAAAAGTTTAATATGTAACTGTATCTCCCTTTTTAAATTTTATTTTATTTATTTTTTGACCCCTGAGTCTCAAAAAGGCAGTTGTATAGACATACCTATAGGCCAGGGATCAAGGTGTAATTTTGCATCAAATTTGTCCATGGTTTTTTTTTGGGGGTGGTGCATGTTGTTAATTTGGGGGAGCAAACTAAATCCTTAAGTTCTTTAAATTATCTACAGGTAAAAGAGGATGTTACAAGATGATAATGCATAACACAAAAATTATAGAGAACATTTGTATATGTTAATCCCAAAGTTATTGTAGATAAATTTTGGAGTAATAATGTTACAGTAGATAATAATGTATTTAAATTAATATACATTAATAGAATATAACCCATGTCCCTCTCCCCCCCTCCCACCCCTCCCGGTTCAACATTTCACAGTCAGTTTTCTTGATGCAGTCTTTTCGTTGTTCTTTAACATGCATCCCTCTTCACAAGAATTATTAATAACTGGGTTATGGCGCTAGCATCACATATGAGAGGATACCATTGTCATTTGTTTTTCTGTGCTTGTGTTACTTCACTTAATATAATATCCTCCAGCTCCCTCCATTTACCTGCAAAGTTCATGGATTTCACCTTCTTATTGCTGCATAGACCCCCTTGTGTACAAGTACCACATTTTTTCTATCCACTCATCAGTTGAGGGGCATTGGGTTTGGTTTCCAGTTTTTGCCATTGTGAACAGAGCTGCAATAAATAGTAGCATGTTGCATGTATTCCTCAGTAAGATGATTCTTGTGGGTATTACCTAGGAGAGTGGTATGACCAGGTCAAATGGCAAGTGTCCATTTTGAGTCTTCAAGGGTTCTCCACAATGCCTTCCACAGTGGCTGACAAGTTTACATTCCCACCAGCAATGGATGAGTGTTCCCCTTTCCCCACACCTCTCCAGCACTTGGTTCATTTGTTTTCTTGATCCTGGCCAGTCTTATCGGAGTGATGGTGATGGTGTAAGTCTTGGTGGTCTTATTTGCATTTCCCTCATTATTAGTGATCCTTGAACAGTTTTTAGATGTTTCTCCGCCATCTCTAGTTCCTCCTCTGTAAAGTCTCTATTCAGCCTCTTTGCTCCATCTTTTGAGTGATTCATTTGTTTTCTTTTTTCTTTGTTTTTTGAGTAGCTTGTATACTCTGGAAATATTTGCTTTGTCAGATGTATCTGCAGAGAAAGGTTGATAGAATACATTTCAGAAAACCAACTCCCAGGAAAATACGTTGAAAACAATTCAAAGGACAGAAGAGAAAACAGAGAACTATCTCAAGCACCTAGGAAAGAAACTAATAAAAACTAATCATAGGAGTTGAATCAGAGACTAAAAGTCCAAATGGATAATAAGGCAGCAATAGAAGCAAATATCCATCTTTCAATTATAACCTTAAATATTAATGGGCTGAACTCTCTAATCAAAGCATAGATGGGAGAATGGATTAGGAAACAAAACTCATCTATAGCTGTCTACAAGAAACCCATCTCAATTTTCAAGGACAGGCACCAACTTAAGTGAAGGATGCGAGAAAAATTTCCAAGCAATGGTTCCAAAAAGAAAGCAGGTGTTGCTATTCTAGTATGCAGATAAAATGATTCAAAGCAAAAGAAATCCAAAGAGACAAGTGGGCCACTACATCTTTATTAAAGGAACCATTGACGATGAAGACCTCACAATCATGAATATATATGCACCAAAAGCCAGCGCACCAAACTTGTAAAGACAACTCTTCAGGACTTCAAGGCTCAAATTAACCCCAGCCAGTAGTAATAGTAGGGACTTTAATACCCCACTAAGTCCTTTAGACCAGATCAACAGGACAAAAGGATAAAAACAAAGGAACATCTAACTGAATGATACAATACACCATGGATCTCACAGACATCTATCGAATATTTCACCCCAAACACCAGTGAATACACTTTCTCTCAGCACCGCATGGAACATTCTCCAAAATAGACCTATACTGGGACACAGGGAAAAAACTCAACAAATACAAAACGATTGAAATAATTTCGTGCTTTCTATCAGACCACAGTGCCATAAAGCTCAAATCCATACCAGGATAAGCCTACCCCGTACAAGAACTATGAGACTAAAAACACTTTCTTGAATAATGAATGGGTCAGGGAAGAAATAAAGAAAGAAATAAAAACATTCCTGCGAACGAATGACAATGATACAATACAACACAGCAAAACCTATGGGACACTTTAAAGCAGTCCTAAAGAGGGAAGTTTATAGCTCTAAGTGCCTACATTAAAAAAATAGAAAGAGCACAAGTGATGATCTAACACAGCAGCTTAAGAGACAACAACAAAAAAAAAAAAAAAAAAAAAAAAAAAAACCCTAAATAGCAACAAGAAGAAATAACAAAAAATCAGAGCAAGATCAATGAAATAGAAAACAAAGAAAACCATACAACAAATCACATGAATCCAAAAGTTGGTTCTTTTGAGAGCAATAAATACGAGCTAGACAGACCTGCCTAGTTGCAGTTAACTAAAAGAAAAAAGGAAACACTCCAAATCAATAGATATCTGTGATGAAAGGGGAAATATCACCAACAGACATATGAAAGATCCATGACACCCATAAGGATTACTTCACAAGCCTATACTCTACTAAATTTGAAAACCTGGCATGTAAATGGATGATTATCTGAACTCTGGGAATCACCAAAGCTTGCAATCACGAAGAGATTGACGCTTAAACAGCCCCATTACTATGTGAGAAATTGATTGATTACTTGTATATGCAAAAAAAAACTCTCCAACAAAAAATGCCAGGCCCCAGATGGTTTCACAGCAGAATTCTCTAAAAATATTTCAAAAAGATTTACAACACATTATATTCAAGATGTTTAGAAGGATACATTGGAGGGAGTCTCCCCAGGTTCCTTCTATGAAGCCGCATCACACTAATACCAAAACCAGCAAAGATGCCCAACCAACAAAAGGAGAACTATTGACCCCCATCTCCCTTAATGAATCATAGATGCCACAAATTCTAAACAGGATACTGGCTAACCGCATACAGAACACACATCAAGAAATTATCCTATCCTGACAAGTGGGATTCATACAGAGATGCAGGGATGGTTAACATACGGAAAATCATAAGCTCATCAAGCATATAATTGGACTGAAAGAAAAAACCACACCATCATTCTCAATTGATGTGGAAAAGCCTTGACAAAATTCAGCATCCCTTACATTTTAAAGTCTGCGAGGGAATTGGATTGGGAGGGATCATTCCTTAATGTAATCAAAGCCATATACAGGAAACCACAGCCAATATTCATCCTAAATGGGGAAATGACAGCGGCATTCCCTTTAGGGTAGGGTAGGAACTCAGCAAGGCTGCCCCCTCACCACTCCTCTTCAATATAGTGCTTGAAACCCCTGCTAGGACAATAAGGCAAGAAAAGGAAATTAGGAGTTCTAATCAGAAAGAGGAAGTCAAGCTATTCCCTTTTTGCTGATGATGATATGATTGTCCTACCTAAGGGATGCTAAGAACTCCACAGTAAACTCCTAGAAATGATTAAGAACCTTCAGTTAAGTGGTGGCAGGATACAAAAAATCTTAAATCTAGAAAAATCAGTAGCCTTTCTTACACCAACATAAGCAACTAAAGAAGGAATACAAGAAGACCCTCCTTCACAATAGCCTCAAAAACAATAAATACCTAGGAAACAACCTAACCAAAGACACAAGGATCTCTACAACCAAAATTTTAACCTCTGAAGAAGGAAATTGAAGAAAAGACAACGAAGATGGACAAACCTCCCAGCTCATGGATTGGAAAATAAACTATAGTAAAAATGTCCATTCTAACCTAAACTCGTATACAGATTTAATGCCAATCCCAATCAAAATCCCCAAGAGCTTTTCACGGGTTTGGAAAAAAATCCTCAATTTCATTTGGCGAAAAACAAAAGACTCCGAATAGCCAGAGCAACCCTGAGCGCAGACCGAAAAGAGCAATTACAGGGGGGATCTCTATACCAGATTTAAACTATACTACAGGGCTATAGTCATAAAAAACAGCTTGGTACTGGCACAAAAACAGACCAGCTGAACAATGGAATAAAAACTGAAGATCCAAACCTGAGCATATTACAACTTTCAGCCACCTCATATTTGATAAAGGGGCCAAGAAGACACAATGGAGGAAAGACAGCATCTTCAACAAGTGGTGCTGGCAAAACTGGATCACCACTTGTAGAAGAATGAAATTAAACCCCTACCTCTCACCTTGCACAAAAGTCAATTCCAGATGGATTAAAGACCTTAACATGAAACCCAAAACTCTGGAGGTAATAGAAGAAAAACTTGGCAGCAGGCTTTTATCATTTTTTAAGAACTCAAGCTTGAATCAAATCTTCCCACATTTGCCTTTGAATAACCCAAGCAGTCCTCTTTTTCTGCTTTGTTTTTTTATATCTCTTTTAGATTGTTCTACTCCTTTACAGACATGCTTTACATGCTGGTCTAAGTCACTTAGATCTGACAAAGCCTCTCCTACTTTATATTCTAGCCCATCAAGGGACTCAGCACAGTCATCAAGCTCCATACCAATCTCAAGGTCCTTGTTCAATCAAGTTTTTCCTTAAACTTCTGTAAACACAGCCTATCTGGTCCAGTGAACTGAGCACTATATATTGCTTTCTTCATACCAAGTTCTCTCAGTAGTCCCTGCCCCTCTCCTACCATCCTCCAGCCCTTGGATTCATGGGAACCTCCACTGGGGATGATCAAGTATCTCTAATGGCTCATACAAACAAATCTGTCAGAGATTGATTCTCTCTGCCTCAGATTATACAGCCTATGTCTCAAGGAGTGGTTATATTGCTCAGCTTCTCTGCTGCGGCACTTAAAATAATTCCATCCCCCCACCATCTCCCATAGCCTCACAAGCCAGGTGGCAAGGGGCTCCATTGCCCATTTGAACATGTTCCCCAGCTTCAACAGCTCCAGTGCTGTATATCTCTGATTGCCCTAGATTCCCACACTGAGCCATTGTTAAGACCACCATCGGCATGTTGAAACATGGATTTTTCCTTTCTTGATATTACAGGTGGAACCCAAGGGGCAGCTTGTGCTTTTTCTAGGTCACTCCCTTCCTCATCACTATCTGTCTTCTCACATGGGTTCTAGGTTTGGGGGTTCCAGGATGAACCTTGTATTATTGATCTAATCTGGGCTCTCTTCCCCTTCTGTCTCCCTAGCTGTAAAAAAACAAAACAAACAAACAACAAAAAAATAAACTGCAGGCTAGCACCTCTACCTCTTTTCCCCTTTTATGCAATTTAATGGCAAGATCTGAGTCCAATACTGAGGCTTGTCAGTGCCCCCCTTCCCTCACGTCCATAAAGGGTCCCATCATGTAGCCTGTGAACTCTCCCAAGATGGCAAAGGCCAGAGAGACCCATATCCTGGCACTCTCAGTTTACATACTCTTAACTGCTCCCCCTTATCCAGCCAAGGCCAACAATACCACAGGGCCTGTTTCTCAATGTCCCAGATGCATCTGGTGGACTCTAGCCGGGGGAATGTGAATGCTTAACCTTTGTCCAGAGTAGAAGTCTGGAATCAACTCTTATCTCTTCAACAGTTCCAGAGAGCTAGAGCCCATCATGGCAGGGAAGACATGCAGCAGGCAGGGACAACATGGTGGCAGGCCATGAGGACAGCTGGTCTCATTGCATACACAGGAAGCAAAGGTGAACAGGAGGTGGGCTGGCTTTAAAACACCAAGGCCAATCTCTAGTGACTCACTTCCTCCAGCAAGGTTCCTCCTCCTAAAGTTTCTACAGCCTTCACAAACAGTGCCACCAGCTGGGGACCAAGAGTTCAAACACTTAAGCTTGGAGGAGGACAATTTCACATTCAAACCACAACAGACACTTTATAACAGATCAACTTTAATCAGTAGGTGAGTGGACAAGCAAACCATGTTATTGTTGCCCAGTGATACTTTTCATCCATTAAAAATGTATGACCTATCAATACAACAACCTGGACAAAACTCAAAACAATTGTGCTGGGTGAGAAAAGCCAGAGAAATTAAAGACTGCTTGATCCAATTTACAAAGAATCTATAATTATGCAAGGAAATCTATAGTGATAGAAAGTAGCTGAGAGTTCTTGAGAAAATAAAACAGGTAGGAGAGATGAAGAATGGTGTATTAGTGAGAGTTCTCTAGAGGAACAGAACTGATAGAATATATACAATAGAATATATAATAATATAATATATAATTAACTTATTTCATATATATAAAACTTGTGAATCAGCTTACTTTGAAATTTCAGCAACAACTGAATCACACCTGAGAGACTGAGACCATGGCAGTTGCTCAGTTCATGGGGCTGGGTGCCTCAGTGGTCCCAGTCTGGTGCCCAAAACCTGGAGGGTTCATGGAGAGGCCCTGGTCCCCAGTCAGTGATGGAGTCTGAAAATGCTGGCTCAATCTTCAGCAAGGGAAGCAGCAGCAGCAATGATAGTAGGGCAATCAGCTCAACAGGGAGAGGAAAGACTGAACAAGGAAAGGCAAATGATCTCCCTTCTGCCATGCCCCTTTTATCTGGGCACTACCAGAGGGTGCCACCCCCATTTGGGCTGGGCCTTCCCATATCAATTAAGGCAGTCAGGACAATTCCTCAGCTAAGGCTGCCTACTCAGGTGGTTCATTTGTGGCAAGCTGCCATCAAAACTAACCACCACAGAGAGATTCCAGAGGGCCCATCATAATGTACTCCATGTATAATTTATTTTACATCAATAAGGCTGTTTGAAAATACCTTAGCCATGGAAATTCTCTTTCCTTCTCTTTCTGTATCAACTCTTCAAAGTCTAAGGCAACTGATGTTACCAACTAAATGAGGCAAGGACAACATCTGTTTGAGCAGCACAAGGAGGTAAAACCAAGTCCAGTCTCAAAAGCTTGTCGATTGCATATGCACCACACAGCCTGGCAGAAGGAACATGGAGCCCATGGTTTTGCTTTCTTGTGGTACCATAAGTATGTCTGATTTTGTTGTGGAAATGCTGTGACCTGAGGCACTTGCTCATTAGTAATGAGCTGAATAACTTTTGTCCTCAGCATTCCTTACCCACCCCCCTTTAGATTATCACTCACCCAACTTTCTGTGCTACTCTCCCCCTCCTAAATATTTACTTCTCCAGTAAAGACCCATTGCCATGGATTTCTCTCATCCCAGTTACTCCCTTGAATTCTGGAAGATGCTGGTATCATATGACAACTTTAAGTTGACTAAGCATTTATAAAGGTATGTCTCTGTCCATCTGGAATAATGTTTAAGAGCTTAGACACAGGAACCAGGTTTCCTGAGTCAAATCTTACCTCCATCACTTATTAGTTGTGTGACTTTGGACATGTCACTTAGCCTCCATGGTAAACCATCTATAAAATAAGCATAATTTTACTTACCTTACAAATTAGTTATAATAATGAAATAAGTATCTATAAAGAACTTAGAGCAGTGTTTGACCCATGGCACAAACATGTTTCTGTGTGATAACTTGAATACCACTGACCAAGGACTATTTTTTTTTTCAGCCTTTAAACCAATGTTGTTTAATATGCACATATTTACTTTTACTAAGTTCTAAAACACCATGTATCCTGTAGACAGAGTCTGGGAAAAACTGGATACTTGTTGAACTCACGTCAATTAAATATGCATCAATCGAATATACACCCGTGTCCCTCTCCCACACCTCCCACCTTCCCGAGTCACCATTTCAGTCAGTTTTCTGATGCAATCTTTCTGTTGTTCTTTTAATATGCATCCATCTCCACAAGAATTATTTATAACTGGGTTATTGGTACTAGCATCCACATATGAGAGATACCATTTGTCGTTTGTTTTTCTGGGACTGTGTTACTTCACTTAATATGATGTCTTCTAGCTCCATCCATTTACCTGCAAAGTTCATGATGTTGTCTTTCTTTACCGCTGCATAGAATTCCATTGTGTACATGTACCACATTTTCTCTATCCACTCGTCAGTTGAGGGGCATTTGGGTTGATTCCAGTTTTTTGCTATTGTGAACAGAGCGGCAATAAATATAGCTGTGCAGTAAGATGAGTCTTGTGGGTATATACCCAAGAGTGGTATGACTGGGTCAAATGGCAGGATCATTTTGAGTCTTCTAAGGGTTCTCCACACTGTTTTCCATAGTGGCTGCACAAGTTTACATTCCCACCAGCAATGGATGAGTGTTCCCCTTTCCCCACACCCTCTCCTGCACTTGGCATCATTTGTTTTCTTGATCCTAGCCAGTCTTACTGGACTATTTTTTTAAAATAGAATAGAACATCTAGTCTAAAATGACTAATTCTTAGTAATTCATCAGGGGATTAAAAAGCACCTTCCCAGCCTGTCTCATGACCCCTTCCCTCAGTACCCACCACCTTCTCCCTCTACATCAGTGACCACATGTGCAAGTATAATGACACTCTTCCTGACTGGAGACAATAGAGCCCATGGCTGCTGCCAAAGCTGCCTTCCCCGTGCTGTGATCTGCCCAACCACCTGACCCTGGTACTATCTGCCTCTCCCAGACACAGGGAGCCACTGCTGCAGACCCCAGCAGGAGTACCCACCTTTGGCAATGCAGCTACAACAGCCCCCTCGGTGAAGTCTCAAGGATCTGTAAACTCAGGGTGAAGTGCTCATTAAAACAATTTCTGAGCTGTTCATCACCCAGGCTTTTAAAGGGCAGTGGAGCTGCAGCATCCATTGAAGAGAATCCAAACTTTCTCTAAGTCTTATTTATTCTTTCAGGGCTTAACCTCCCTTGAGAAAGAAACTATCTGGGAGGATTAGATGGTTTCTGACACAAGTCTGTTGAGCCAGCAGAGGCATGTGGATCTGCCACCAGCCACATCGCTCTTCTACACTTGTCATTAGGAAGGTCTTCAGGCTAGTGATGCATTGTTACCCTGGAAGACAGCAAGCTTGGCTTATGACAATTAATTCTGCCTTGATTCCAGAGTGTGAGGCCATAGGAATACTTTTCCCCAGCCTCCTTCCTGCAGTCCTCTGTCGAGCTTCAGTTTTGGGCAAGACACTGTAGAAAATTCAATGAAATGTATAACAGGAGCCCTGCTCCCCTAGAACATAGTAACTGCATTTGAGGGGAACTGTTCTTCCCACACCCTCATCCTCAAAACTTCTATTGGAGAACATAAAGCAGTGTTTGTAAACACACCCCCATAAGCTGTGGGTTCGAGCAGGGGAGACTTAAGCCAAACCAAGGCAGTTCCTGCTCTGGCCACTTGGTATTTCACCACATTTTCACACAAGAATTAGAGTTGGCCTGAACTGCAATCTAACTGGAAAGGACTCTTGGAAAACACACTGAACTGGACTGCTGGCTAGTATGGGTCACATGCACGTGGAGAGAGAAGGAGAGGAGGAGACCATTTGGCCTGTAAGACAGAACTACTCATGACAAAAAAGAAAAGAAAAAAAAGACAGTAACTACTGGTCCCAAAGTTCCATGCCAGCTTCCATTAGCTTTCTCTGATCTCATGCCTTGTTACATCACTCTTGTTTGGTTTTCTGTTCCTATTAACCAGAAATTGACATTTTCAGTTTACACCAGTTTAGGAACAAAAGATGCATGATTGCCACCTTCTGTGTGTAGCAAAGTCTCACCCCAAGCTGATGCACTGTTTGGCCCATGACACAGAGATATGACTGGTGGGACCAACTTACCAAGTATCGAAAGAAACCTCTTTCTCCCTGGGAAATATTTATCTTAAAGGAAAAAAAAGAAGGTAAAAGATTCAGTGCAGAAACAATACCTCCACGGAAAAAGCCTTTGACAAAATCCAGCATCCCTTCATGCTTAAAGCCCTAGAAGGAATTGGATTGGAAGGATCATTCCTCAATGTAATCAAAGCCATATACAGGATACCCACAGCCAATATCATCCTAAATGGGGAAACGACAGAAGCACTCCCCTTAAAGGTAGGAACTCGGCAAGGCTGCCCCTGTCACCACTCCTCTTCAAAACAGTGTTTGAAACACTTGCTAGAGCAATAGGGTAAGAAAAGGAAATTAAAGGAGTACTCATTGGAAAAGAGGAAGTCAAGCTATCCCTTTTTGCTGATGATATGATTGTTTATTTAAGGTATACTAAAAATTCCACCAGAAAACTCCTAGAAATGATTAACAGCTTCAGCAAAGTGGCAGGATACAAAATTAACCTAAAAAAATTAGTGGACTTTCTTTACATCAACAACAAGCAACTGGAGAAGGAATTCAAGGAGAACTTCCCACTCACAATAGCGTCAAAAACAATAAAATACCTAGGAACAAACCCAACCAAACGCACCAAAGATCTCTACAACAAAAATTTTAAACCCTTAAAGAACGAAATTGAAGAAGACATCAGAAGATGGAAAAACCTCCCATGCTCATGGATTGGGAAAATTACCATTGTAAAAATGTCCATTCTACCCAAACTCTTGTACATATTTTTTTTTTTTGGTCTTTTCAAGACAGGGTCTCCCTGTAGCCCTAGCTGTCCTGGAACTCACTCTGTAGACCAGGCTGGCCTTGAACTCACAAAGATCTGCCTGCCTCTGCCTCCCAAGTGCTAGGATTAAAGGCATGCGCCACCACGCCCGGCACTCTGGTACATATTTAACGCAATCCCAATTAAATTCCCCAAGAGTTTCTTCACTGGCTTGGGGAAAAAAAGTCCTTAAATTCATTTAGAAAAACAAAAGAGCCCAAATAGCCAAAACAACCCTGAGTGAAAAGAGCAACACAGGGGGGATCTCTATACCAGACTTCAAACTATACTACAGGGCTATAGTCTTAAAAATAGCCTGGTACTGGCACAAAAACAGACCTGTTGACCAATGGAACAAAACCGAGGATCCAAACCTGAGCACATACAGTTTCAACCATCTCATATTTGACAAGGGGGCCAAGAAGACACAATGTAGAAAAGACAGCATCTTCAGTAAGTGGTGTTGGCAAAACTGGATCACCACTTGTAGAAGAATGAAATTAAACCCCTACCGCTCGCCCTGTACAAAAGTCAACTCCAGATGGATCAAAGACCTCAATGTCAAACCCCAAACTCTGAAGGCGATAGAAGAAAAAGTTGGCAGCAGACTACAAGACATAGGCGTAGAAAAAGACTTCCTAAATCAGACAGCAGCTGCACAAGAATTAAGGTCAACAATTGACAAATGGGACCTCATTAAACTCAAAAGCTTCTGTACATCAAAAGAAACAATCAAGGAAGCGAAGAGAAATCCCACAGAGTGGGAGGAAAGCTTCACTGCAGAAACATCTGACAAAGCATTGATTTCCAGAATATATAAACTACTCAAAAAACAAAAAAGAAAGAAAACAAATGACCCACTCAGTAGATGGACAAAAGACCCGAACAGAGACTTCACAAGTGAGGAATTAGAGATGGCTGAGAAACATCTTAAGAAGTGTTCAACATCATTAATCATTAAGGAAATGCAAATCAAAACCACTCTAAGATATCATCTTACTCCAATAAGACTGGCTAGGATCAAGAAAACAAATGATACCAAGTGCTGGAGAGGCTGTGGGGAAAGGGGAACTCTCATTCAGTGCTGGTGGGAATGTAAATCCGTACAGCCACTATGAAAGCAGTGTGGAACACTTAGAATGAACTTGCCACCCAACCCAGCTATGCCACTCCTAGGCATGTACCCTCAAGACTCACGCCACCACAGAGATACATGCATGGCCATGTTTATTTCAGCTCTCTTCACAATAGCAAGGAGCTGGAACCAACCCAAATGCCCCTCAACTGAAAAGTGGATAAAGAAAATGTGGTACATCTACACAATGGAGTTCTATGCAGCAGTAAAGAAAGACGACATCATGAGCTTTGCAGGAAAATGGCTGGAGCTAGAGGACATCATGCTGAGTGAAGTAACACAGTCCCAGAAAAACAAACGATGAATGGTATCCCTCATCTGTGGATGCTAGTGCCAATTACCGAATTGTAAGTATTTCTTGTGCATGGCCCCTTGAGCTTTTGCCCAAGCAGTTGGGAGTGATGCATATTGGAAACAACAACAACAACAAACAACAACAGAAAGGACTGCATCAAAGAACTGAATTAAACTGAACTTCTGCTCAAAACAGTCAACTTCCACATGGAGAATTTTGAGAAAGAGATGAAAAGCATGTTTGGCAGAATGCATGAGCTCTGGCGTGGTGGGGGGATAGGGTGGGGGACACGGGTCTAAATTTGATAATCTTGCACAAATTATATATAAAAAATAAAAAAAGAAATAACACTTCATAAAGAGTATGTCTGGGACATTTTCATCTAGCAAGACACTGGACTAAAATAAAAAGATATGTCCTAAAAAACAAAAAGAAATGAAAGTCAAGACAACCGCCCTGACTTTTAGGTTCATGAGTGGCATTATTGTGATATCCTTGAAACTGAGCAACTCCAATATGACAATAGGGAGAGAGATCTTGCATAGGTCTGCAGCAGGACACCTCATACAGTGAAGAGGGCTTAGAGCTCTTAGTAGCAGCAGTTAGAGTCCCCCAGACACACATCTGTGGCTACAGCCTGGGGACTAGTGGCCTCGTGTCCACATAGGCAGGTCTCTCCAGCCATGGCGGGTGTGACAGCCCCACTATAGGCCACTGGAGACATGGAGAACACAGCAGAGTGGCTGACAGCACCTGTCCCATAAAAGTGCCTGAGGAATCCACAATTGGTGTGTGGGATTTGGGAAGGGGAGCTTCAAAATAAGCCTTTAAAATTCTGTATTAGCTGATGGGTGTTAAAGGCAGAAAAAGGCTGCTGTGTCGCTGTCATGGCAACACACCCCCCTTAAAAACTCTCCATTGTGTGGATACAGAGCAAGGGTCAGGGAGGCACCTTCCTGGTTCTCAGATTTATGAACAAGTTCCAAACTCTGGATCTTATTAGCTCTTCTGCCTTCTACAGTCATCATACTTCTCTTTGGAAACTGAAATCTCCTGTAACTTTCCTTCATCTTCAAAAGAAATGTTTTTGGGTTTTTTTGGCTGAGACAATGGTGCTGACATATCTCGCCAAAACCCTTGTAAGATCAGAGTTTTATTATACTTTCAAAGAAGTTCTATCTAGTTAAGAGTGATGGCTCATGCCTATAACCTATAATCCCAGCATGCAGAAGGCTGAGGCAGGAGGCAGGAGGATTGCCAGGAGTTTGAGGCCCACCTAGGCTACTTAGCTGCAGACCAGCCTTCTCCTGTCTCAAAAAAATTGTTGTAAAATAATCTCATTTTTTAACGTAAGCACTGCTGCGATATAAAAATACAGCAAAGAAAAGCTTCAGTTATACTGTAAATTTAAATCCAAACTAAGTAAAAAACTCAAGAACATTTTCAGCATCATCAGGATCTATCTAAGCTCCAGCCATGGTAGCCTTGCTGTGCTGAGCACAAATAGAAACCAATGTGAAATCTGCATAACACTCTGAAGGAGTGAGGCTCATTTTGGGAAAATGAAAGCATTTTATAGATCCTGCTCTCTTTAATTCACATACGTCCTCTGCCTGCAGGAGACCGGGACTATTCACCCCGGGAATCCACCTCCATTAGTGTTAAGTGATTTTCACACTTATAGGAACAGAAGGACCCCTGAAAATGAGCGCAGTGACTAAGACCAGGACTGCCTAAGACCAGGATTAATAGTGACCACCCCCAGAGTGATATGGAGGTCAGTGGATGATGCTGTTGTCCAGCTCAGGGCCACAGCATTGAGGGGGAAAAGCATAGGTTCTTTCCTGAACAGGCAGAAGGTCAAGTGTGGCTACAGCTACATAGCAGTACAATGTGATCTAATATAAGGAACGTGCTGAGGACCACAGCACAGAGAAAGCAAGTGCAGGGAGGGAGTGGGCCAGAGTACAAAGAGCTGTGAGCACTGGTATGAGCAGGCACTTAAATCACTAATGGCGGTTCAGAGCTGTAGAACACAGGGTTGGCATGTCAGAACTGATCTTAGGGAAACCACCTGGCAGGGCTGGAGAGATGCTCATTGGGTAAAGTTCCTGCTGGACAAACATGAGGACATGAATTCAGATCCTCAGCTTCCGCCTTACATGTATTGTGGGTGTGGTGGGGCATGCCTATAATGCCAGTACTGAGAGAGGGCAGAGACAGATGGATCTCCAATGAGAAATTCCATCTCAAGAAACAAGGTAGAGAGCAATAAAAGAAATCCACATCTGGCCTCCACGCCCACATGCTCATGCAAGCATACTTGCACACATTTGTGCTGCACATGCTTACAGCACACATATCCACACACATTTTTAAATAAAATTAAATAACCTAGAAATGATAATAGAAAGTTTAAAGTGAGACCAGACAAGAAATAGAGGTTCAGCCAAGAACTGGGCTTCAAACTTGACACCTCCTGAGCTTACCGATGATGGACCATCGTCTCCTAAATAACTCCAGAGACAGGGTAGTTACAAACCTTCAGTGCCAGTGGCTCTGGAGAGCAAAGGGGACAGAACAAAGGTCAGAGCCAGTTCTATGGATTCGGAGCCTCTATTACATTGATGTCTCAATTAAGTTCCCTCAGTGGCTAGGTCCAGGTCCTCGGAGATGAGACTATCCTGGACAGATAGGACAGCAGACCTAGGCAAGTCTGCAGATTAGTTTTCTGTCCTACCCTATCCTGTTTGTTGTTATTAGAGTATTTTAATAAATTTAATGCATAGTTGTTTGTTTTGAGACAAGGTCTGAACACAACCTAGGTTGATGTTAAGCACTCGATCCTCCTGAGTTCTGATTACAATATGCACCACCATGCCTGGCTCCTTAAATTTCCTGACATACTTTCCCTTGTAGCCTGCTTGCTAGCTTATTAACTGATTCGCTTTCCTCATAGAGATGTCATAGTGCAAATAACACCACTTAATTCAGTAAATATTTACAAAACACATCCTTTTCCAGAAACTGGCTACACTATAGTGAATGGGCTGTAAATGTCCAGCCCTTGCTTGCTCAAGGCCTATGGACCCAGTCCAGCCCACAGCACTCCTGGTAGAAACTGACCTTTTTTTATTTTAAAGATGTATTCTTCCCTAGTAAATGGATGGAACTGGAGAGTGTTATACTAAGTGAAGTAACACAAACTCAGAAAAGCAAGCAACACATACATGTTCTCCTTTATTTACGGATTATAGCACCAGTTCCTTACACGTGAGTGTATATCCTGATGTAACAGCATGAGCCAGGAAAAATGGAAAGGAAACATGGGGGTAAAGGAAAAGAAAAAGCCTGAAAGAGAATGACAGTCGAGAACAGGGCAGTAGGAAGGGGAAGAGAGAGGTGCATGTGGGGGCCCTAGTGGGAAGAACTCAGGAGAATTGGGGGAGATGGGAATTGAGGGGAGGAAGATAATGGGGGCCCCTGGACTGGGAGGGAGGATGGAGAATGGATGGGGGAGAGAGAGGAAAGATGAATGGAAAATGTGTGCTGTGGGAAGACAGAGGGAAACGTGCTGGCTTGGGAACCCATATGTGGTGCATATGTACACCTAAGGGTTGGATGAGAAGGAGGAGCACAGTCCCAGACAGGGGAGTCCTCACTCTGAGTGGTTGGTGAGAGCAGTCCAAGCGAGTCCCAAAATAACACAGGCTGTTGCCACAGTCCTTGATTACCTCTCAGAACTGGAAGGCAAGACCCTACTGCTGCAGACAGGGCATAATTTGGACACAGCACTTGGAGCAATGGAGCAGGAACTGACCCAGCAGCCTTTTTGCCAAAGACTAGCTCTCATAGTCTAAAGGATACTGTGCAAGATACCAAGGGAAAAAAAAATCAATCAATAGTCCAACCTAGTCCCAAAGCCAAATAACCATAATGACTATCACAGCAAACTACCTCTGCTGGTACAGTAGTGGCACTGTTATCTGGGGGTGGGGTAACCAATAGCTGTCTAGTTGGACTTAAAGCCCTCTCAGTAGGAGTGAACTTATGGGTGGCACTGTAAACATAGCCAAATACACATGGCTGGAGGTCACAGATCCTAGAGAAAAAACATATCTGTGTCATACCTCTAGACAAATGGAACTTCTTATCGTATCCTAAATATTGATCCTTATATTTACAGACAAATATACAGTACTCTACACATCAAGTAAGCCTCTTTTGGCAACAGATGGAGGCCACTACAGAGTTCCACAACCGGTCACACATAGAGAATATATGTCTGAGAAATGCCCACTTCTAGGTGACATATCCACAGTGGAACCTCTACACCTATGGCTCATGGAACATAGTGGAACTGGAGGTGAAGAGAATACTCATGCAACCTTCACCCCTTACCAGGGAAGCTTCCTTATGCAACAGAGTGCAATGTACACGAAAGGCCACAGTTGGATAAGTTTTAGAGAATAAAAGACTACAGAAGGTGTGTCTTCGGATAGGACTCTGGTACTAAACCTTACCCACTCACAGCTCAGGAACCATTTCAGAAGAGGGGGCAGAAAGAGTGTAAGAATGAGGATTGGTCCATGAATATGGAGAAACAGAGGCTTGGAGAAGCTGGAAGCTTGGTTCATGTGAACTTGTGGTGATGGTGACATCAAGGATAAGATCCAAACGAACTCAGTCAGACAAGGACCCAGAGTGGTTTAAGGGAAATGGGTGGCAGGCCAGCCCTAGCCTGAGAATTGTTGGAAACTGATCACAGCTGGGTGAGGGTAAGATCTCTAGGCTGAGTAGACTCTAGTTGGATGAACCTGCACTGAAGGACTTCTGGGTAAAATGCTTGACTGAATGGGACTTAGCATGTATGGCAGAGTGCATGAGCCCTGATGGAGGAGGGTGTAGGGACATGAATGGAGAGAGGATCTAAATTTGATTAAGAACTGTTGTATGAAATGTAAAAAGCTCAATAAAAATATTTTTAAACATTAAAAAAGATGTACAGAAAATTATAATGCATGAGAAAAGAAGTATTATTTTTATTTTATGTGTATGAGTGTTTTGCCTGTATGTATATATGTGAACCATGTATGTGCTAAATGCCCACTAAGTCCAGAATAAGGCATCAGATTCCCTGTAGCTGGAGTTAAAGATGGCTATAACATTCATGTGGGTGCTGGAAACTAAAACTGAGTCTTCTGTAAGAGCAAAAAAGTGCTTTTAACCACTGAGCCATCTCTCCAGCCCCATTAGACTTTAACACTAAGAGGTCCCATTTAGCAAACCTAGACAGGCTGCACTCTACATGGACCCATACAGCATTCTTGGTTTTATGTTTCGTAAGGAGATGCCCTTTACCTGTAGGGTACTTTGCCCTTTACCTGTAGGGTACTTTGCAGCATTTTTCATCTCTACCAGTTCATGCTCAGTCAAGACAACCTAGTGTTTCCTGGGGGCAGAGTTGCCTGTGGCTAAGAACCACCAGTTTAGAGGATACACGCATTGCATGAAGCTCTCGTGCTCTGTGGGCTCCTAGCCATCTAGGCAATATAGGGTCCAAGAAATTCTACACTCCAAAAAAGATGCTGCTAGCTCCCCAAGTTGTGGAAAATGAAGACTTTAGAAGGAACAAGGAGGCCAGAGGGAGGGCAGAGAGACATCCAGTCCACACCAGTCTGGAAGACTTGGGGAGGAGTGCCTTCCTCTTCCTTCCTGGCTTACCTGCATTTGCACACTGTAGCTGTCACTGGAAGCAGTGTTCCTTGGGAAGAAGACACTGACTTCTGTCACTGCTCATGAGAACAAGAAGAGATGGAGGAGGTGTCAGCATAGGGATACTGCTCCACCAGGATTCTGTGTCAGCCCCAGAAAAACTCAGTGTTTCTAATTATGTGGCTTCAAGGCAGGGAGAAATAGTAAGGATATAGAGAGGGTATCCTGAAAAATAACCAGTTTCCTTCTGCATCTGAGGGTGTGCATGTTGAATTTAAAAGAAGTGTTAATACCTTGCTTTCTCGGAACCTCACAAAAGAATCAGAGCCTGTGGTTTATCCTTGTCTTTTCAGAATGGAAAAATACATTTTAGGTGCTTCTGAAGTGAATGCAATTCAAGAGGAGCAACTTAAACAAATCAAACTCACCGGAGACAAACACAGGAGCCAGGACAACATACTCATTCATATTCATATAAGGTGACAAATATGCCACCAGGTCCTGGAATATTTGTCTTTCCTTATTTGCACTGAGTCTTCCTTAATAGTAAAGTTCCTAAGAGCCCTTAAATACACAAACTTATTTGACAAGTTGTTATCAAGGGTCATTACATAGCAGGTTCTATGCTGACAAACAAGATAGGAATCACCTCCAGTGTCTTGAAATTTCAACTAGTTAAATGAACAACAAGATTCCTTGCTGGCTAGTCAGTCAGAGAAAGGAATATGAAATCATTTGAAAAAGGGCACGTAGGCCTGAGAAAATGCTGATAAGCTATATTTTAAATCTGCAACATGAGAAAGACCTGGCAACTTTCTTTCAACAGTGCTGCTTAAGCTCTAATAAATGCTCGCTTTGGTACTTCCTTGCTTAAACAAAAGACCCCGGATAGCCAAAGCAACCCTGAACAAAAAGACTAATACAGGGAGGATCACTAAACCAGACTTCAAACTATACTACAGGGCTGTAGTCAAAAAAACAGCCTAGTACCAGCACAAAAACAGACCCACAGATCAATGGAACAAAACTGAAGATCCAAACCTGAGCACATGCAATTTCAGCCACCACATATTTGACAAAGGGGCCAAGAAGACACAATGAAAGAAAGTCAGCATCTTCAGCAAATGGCCCTGGCAAAACAAGATCACCACTTGTAGAAAAATAAAACTAAACCCCTACCTTTCACCCTGTACAAAAATCAACTCCAAATGGATCAAAAACCTCAATGTGAAACCTGAAACTCTGAAAATGATAGAAGAAAACATTGGCAACAACCTACAAGATATGGGCATAGGAAAAGACTTTCCCCAAATCAGACAGCAGCTACATAGGAAATAAGGTCGACAACTGACAAGTGGGACCTCATTAAACTCAAAAGCTTCTATACAGCAAAAGAAACAAAGAAGTGAAGAGAAAATCCACAGAGTGGCAGGAAACCTTCACTGGTGATACATGTGACAGATGCTTAGCATCCAGGCTATATAAATTACTCAAAAAACCAAGGAGCAAGAAAACAAATGACTCATTCAAAAGATGGAGTAAAGAGCAGAACAGAGACTTTACAAATGAAGAAGTAAAGATGGCTGAGAAACATCTTAAAAAGTGTTCAGTGTTGCTTATAATTAAGGAAATAAGGAGCTGGAGAGATAGCTCAGCTGTTAAGTGTACCAACTCCTCTTGCGGAGGACCCAGGTTCAATTCCCAGCACCCACATTGTGACTAAAAACCATCTTTAAGCCAGGTGTGGTGATGCATGCCTTTAATCCTAGCACTCAGGAGGCAGAGGCAGGCAGATCTCTGTGAGTTCAAAGCCAGCCTGGTCTACAGAGTGAGTTCCAGAACAGCTGGGGCTATAGGGAGACCCTGTCTCAAAAAAAAAATTAGGAAATGCAAATTAAAAACAGTTTAAGATTTCATCTTACTCCAATAAGACTGGCTATGATTAAGAAAACAAATGACACCAAATGCTGGAGAGGTTGTAGGGAAAGGGGAACACTCATCCACTGCTGGTAGGAATGTAAAGTCATGCAACCCATATAGAAAGCAGTATAGAGAACAGTTAAAAGACTCAAAATAAACCTACCACCTCACCCAGTCATACCACTTCTGGGTATGTACCCACAAGACTCATCCTGTTGCAGAGATTCATGCACAGCCATGTTTATTGCAGCTCTCTTCACAATAGCGAAGAGCTGGAAGCAAAACAAGTGTCCCTCAACTGATGAATGGATAGAGAAAATGTGGTACACCTACACAGTGGAGTTCTATGCAGTGGTAAAGAAAGATGACATCATGAACTTTGCAGGTAAATGGATGGAACTCAAAGCCATTATGCTAAGTGAAGTAACACAGTCCCAGAAAATCAAACAAGGTATGGTGTCCCTCATTTGTGGATCCTAGCACCAAATCCTTATTTGTAAGGCAAACTGAGTAATCTTTCTTTTTCTTTTTTAGTAAAACTAATACCTGATTCTACTACAAAAAAGAGCACATTTAAAATAATGTGAATCCCTAAATATGCTTTAGAGTTAACCTATGGTTTATATTTGTATATGTGTGGAGTGGAGTATATGTATGCATATTTTGGAGTAATATAAAATTAAAGAGAACAAGCTGGGCATGGTGGCACACACCTTTAATCCTAGCACTTGGGAGGCAGAGGCAGGTGGATCTTTGTGAGTTCGAGGCCAGCCTGGTCTACAAAGTGAGTTCCAGGACAGCTGGGGCTACAGGGAGACCCTGTCTCGAAAAGACCAAAAAAAAAAAAAAACCATAAAAAAATTAAATGAGAACCAAACAAGACCTTTAAAGAAATTGAACCAAATGATAAACTTTGCCATGCAAAAAGTAAAAAAAAACCAAAAAAAACAAACAACAATAAAAACTGAGAAAAAGATGCAAAACAGGACTAACATGAATGACAGCATGCCTGCAGCTCTGGAGGCGACTGCGTGAACGGGTCTCAATTATATAAATGCACAAAAACTGCAATAATATTTTAAATGAAAAAGAAAAATGAAAGCAAATGATCACATCTTCCAAGTAATGGCCCCTTGATTTATACAGCAAGGTCTAAAACGTTTTTTCCTGTCCTGTATAGCTCAAGGTCGTTGTAAGGAAAAAACACATAAAGTCCATTGTATTGTCGCAGAGACTGGTAACTAGAACATTGACTTGTCTGCTTAATTCCATTCAGTAAATGGTTTTAGACACATTCTCTATGTCTAGCCTAAGTCCTAAGAGAAGGAAGTAAGGCTAGTGTAACTACTGCAGTTCAGTAGGATTTCTGGGAGTCTGTTACATAAAACAGAGGAAGAATTTACTACTGAACTCTACAGGCTCATTTATACAAGACAGCCTTATCACACAAGTCTTATAATGCATCTGTCTGCAGTAGCAAATTTGGAAAAGTTGGGAGTCATTTTCATGGGCCATACAATGAGCTGTCCTGCGGCTGCCTGATTCCTGTAGACTTGCTCATTGGTTGCGATTGATATGACTAGGTACATAAAATGTCTGCTGCACAGATTTTTTTTAATTAGTTTTATTGATCTTTGTGCTTTCATACATTTTTTTCCAATTCGTTCAGGCTTATTTCCCTTTCCCTCCCCCCACCCCCACCCCATCCCAGATATGCATTCTGCCATAATGTCCTGCCTCTTTTCATTTTTTCTTTTTTTTTTTTTTTCAATTTTTAGCTATAAGTGAAACCATGAGTACAAGCATCCTTCATGAAAACCTATCTGCCGGCTGTTGTGGCCCAAACACCTACAGCCCACCTTTTTAATTGTCCTTCAAGGCAACATATGACTTCTGGGAGAGAGAGAGAGGTGGTACGTTTTAAAAATTATTTTCTTATTTTTATTTTATGTTGTATGAGTGTAGCNTCTTTCCACAATAAACAGCTTCCAGGCTTATTTCACCTTTCCCTCCCCCCACCTCATCACCCCTCTCCAGAATCACTGCATTCTGCCCATACTGTCCTGCATCCTTTCTCTACCAGTTTTTTTCTATTTAGCATACCTGCTGATTTAGCTTATAGTATGTATTTAGATAGGTAAGATACCACATCGTGAGTACAGCCATCGATCTCTCCATTCATGTGCAAAAACCCTATTCTGCATGAGCTGTTGTGCCCCCAAACACCTCTTACAGCCCACCTTTTCAATTGTCCTTCAACGGCTCCAACATTATGACCTGTCTGGGAGAGATTGAAGAGAAGACGGGTTGGTCACGTTTTTTTTAAAAAATACTACACTTTCTCCTATTTATGTTTCTTACGTGTACTTGGTGCTATGCCTCCATAGTAGGGAAGGTTTCTACCCATGTCCTGCCTCACAATGCCCAGGGATAGAAGAGGGTGTTGCGAATCTTCCAAGACCAGGATTAGCTAACTGACAGGTGTTTAGCTCCCATGCCTAGGTGCTGAATTCCAACTGGTTTGCTCTGAAAGAGGAATTCCTCTCTCTATACAGGGGCCGCCAACCACTCTGTGACAGTCTCGCACAGAGACTAGATAGTCGCTTATATTGACCTAGTCTCTTTTTTCTTACTTTTTCGGGTTGGCGCGCCGAGAGAATGTCCATAAAAAAATGGTGCTTCGGTTCGGTGGGCGTGGCCCAGTCTACCTAGGTTGGTGATGCACTGAACCAACATGAGATTGGTATGGTATTCTGCATATAGGCGTATTGAGTCGGAGGATCCCCTCTGATGTGATTCGAGATTTGCTTCAGATACGACTCAATCTACCCCCTCCGTTGCCTCTCTATCGGTAGGACAATGAAACTCTTTTAGAAGAAAAATCCAATAAAATTTTTTTTAAAAAAGTGGTAGAAACTATAATGTGAGGAAAGCTATTTTCTGTGACTTAAACACTTACTTCATGCACACACCTACACAATCTGAATATCAATTAACGAAAGGAAAAACAGAAAAGATTATGCTTTTAATGTGAAACTCTCCCAAGTATAACAACGACCTTTATCTTAAAACACTCCAAACTCCTTCATTCTCCAAAGGTGTCACATTCAAAGGGACTGGTTAAATTGAACTTCGAATCAACAGGTTTTTTTGCGCCCCGTGAACCAATTTAGATATTTATTGCCTATTCATTGTAATTTTCAAACGATCCAAATAAGTGTCTCATACTTTCATAGACTCTTCTACTCATAAAATAATGAATAGTAAATAACTGAATTTCTCTTAAGATATTGAAAAAACACTTTTGTGTTTATATAGAAAATTTATATCTGACCTAGAATGTCTCCATATTGTGTGTCTTTCCTAAGTAAGATAAAGAATTTATTTGGGGGCTGGAGAGGTTATGAGGTACTGTCTGCGCCATCGCAGGCTTGCTGCCACCTTCGTCATGCAAATGCCCTCCGCTCTAACCGCGGGGTTAGAAGTGAGCTTTCGCAAACCAGAAACCGCGAGTGCTTACAACAGGAACGTGGGCGTCCACCCTGACTGACTGGTGGGACTGTGGGGTGTTTGGCACAACAGTTCGAAGATTTGGTTTTAAGAAGGATGCTTATGACTCCATGATTAACACTTAATAGCTAAAAATGAAAAAAAATAAATACAAAAAAAACCTGAAAGATGCAGGACAGTTTATCTGGCAGAGACATGATCTTCGGGGGATGGGCGTGGGGATCGTGGGGGGGAAAGGGAAAAGGGAAAATATGCCTGGATCTGAATTGGGAAAATGATGTACAAATGCACAAACCATCAATAAAAAATTAAATTAAAAACAAAAAAAAGGCCGCGTATCGACCCCCAGCCACCCCCCACCGATAGGCAGCCACAGGGAGAACCGTTCTGAAACTCCAAGTTCCAGGATGAACTCCAGTTCCGTGCCGGGAATCCGACACCCTCCCTTTTGGACCCTCCCCGCACCAGATGCACGACTACACGGTGGTGCACTAGACATTAGCTATGTCAGACACCGTACACTGACTTACAGCATACAGTAAAAAATTTAATGCCGGGACCGAGTGGCTTGCACGCCTTTAATCCTCAGCACATTGCGAGGCAAGAAGGCAACGGGGATCTCTGGTGATCTTTTCGAAGTGCCCAGCCTGGTCTACGAGTGGATTTTCCAGGACAAGCCAGAGCCTACAGGAGACCCTGTCAAAAAAAAAAAAAAAAAAAAAAAAAAAAAAAAAAAAAAAAAAAAAAAAAAAAAAAAAAAAAAAAAAAAAAAAAAAAAAAAAAAAAAAAAAAAAGAAGAAAGAAAAAAAAAAAAAAAAGAAAAAAAAAAAAAAAAAAAAAAAAAAAAAAAAAAAAAAAAAAAAAAAAAAAAAAAAAAAAAGAAAGAAAGAACAAGAAGAAAGCATAAACGAAATGCAAAGAAAGAGAAAGAAAGAAAGAAAGAAAGTTAATCTTAAGAATAGAAATGATAAGAGGAAGAAAGAAAGAAAAGAAGAAAGAAAGAAGAAAAGAATTAACGCAAATTACTGTAATTGGGCTGAGAGACGGGCTGAGTTGGGTTAGGTGCTGGTGTGCCCAAGCGATCTCGAGGACATGTCCGAGTTCCGCCCCAAGTAAACAATAGAGTAGCTTGTCTCTGCAACCCTAGGCCTCACGATTCCTGGACTCCGCTGCCAGCTAGTCTAGACAAACCGTGAGCTCTGCGATCTAAGTAAGATCGATCCATAAGATAATACATATAAAAGATAATTCGAGGAAGATCACGCCTGACACTCAGTCTCGTCGCTCGCACGGCTATGGCAAGGAGAGGCAGGAGAAGACGAAGAGAGAGTGAAATCCGAGATAGAGAGAGCCGGCACGAGAGACAGAGAGAGAGAGATTGGGGTTGGGGAGAAATACAGCAAAAAAGAAAAGCAACAACGATGCGCGGCTTGGAGAGATGGCTCAGTGGTTAAGGAGCAGCGCTTGACTCGTTTCTTGCTAGAGGACCCGGATCTTTGATTCCTTTAGCACCTCCCACCCCATGGCTGCTCGCTAAGAACTGAGTCTGAGCATCGTCATCTGACGGACGCCTTCGCTCTCGCTAAACCCGCCGTTTACCGCAAGGGGAATCTGACCAAAAAAAAAAAAAAAAAAAAAAAAAGAACAAGAAAGCACTGAGCTTCTTTCTCCTGGAAGCTATGGCTGGAACCTCGGCAAGTTCACTTTCTTCTCCCAGTGTTCAGAAGCAAGAGATACCCTCATGTTCACCAAGATGAGGTTATGCCACAATAACCTGAAGAAACTCACACAGTATTTGCTTAAACTACCTACTGTCATCTGCCTCATGGGTAAATACTGTCCTCACAAGCTTCTGTCAAGAGGTCAGTGGAAAAGGGATGGTGTCAGACACAAAGTGGAGCCATGGATTATTTGTTGTTTGTTGTACTTCAGTACATGATGAGACTTTTTCCCCTTTTTTATTGAATTTTTGCCAATTTCATGAAATATATTTTACAATTAGATTTCCCCTCATCCACACCTCACCTACTACCCCCCAAATTTCATGTACTCTATAAACTCTCTCCTCCCTCCCTCCCTCCATATATAAATGTATATGCCTATAGAGTCTAATTTGTGTCCCCAAATGTCCTTCAGTGTGGGTGCATTCACTGGAGCCTGGTTAACCTACCAAGAATCACACCCCTGACAGAGACTGACTCTCTCCTCCCAGCAGCCCCAGTTGCCAATAGTTATGAGGAGATATTTTTAACATCTGGAGTGATTTTGGTTGTCACGATTCATGGAACTGCTGCAGTCCACATCTAGTTGGTAGACAACAGGGATGCTGCTAAATGCCCTATAGTGCCAAAGACAGCTCCCTAAAACCAAGAATTACCCAACACAGAAATATGCAGAGCGGAGACTGAGAAACTCTGCTGTACTGCAGTTTTCCTTGTTTCTCCACCTCAAGCACTCCCTGCTTGATAATGAACTCATCTTGATGGTTGCATAATCCATTGAACACAAGGCAGCCCTGCATCAGACCCTTTAAATTAATGAACAATGCTAATTGTCTTGTTTTCTTTCCTCCCCTCATTCATCGTTTATTCATCTAGGGTGGAATCACAAGTAACAGCATGTGGATGTCTCTCTGCCACCAACTCACACGAAGGAGGTAAGACTGTTGCTATAATCATGCTGTCTGGGCTGCAGTCCAATCAAATTTGAGTGTTTTGCATGGCATTCTCAGTGCCTTACTTTGCCAGGCATCATAGAACTGAAAAATAAGTCCCAGCATAATGTACTCCAACAGGTTTCTTCATGTGAGAAGAGTCACAAACAACTGGATGATGTAATATTGACTGCCTGTTAGTAAAGAGAATAAGTATGCCTGCCAGAGAAGTGAGGCTGGCAGCAAGAGATGAGGAGGGCATGATGGGAAGGCTGCTATGACCAATGGAGGCATCAAGACATGTGATATGCAGACCATGGGCTGAAATGAGTGACATCTGGAACTATCTTCCAGAACAGTCTTAACTCTACATCACACTCCAACTGATCCTCACTCATCTTTATTTTTGCATATAATTCAGGCCAAAGTACAGGCTTGCTCCCTTCCTTCAGATAACTGAGCAAGATATTTTTTTCCTCTGCTCTGAATTCCATCTAGCCAGACAAACGCTTTCATTGGAGAAGCTGTTTGTTGATGAAGAGAGGACCCTATACAGTGCTTAGTCAGCTTTCTGCTACTTGATTCTCAGATCTGATACACAGATGTTTTTTAACTGCCTTACCTCCGAGAAGCACTGCTTTGAGGCAATTTTCAAGTGTACAACAGGCCTCGTTCCTCTTCAGCACGTTTTACCTGCATGGTTTGTTTCATCCAGTCCCTTGTTGATATGTTCAGGGAGGGGAGAGGCACAGGGCAGGATAGAATTGAGCTGCCTCTGACTTTATTTACAGCTAATGCAGGACCAAGTGTTTGAAAAGCACCCTGTGTGGTGTAGTTCCCACCATCCTCCCTGCGCCAACCCCCCTCAAAACCAATTCACCATGTAAAAATACCTTTGAGGTGAGTTCATCTCCTATTATGCCCATTCTGAAGGCCATCATTATTTGCTTAATTTTTTATCTATTCTGGAATCCCAGCATTCTCCTGTGGTAAATGCTCCCTAAAATGTGATTTTTAAAAAATATTTTATTTATTATTTTTGTTTTATGTATGTGAGTATATGGTTTGCATGTGGAAGTATACCTCTGTTGTGCAATGCTTGTGGAAGTCAGAAGAGGCCATTAAGTTCCCCTGGAAGTAGAGTTATAGACGATTGTTAGCTGCCATATGGGTGGTGGTAATCAATCCCAGGTCCTCTGCAAGAGCAGTCAGTGCTCTTAACCACCGACCCAGCTCTCCAGCCCCTAAAACATGATATTTTAAAGTCCCAGGTTTGCATATAGAAAATGAAGGGAACCTCTGTGACAAAGAAGCTTCAGTTAAAGACTAGATGAAGAGAAAGGTCAAAGGTTTCACTTTGTCCTTGACCCCTGGTATTCAGGTTCACTCCACTCAGGACATCTATGTAAGTTAAGATATCCCTAACTCAGATGAAGCTGGAGAGATCCCCAGTGGTTAGGAATGCTGGCTGCTCTTGCAGCCGACATGGATTTGGTCATTGGTAGGCTAACAACAGTTTTTACCTAAAGTTTCAGGGGATCTGATACCTCCTTCTGGCCTCCACAAGCATTGCACAATACAAGTATACTTACGTACATGCAGGCAAAATACTCATACATAGAAAATGAAATAACTTTGTAAAAATTTAAAAAATAGTGTTCTTCACATGAGATCCAAACCCCCAATTCCCTGGAAAGTATGGTGGCACAGCACTACTGAGCCAGGGCTCAGCTCCTTCACAAACACATATCTCTACAGGGTGACTGTCCATTCCTGCCTCTGGCACGATGGATGTGGCAGCTTCTGAAGACAGCAGTTGCAAGCCCCTGTGTGATGCAAAGGAGCTTACAGGGAATTCTAAGTTTCCGAATAGGCAAGTAGTGGACTTCCTTACCTGAGCAAAAAGCACAGGTTTTAAAATCAGTAGATGCCGAGCTTTTGCCCTACCTGCACCAGCAAGTCACCTGGTCTTTGTGATCTTGCTTTCCTTGTGAAATGGACTCAACAAAGAGAAATTCAGTATACCTTTTGCACCAGGCACTGTTCTAGATGTGAGAACATAGACGAGACCTTGGTAAACAAACCCTCTTGCCTCAAGGCCCTTCCAGACTGTAGGGAATAGAGACAATGCACAAAGAAGACAATGATTCCCACAAATTATAAGATCTCTAAAGACAGTAAAGCACGGTGTGGTAATAGAGAAGCAGGCATCAAGGTAACCGGAGGATAAGGTAGTATTGTACTAGCTGGGCAGCAAATGTTTCTCTAATAGGAGCCATTTCAGTTGAAAAATGAATGTAAGGAGATAGACTTTTTTAAAAAGACTCCTCAGAAGAGTACTCCACAGAGGGCAAGCCCAATGCAAAGGTCTGAAGGCAAGGTCAGAGTGATGCCTTCAAGAAGCAGAAATGTCAGTAGAGATAAAATCTAGAAAGCAGGACAGGCAAAGTGAAGAGTAATAGAAAATGACAAAGCCAGATCCCATGGGCCTTGGGCCACTGTTATAAGTGATACTTGGGGCTGGAGAGACAGCATGCTATGTAAGAGTGTTGCTGTGAAGTCAAGAGGACCTGATTTCAAATCCACAGCACTCACATAAAAACTGGGCATGACCACGTGTGCCAGCATTGGGATGTGGAGGAAATATGGACCAGGGAGCTCACTGGCTACCAAGCCTAGCCCAAACAATGAGCTTCAGGTTCAGTGAGAGACTCTGTCTAAAAAAAGAAATTAAGCTGGGGGAGATAGAAGAAGACATCCGATGTCCTCCTCTGGCCTCCACATGTGTGCATAACACCTACACCACACATACATCACACATACACTGAATATAAAACATACACACATACACACACACACACACACACACACAAATAAAATGACATAAAGTTAAATAGTGATACTTTTCTCTCTAGCCTGATATTTATTAAATAGCTTAAATCTGACAGAGCTTTAGATGATGAAGTCCTTTGGGCAGTTACATCCTAAATAAAGCCTGTGTAGCATAGTCCTAAATCCTGTAAGTCTGTTACATATTTGTGGTGCTTATGCATAGTATTCATTATATAGCATTTACCCCGAGGCCCCTTTAGGCAGGGGATTACCTAATCTGAATGAGCCAGGAACGTTTATCTTCTTTTCCTTCTAATACTGCTTTCTGAATATGAAGAGCAGGCAGGAAGGAATGTCACCCTTAGTCCCTAAATCCATGCAGGAAATATCAGAGCCAGGCTGGAGAGAAGCTCCACAGTTATGAGCACTGGCTGCTCATGCATAAGACCAGGGTTTGGGTCCCAACCCCCACTTGGTGCCTAATAAAAGCATCAGTACTCCAGTTTCAGGGGATACAACACCCTCTTCTGGCCTCTGTGAGCACTGCATATACATGGTGCACATACATGCAGGTACCTATCTGTAAACATAAAATAAAAATAAAACTTAAGAAAAAGAAATAGCAGGGCAAAAGTAGATATCAGTCACTTAATGTATAATAAGGCACTGTGATGACTTCAGAGTGCTGCTTGTTTGCATCAAAAGAAAACCCACATATACCTATTCTGTCTCTGTTTCTCTCTCTCTCTCTCTCTCTCTCTCTCTCTCTCTCTCTCTCTCTCTGTGTGTGTGTATGTGTGTTTGTGTGTGTCTGTGTGTGTGTGTGTTAACAGGATGTTGTGCTCCAAATTTGTCTCCAAAACATAAACCTCCTTTGAGAGAAGATAGCCTCTTATGTCCTGTCTTCTGATAAAGTTGACATGCATGTGTAAACAAGGAAACAGGCAGGTTGCCCTCTGTATCCAGAGCAGAACCTAGGCTACAGAGAAAGACAACAAAATTCTGGGGACCAGGACATTCATTAAAGATGCAGAATAAATGCAATGAATTGACTGTGATTGTCTTTGAGGTGTTTTGCTTGTGACCTCACATGTGTTCGAAAACAGTACTGCAAATATTATAATCACTTAAGATATAAAATGATTTAGATTGGCTAATGAATACAGCCCCTGATCAAGGCTGCATGAATCTGGATTTATTAGTGTGCTCTACAGAGGACAGTGGGGCTTGGATGTACCTTTATCTTGAGCAGCATTATGAACGCTCCTCCTTAGCCCACTCTGAGTTATGACATCCTAAACCACATGATCACAGAGGAAGCAGTGTATTTTCACATCACCCTAATTATTCTCATAACTGATGTGTGTAGCTATTACCTATATTTTTCCATAAGAAAGCTGAACTCTAAGAGATTGCGCATCTTGCCTAAAATCACACAGCCAGAAAGAAACAGTGTACTGCCTCGAGCCTGGGTTTCTATGACCAAATCCTACCTCTACTCTTGTATGGCAGTGAGGATGACCATTGAGTAAACCATCCTCAGAGATAGAATAAGTTTTTTATCTTGGTGTCCAGCATTTTCCAGGACTAAAAAGGAAGTTATTTAGAAGAGAAACCTCTGCTTATTCATCCATGTGTCAGATCTGTTTTTTTTTTTTTTTTGCTGATGACACTTTCTCCACACACCACCCCAGCACATCTACCTACTGGCATCTGAGCCTGCCGGTTCCATGCTGCCATCCAGCCTTGTCTCCTTCACAAGGCAGCAGGCAGCCTACAGGGAGAGGAGCCCTGTAGCTGCTCTTCTCAGTCAGGCCCTTGCAGTTTGCAGTTTCCTGAAGGGATGCTGTCTGCCACCTTTTTGCTTTCTCTCTGAGAATCTTTAAAGACTGAGATCACTGTTGCTTTCTAGTAAAGGTAGAGACTCTATCTACTGTAGATAGCAACAAAAAACACATTTTCTTCATGTCATGATCATTAACCTTATCAATTAACATTAATAAGTCTCTGCTGAAGCATGATTTCAGACTTTGGATTCTTTTCTGTTTGTGGGTCAAAGCTCTGACATTGAGCTTGGGTAAAAGGATGGAAATTCTGTGGCCCAGGGTGATGTGGAAGTAATGTGAATTCTAGGAGCCAGCATGAGAAAGCAATCCAGCTTCTGAGTAAAGCAGGGCACAGCCAGCTCTGACCCTTTTGGTCAACCCTCAGGAAATTCCAGAAGACATCACCCTCTTTGTTATTTGAGATTAGTTTGGCTAAGCCTGGATTAATGCCACTCTTGGTTATAGACAGTGAGTAGAAAGGGGAAAGAACAGGAAAATAAGTGCTGCCTGGATATCTGGAGGGGCCTCCATAACTTCTGTAACCCCATGAGCAAGGATGTCTAGCCGCCTTCCTTCTGTTCCCAGGGATCTGTACACAGCCTGTTTGCTGCCCCTGATGTTCAGCCCTCGTTGCCTCCTTGCAGGAGGGAAGATTTGATATTCACTATCTCCCTGGGATGCTTGGCCAAGATATTAGGCAGGAATAAGGGATGAAAAGAGGCACCACCACCTGTACACAGGCACATGTCCACAGGAAGAATGAGCCTCTCCATCCAAACAACCTGTGTAGACAACAGCTTCTGCACAACACTTCTTCTCGGGATTGCAGGGGTTCCATTTGGAAATCCAACCATTTTCTATTTTGGACAGGACTTAAATTTTAGCCCTCTGGCTATAGTTCTTCTTTCTGTAACAACTAGAAACTAGTGAGTTTAGGTTGAGATTTTGAGTACAAATCTTGTTCATTTAATTCTTATTTATTATTTATTATTTTGTTTTTATGTCTATAAATGTATTGCCTGCATGCATGCATGTAAGTGCATCTGTAGTATGCAATGCTGCAGATGTCAGAAGAGGGCATCAGATCCCCTGGAACTGGAGTTACGGACAGTTATTAGCTTCCATGTGGGTGCTGGGAATTGAATCCAGGTTTTCTGCAAGAGCAGCCAATGCACTTAACTGCTGAGCCATCTCTCCAGCCCAAAATCTGGTGAATTTAAAAGGCCACAATGTCCCCTCCTCTCACAGCTCAGGGACATCTCAGAGGAGGGGATGGGAAGATCATAAGAGCCAGAGGTAGTGGACATACACAGCAGTGGACATACGCAGCAAAACATGACAAGGCCATTGCATACACATGATCTCACAACAGCTGTGACTGTATGCACGAGACCTCCATAAGAACAGGGCAGCAGAATCGCAGCATGGATGGGGAAGGGGCTGTGGAAGTCCCAACCCTAGCTGAGGAGCCAGTGACAACAAATGAACTGAGGGCTTTGGGGGAGGAAGAGTCAATTTAGAAGGATGCAGTCCTGAGAGGATACCCCTGCTCCAGTAGATGCATATACAGGCAGCACCAAATGGACCCAAAGGGTTACAAAAACAATAATACACAAAGTTGGAAGGAAAAAGTGGAGTGGTAAAAGAGAGAAGAGTTGAAGGAAAAGGAATAGAGGGTAGATTTGATCAAAACATATATGCATGTATAAATTTCTGAAATAAAAAAAAAAACATTAAAAAAAATAAAAGATCACAATGGTATTTTGGCTATGTTTGCAAACACCTAAGGCACTGGATTTTAAAGAGAAAACTTGAGTATATCAGTTCAATTCAATAAATACACAGTAAGTCTGTATTATGTTCTAAGCAAGAACTATCTCATACTCTGCTTGTGCTCAGAGCAATAGCAAGGCCAACAGACATTAATAACTTGAGTCCCTAGAGGAACTCACAATCCGCTGCAAGGTTAGACTTCCTATACAAGAGTTGGTTACATAATTGATGAGGTAGAACAGCAGAAAGGAGCTTCAGATCTAGGGAGACTCCTAGAGCTGAGCTGTGTCCTAGAAGATAAGAAGGAGAAGTCCACCAAAGAACTCCTCAAAAGGGGACCGTAGACACAGAAGATAAACTGAGAAAAAGCAGGTGTGGGAGAAAAAGTAGCCTAAGTGGAGAGACTGCACAGAGCTCAGCACCACAAAAGCAGTGTGCAGGCTGACGCAGATGGCCGTGACACCGAGGGAAGCAACTTGAAGTATATTCTGTATACAATAGAGAGCCACTGTGGTGGTGGTGGGGGGGTTGCTTCACAGGAGAACAGGCAGATTTGCATCTTAGCTGGATTCCCTAATGCAGTATGTAAAAACAAATTTAAGAATAAGACTAAAGACAAGTTGAGTTAGAATCTTTTTCATTAAAAGTACATATTAGAATTATCTTTGACATATATTAAACTAGAGAGTTGCTCAACTCATTCTACATTTTTATAAGCAAAATTGTTTTCACACAGCACATAAATTCTGAAATACACTCAGCTGAAGAGCACTAACTTGAGGGACAGACATAAATATGATGAGGGCTCAGACCAGGACCACGAGACTAGAAACAAATGAAGTGAGAAGTCCTGGGAAGCTGATCAGCTTAACATTTATTTATCCACTCATTAATCCATTCGCTGGGTGATAGAAACTCAGTGACAAAAAAGAACCTCTTGCCCGTAAGACTGTACAGTCTAAAATGAGTATAATGTTCTAATCACAGTGCTCAGGAACCTGGGTCGAGAGAATCACAAGTTTGAGATAAACCTGGACTATAAAGCAAATTAAAAATCAGCCTGAATTATTACAACAGGACCACAACTTTAAAATAAAAGAAAGGAAAGAAGAGGAAAGAAGGAGAAAATGAAGAGTGTAGAGCCAAGAACAGAATTTCTCCAAAAAAAAAAACAAAAAAAAAACAACAACAACAAAAACACTAATCTCTTTAGCAGCAGAAAAAATAAGGAAAGAAAAATTTTGGAGACATTGCGGCTTGGTCCAGGCCGGATATGAATTTTCAGGCTGGGTGGCCCAAAAAATGACAAAGAACTTTTTTTTTTTTGTATGTGTATGAATGTACTGTCTGCATGCAAGTTTGTGCACCCGTGTCGTGCAATGCCGCGGAGGTCAGAAGAGGGTGCCCCTGGAACTGGAGTTCTCCTGGAATTGGAGTTTCAGACGGTTCTCGGCCGCCATGTGGGTGCTGGGGATCGAACCCGGGTCCTCTGTAAGAGCAGTCGGTGCTCTCAACCACTAGGCCATCTCTCCAGCCTCGACAAAGAACTTTTTTAGACACAAGGCAGCACAGAAGTAAATCTTCCTTGGAGAAGACCTCAAACAACACTGAAATACGCAGTTTTCGAAGAAGAGTGAGCTGCACAAAATTAAAAGAATAAAAATAAAGTCCCAGCTTGCCAGGCTCCACAGCAACTGCTCCAGGTCCACAGCACCTGAGTCCTGAACCCCATTAGCAGCTCCAGGAAGGTGAGTCAGAGCCCCATCTACCTATGGACCCTGCAACAGCCTCAGTTCCAACTCAACCAGGCTCTGCAGGCACTGCACAAGGTACCCAGCACCTGGATCCTGAATCTCAGTTCCAGGCTCACAGGAGTTCCTGTTCCCAGGCTCTGTCCACCATCTCCATTCCTAGCGCCCACGACCTGCTTCCTGAAACCCAGTTCTGGACTGCATGGCTTGGGTTCTGGCACCTGGGGCCCAGCTCCTGGCTCCTGAGGGTTAAGGCAGATCCCTGCTCATGTCCGCATGTCCGTGTGCATCCCCTAGGGCTCCCTCTCTTAGCTCTGCCCAACCACCCAGAGGTCCTCATGCCTGGACCACAGCTCCTGCTCTGGGCTCCTGCTCAAGCTCCTGGCAGCCAGCCCAGGAGAACCAGTAGGCTTACCTCACATAGTCCAAGGTTCAAGCAGACCTGATTGTTACCTGTTCTGGGCCTCTGGAGAAGTTCCAGAATAGATGAGTGAGAACTAGCTGGTCTCTCCAGTATAAACTCAAATGTAAAAACCTGAAGCTTAGAACATACAGCCTTTCTTTCTTTTTTTTTTATCCAGCCTTTCATACCTAATGAGAAGACAACAAAGGCACCTGAAGAAAAAAGCAAAGTCAATCTTCAATTCAACTAAGAAACATTTGAGTTCCCTAATGGAATACACACAACAAAAATCCACATGCCAAAATCACAATGAAAAGCAATAACATGAAAAACCCAAATAATAAGTCCCTACTAAATACTACCAGTCCTATAGAAGGCTTCTACAATGAAAACAAGGACTCCCAAGAAGTAACCCAGGACACAGATCTTAAAAGAACTATCATAAACATTCTCAAAGAATCAAGGAATTTAAAGAACACACAAGCAAATCAAAGACCTAGAAGGAGATAGAAATAGACTAAAATAAGAGAATGATAAACTTCCAAATGAGGTGGAAATACTGAAGAAAAACTCAGGCTGAAATGAAAAAGGAAACCATGACGGGTGTGGTGGCACTTGCCTTTAATCCTAGCACTTGGGAGGCAGAGGCAGGTGGATCTTTGTGGGTTCAAGGCTAGCCTGGTCTACAGAGTGAGTTCCAGGACAGCTGGGGCTACAGGGAGACCCTGTCTTGAAAAGACAAAAGAAAAAGAAAAGAAAAAAAAAAAGAAAAAGGAAACCAAACACTCATCCAGTCAACAGGAAAGGATGGGAGAAAGCCTTAATAATAGAATGAATGATGAAGGAAATAGAATATCAACACTGGAAGATAACATGGAAGAACTGGAATGTTCAAGCAAAGATTATGGAGAATGGATTAAAAAAAAAACACAGGGGCAGAATAATGAGGAAATATGTAACACCATGAAAAGTATAGAGGAAAAAGAAGAATCCCAGGATAATGGTATCAACCAAATCTTCAACAGAATTATAGAAGAAAATTTCCCCAAATTGAAGAAAGACATACCCATACAAATACAAGAAGTATACAGAATGCCAAATAGACAAGACCAGAAATTTCCCATGCCATATTATAGTAAAAATACTAGATGCCCAAAACAAGGACAGAATACTGAAAGCTACAAGAGAAAAACAACTTATCGCATATAAAGGAAAAGCCATAAGAATTGCAGCAGGCTTTTCAATGCAAATGATTAAAGCCAGAAGAGCTTGGACCAAAGTATACCCAATTCTAAATGACTATAATGCCAACCCAGAATACTTTACCCAGCAAAAATGTCAATTATAGTTGAAGGAGAAAGAAAAATCTTTCATGGCATAAATAAGATGAAAGAATACATGTCCTTAAAAAAATACTTGAAGTCATACAAAGAGCAGAAAAAAGAAACAACTATTCCCAAGTGGCAAGAGAAAGTAATTAATGAACATATAACTCTGGACCTACAAACATTGACCAAAAATGCAAACAGAAACTAAACTGATGGGGAGCAATATACATCTTTCAATAATATCTTTAAATATTAATGGTCTGAAATCCTCAATCAAGAGACACAAACTGAGAAAATAGGTTAAGAAATTGAATTTATCTTTTTGTTGTCTACAAGAAACCCAGCTTACCTTCAAGGACAGGCACCATCTTAAGGTGAAAGGATGGAAAAAAATATTCCAAGCAAATGGTACTAAGATGCAAGCAGGAGTTGCTATTCTAGTATCAGACAAAATAGACTTCAAAGTAAAACTAATCAGAAAAGATGAAGAGGGTCACTACATTCTTATCAAAGGAATAATTAACCATGAAAATGTCACAATCATGAATATATACACACCAAACACTGGTGCATCAAACTTCATAAACACAACATTATAGGATTTTAAGGCACTGATTAATCCCAAAACAGTAATAGTAGGGGACTTCAATACCCCACTGTGCCCATTAAACAGGTCAACTGGACATAGAATAAACAGAGAGACATCTGAACTGAACTGAACAATACAATACACCAAATGGACCTAACAGACATCTATCAAATATTCCATTCAAACACCAAAGAATCTACTTTCTACTCAGCACCCCTAGAAAAATCTCAAAACAAAAAAAAAAAAAAAAAAGAAAGAAAAAAGAAAAGAAAAGAAAAAGAAAGTTCTCCAAAACTGAACATATATTGGAACTCAGAACAAATCTCAACAAATTCAAAAAAATTGAAATAATCTCATGCATTCTATCAGACCACAGTGCAATAAATAAAGCTTAATATTAAGACCAAAAGAAGTTCTGTTAGTTACAAGAACTCATGGAAACTAAACAACACACTCCTAAATAATGAATGGGTCAAAGGAGAAACAAAGAAAGAAAAGTATTTCTGTAATTAACAAACAAAAAAAATACAACAAAATTTATGGATCACCCTAACAGCAGTCCTAAGAGGGAAATTTGTAGCTCTAAGTGCCTACATTAAAAAAAAAAAAAAACCAGCAAGAGCACAAATAAACAACCTAACATTGCAACTAAAAACACTTGAGAGACAAACAATAAATGAATCCCAAACCCAACAGACAATAAAAAAAATGGAGATCAATGAAATAAAAACAAAGAAAACAGTACAATGAATCCAAGAGCTGGTTCTTTGAAAGAATAAACAAGATAGACCTCTAGCCCAGTAAACCAAAAGAAAGAACAAGTCCAAATCAACAAAATTAGAGGTGGAAAGGGAAACATCACAATAGATAATGAAAAGATCCAGGCAATTATATGAGAATACTTTAAAAGCCTATATTCTATTAAATTTGAAAACCTAAGGGAAATGGATGAATATCTGAAATCATGGAAAGCACCAAAGCTTAACCAAGAAGAGATCGACATCTTAAACAGACCCATAACACATGAGGAAATTGAAACAGTAATACAAAACCTCCCAACTAAGAAAAGCCTAGGCCCAGATGGATTTACAGCTGAATTCTATGACATTTAAAGAGCACCTACAACCACTATTACTCAAATTATTCAAAAGGATAGAAACAGAGGGAACTATCCCAAATTCCTTCTATGAAGCCAACATCACTGTAATACCAAAACCAGGCAAAGATACAACCAAAAAGAAAAAAAGAAAGAAAGAAAGAAAGAAAGAAAGAAAGAAAGAAAGAAAGAAAGAAAGAAAAAAGAAAACCAAAGATCTATTTCTTTAATGAAAATGGATGCAAAAATTCTCAACAAAATATTTGAAAACTGCATACAGACTCACATCAAAAAGATCATCTATCATGACCAACTTGGATTCATACCAGAAATGCAAGGATGGTTCAACATACCTAAGTAAATGTCATAAAGCACATAAATGGACTGAAAGACAAAAACCACATGGTCATCTCAATTGATGCAGAAAAGGCCTTCAACAAAACCCAACATGCATTCATGTTTAAAGTCCTAAAGGGAACTGGACTTGAGGGAACATTCTTCAACATAATTAAAGCCATATAAAACAAACCCATAACCAACCTCATTCTAAATGGGGAAAAATTAGAAGCATCTCCCTTAAAGTCAGGAACCCTGCCCCTTATCTCCACTCCTTTTCAATATAGTGCTGGAAACACTTGCTAGACCAATAAGACAAGAAAAGGAAATTAAAGGAGTATTAATTAGAAAAGAGAAGGCCAAACTATCTTTTTTCAGATGACATGCATAGTATACCTAAGGGATGCCAAAAATTCCACCAGAAAACTCCTAAAAATGAAAATCAACTCCAAATGGATCAAAGACCTCAATATGAAACCTGAACCTCTGAAAATGATAAAAGAAAACATTGGCAGTAACCTACAAGATACAGGGGTAGGAAAAGAGTTTCTTTTTTTTTTTTGTCTTTTTGAGACAGGATCTCCCTGTACCCTCAGGTGTCCTGGAACTCACTCTGTAGACCAGGCCCTGGTCTTGAACTCACAAAGATCTGCCTGCCTCTGCCTCCCAAGTGCTAGGACCAAAGGCCTGCACCACCATGCCAGGCAGGAAAAGACTTTCTAAATCAGACAACAGTTGCACCAGAAATAAGATCAAGAATTGACAAGTGGAATCTCATTAAACTAAAAAGCTTCTGCACAGTAAAAGAAACAATCAAAGAAGTGAAGAGAATACCCACGGAGTGGGAGGAAGCCTTCACCAGCGATACATCTGACAGAGGTCTAACATCCAGATTGTATAAATTACTCAAAAAACAAAATAGCAAGAAAACAAATGAGCCAATCAAAAGATGTAGTAAAGAGTTGAATAGAGACTTCAAAAACAAAGAAGTAAAAATGGCTGAGAAACATCTTAAAATGTTCATCATCACTAGTAATTAAGGAAATGCAAATTAAAACCATTTTAAGACTTCATCTTACCCTGGCAAGACTAACTTTGTTCAAGAAAACAAATGATACCAAGTGCTGGAGAGGTTGTGGGGAAAGTGGAACACTCATCCACTGTTGGTAGAAATGCAAATGCATGCAACCCCTATGGAAAGCAGTGTGGAGAACTCTTTTTTTAATTTTTATTTTTTATGTGTATGACTGTACTCTCTGCATGTAGGTTTGTGCACCTGTGTCATGCAGTACCACAGAGGTCAGAACAGGTGTCGGATTCCTCTGGAACTGGAGTTAAAGACAGTTCTCAGCTGCCACGTGGGTGCTGGGGATCGAACCTGGGTCTTCTGCAAGAGCAGTCAGCGCTCTTAACTGCTAGGCCAACTCTTCAGCCCGGAGAACTCTTATAAGGCTCAACATGAACCTAGCTCTTGACCCAGTCATACCACTTCTGGGTATATACCCAAAAGATTCTTAATCTTGCACAACCATGTTTATTGCAGCTTTCTTCACAATAGTGTAGAGCTAGAAGCAACACAAGTGTCTCTCAACTGATGAGTGGATAATGGAAATGTGGTATATCTACACAATGGAGTTCTATGCAACGGTAAAGAAAGAAGACATCATGACATTTGCAGGTAAATGGATGGAACAAAAAGCCTTTAGACTAAATGAAGTAACACGGGCCCAGAAAGACAAACGACATATGGTATCCCTCATTTGCAGATCCTAGCACCAAATTCTTATATGTAAGTCAAGCCTGATGCTACTATAGATATAACTTGAAGTTTGTCTCTATTTTCCCAAGTTCTAAGATTTATGAGAATCAATCTGTTCTTTGAAAGTACATTAAAACATACATCAACTTGCTATGTAACCTATATGTAAAGTTATATTTCTGTCTGCCTGCATGCAAAATTACTATTAAAATGTGAATCCCAAATGTGTTTTGGAATTAACCTATAGCTTATTCTCAGACTCTCATTTTGGTGTATATGTGGAATGCATATATGCATATTTTGGAGTAATATAAAATTAAAGGGAACAACAACAAAAAAAGAAATAGAAAGAATTATAATTACTAAACTGGACTATTATAATCCTCAAACTAAAAATATGTAATTACATCTTAGAACATAAATTTGAAATTCCATGTCTACTATAATTTCTGAACATTGACTACTGGCAAAACTATGCTACCATGCTTTAACAATAATGTGAAATTTGTCAATGTTTCTACAATGTGAGTTTGCCATTCCTTCTCTTTCAAAAGTCTCCAACCTTTTTTTTAAGATTTATTTTATTTTATTTATTTATTTATGTGTATGAATGTACTGTCTGCATATAGGTCTGTGCACCCGTGTCGTGCAATGCCACAGAGGTCAGAAGAGGGTGTTGGATTCCCCTGGAACTGGAGTTCTCCTGGAATTGGAGTTACAGACGGTTCTCAGCTGTCATGTGGGTGATGGGGATCAAACCCGGGTCCTCTGCAAGAGCAGTCGGTGCTCTTAACCGCTAGGCCATCTCTCCAGCCCAAATCTCCAACCTTTACAAAGGCTTTCAATGTAATCACGTTACTTCTTAAAGAAAGTGATGTTAGGGGCTGGAGAGATGGCCTAGCGGGTAAGAGCACCGACGCTCTTGCAGAGGACCCAGGTTCGATCCCCAGCACCCACATGGCGGCTGAGAACCGTCTGTAACTCCAATTCCAGGAGAACTCCAGCTCCAGGGGAATCCGAGACCCTCTTCTGACCTCCGCGGCATTGCACGACACGGGTGCACAGACCTGCATGCAGACAGTACATTCATACACATACAGAAATAAAAAAAAAAAAAGAAAAATAATAATAAAAAAAAAAGAAAGTGATGTTAATAAAAGCTTTCAAAAAAAGAATAAAAATAAATACAGGGGGCTAGAGAGACTGTTTGTGGGTTAAAAGCCCCCACAGCTCTTGCAGAGGATATGAGTTCAATTCTCAGCACCCACATCAGGCAGCTCAACCTATAAGTCCACCTCCAAGAGGATCCAACACCTCTGGCCTCTGTGGCACCTGCACTCATACACACACACACACACACACACACACACACACACACACACACAGAGGCACATAATTTAAAACAATGATAATAAATATTTAAAATAAATAAATACAAAGGAAATAAACATGCAGAAAACTATAGAGTTCTGCCACTACAATGTGGCTTTATCTCCAAGTTCTGATGGGAAAACAGAATAACAAGAGCCTATGCTGTTCAGAGGGCCTGTGGTACCTCCCTGATTAACAGCTCCTATGAAAGCATCCCATACCTGGCTCTGTGATTTGTGTTTAATGACTTAGAGGCCTGATGTTTGTCTAGTCTTGTGGGATATCTGCCTTCAAACTCTCTTTTGTAGTTCTTTTAATTGGGTTACCAGATAGGTTTCTGTGTGGCTTTTTCTGTAAAAGACACAATATACACAGTGCAAGATACAGAGCAATCAACCGAGAACTGACCAACAACTCAGAAAGCGGTACCCTGTACATGGCACTGGGCTTTGTATTTGATAGTCCTATGGTGTCTGTGGTAGTATTGGCCTTCCGATTTTAGGGTAACTCCGTTTAAATCTTTTTATATACATATATTTTAGGAAATTTTTACAGTGGTGGGTTTCCATATGGCATCTTCTGAGGTCGCTAGTGTCAGTTATCCTTCCCCATACTCCAGCCATTTCAGGCTGTTGCCATTGATCTTGGTTACCCTACAGAACTTCATGGTAAGACCCTATTGATTGAAGACACAACATATCTGAGTCATAGGACATGGAGAAATCAAGCCAGTACTGACCTTGAAGCTATATCTCTGCTGACTAGCTTTGATAGTACTAGAAGGTACTATGCATACTATTGGTAGAGAAAGGCAATGCAATCAACCTTCAGCTATGAACACTGTGAACTAAAACAGCTGGTTTGGCAAAATATGCCTACTGGTACAATAGTGGCATGAATATTTACAAGTAACCAACCACCTTCTAATGGGATTTATGACTCACTTCAGAAAATGAAGTCCATATCTGACACTGTTATCTGGCCCAAGAACCTGTGGCTAGACAGGTCACAGACCATAAGGGAGAGCCTACTACTATCATTCTGCTAAATAAACATAATATTAAACTGACTCCTAATGACTTCTTGTTATCCCATAGATTAGTCTGTCTCTCAACTGTCACCAGAGAAGATTCTTCTTACAGCAGGTGGTGATTAACACAGAGACCTACAAATGGTCAAAAGGTGCAGAGTAAGAGAGTGCAGAGTGAGCGCTCAGTCCTAGTGGAACTGCAATATCACACCCTCCCCTCTGCAGTCTCAGTGATCATTGCAGAAGAGGGGTCAGAAAGATTGCAAGAGCCAGAGGTGGTGGATGAGTACAAGGGAACTGTGTTGTCTGGACACACAGGACAGTTGCACACAGCAACTCGCGCAAGACCTATGTAAACCCAAGTCAGAGAGAGGCTCGGCACGGATGGCGGAGGTAAGCAGGAAGTTCTAGCCCCTAGCTGGGGATCTGTTGGCATTTGATGAATGCTGGGGAAGTCAGTTTTCCCTACCAGCGTGCCACTTGATAGGGTGACCAGACTCACACACAACAGCGCTTGAGAAATACAGATTAGACTCAGCAAGCCTCTTTTAAAAAGACGAATAGTAATAAAAGACATGAAGTGGGGGGAGAGTAAGGTGGTAATGGAGAGGGGAAGGGGTTCTGAATACAATCAAAATACAGTCTATGAAATTTTCAAATCAATACACTTTTTAAAGAATGAAATTTATTAATTAAAATTAAAACAATTCAAATACTAGACATGTCAGATGTATGTATGTATGTATATATGTATGTTTCACCATAGAATTCATGTTTAAATACATAAAAGAGAACTTTGAAAATATTATCAGGGACAAGAAACTAAAAGGTAACTTGCCAGATTCATGTGGGTCTGTTTGAAATTTTAAAAAAATACCTTAACCAAAATGAAAAATCTGTGGACAACTTTAACAGAGCAAAGACAGAAGAGAAAAATTTGTGAACTTGAAGATAAAAAAGTGACTATCAAAAGGTAGCAAACTGCTCCTGTACAGGGCCCCATGTAATCATCTTTGTCATATAGACCATTACCCCACCACCACCCCAAATACTCAACTTGCTCTCCTTGAAAACAGCCATCTGGCCGGGCATGGTAGCTTACACCTTTAATCCCAGCACTCGGGAGGCAGAGGCAGGTGGATCTTTGTGAGTTCAAGGCCAGCCTGGTCTACAGAGTGAGTTCCATGACACCTGGGGCTACAGGGAGACCCTGTCTTGAAAAGTCCAAAAAGAAAGAAAGAAAGAAAGAAAGAAAGAAAGAAAGAAAGAAAGAAAGAAAGAAAGAAAGAAAGAAAGAAAGAAAGAAAGAAAGAAAGAAAGAAAGAAAGCCATCTGTTCACAGAAAGGGGTATAAGCATATTCTGGCAGAAGTCTGTAGACTACAGCAGCACTAGTTGGCCAACCCCAGTCTAAAATGAAGCACAACAGTGGAAAACAAGGAGCAGATACTAAGAAACAAAGAAGATAGAGGGCTGACAACTATCTAGAGGTTTGTGAAGCCTGAGAAAAAGATGTGTTCTCCAAAAAAGATTTACTACTGTTCTCTCTGGTGTCTAAATAAAATTCTTTGTAATTTCCTGGGTCATTCAACCTGAAAATTCATGTCAAGGGTGGCTCAAGTCCACAGCTTCAGTTTTCTTTCCTTCAGAATTCCTGAAAAGAAGTAAAGAGGAAATGAGATGTATTAGTTAGCTTTTATTGCTGTGATAAAATGACCAAACCAACTTGGAGAGGAAAGGGTTTATTTCACCTTCAGCTTTAGTTCATCATGGAGGGAAGCCGGGGCAGGATCTCAGGACAGGAACCTAATGCACAGGCCGTGGAGGAATGTTGCTTACTGGAGTGTTCCTCTGGCCCATGCTCAGCCTGCTTTCTTATACAATATAGGACTACCTTCCCAGGGGTGGTACTGCCCACAGTGGGCTGGAACCTTGCACCTCACTCAGCAAACAACAAAATACCCCACAGACATGGCCACAGGCCAGTCCAGTGGAAGGAATTCCTCAACTGAAATTCCTCAACCCAGGTGTATCAAGTTAACTACTAAAGCTATCCAGCACATGAGGCAAAAGCAGTATTTGAAGTTATGACTGGAAAGTTCCTGAAATTGATGGAATACATTGATTTCATGACTGAAAAAAACTCAGTGACTCCCATAGAATAAATAGAAGGACACTCATGCCAAGACACCTACCATGAAACTGAAGGTCATCAAAGACAAAAATAAATTTAAAAAACATAAAAAATGCCTGCAACAAAGAAATGACACACACTATACAGACTCTGGAGGCCCCACCTACTCAGATGAGAGCAAATCGAACTGGAATCCAGTCAATCAGATGGCTTATTTTTCAATAGCAATAAAGGATGGCACAGTGTAGTTGGGAGGCTTGAAAAAATAAAAACTTTGAGAGATATGAGCAACAAAGAGAAGTGCTGTGTGATGGCTGAGAGCAGACTTAGACCTTGAGGGTTACACAGTTTGGGAAACCCTTTGATGAAAGTGAATGAAAACATGCAGAAAGTGAAGTCCCAGGCTTTAGATAAGACCTGGGAACTGCTAAATCTCAAACGTACTGAGCTTCATGGTAAATCCTCCTTTGATAGTAGGTGCCCTGTGTTCCTCCCCTCCTGTGCCCAGCTTTCCTTCCACTGTCAGTTTTCCCCAACTAGGCAAAATGTAGCATGTCCACACTGAGGATGGTCTTGCAGAGCTGACCACTACAGTGCCACGCTTGTCCTACCTTTGTTCAGGATCCTCTGAGACAGCCAGTGAGGGAGGCAGCTTTAATCCAGATCTCCATCACATGCCAGGGGCCAGTAAGTTGGAACGAAAGTGTAAAGCATCAGTACACAGTGGCACTTAGTGTGAACACCCAATGTGCCTCAGCGATATGAAAAGACGTATAAAGACTCCTTTTGTGTGTGAAAAAGACTTGTGTGTAAAAAGTAGATGGAGGTTTTCTGCACTCACCCACACTGCCTTGTTCATACAACCCCTCTTCACACACAGCATTCAGACGCAGCTCACACACTGCCGTCAAAAGGCTAGCCTGTGCTCCCCAAGACTCCCTCAACCACCAGCTAAGGCAGAAGACAGGAAGCAGAGCAATAAATCGGCACCCTAGTCAATTTTTCCTTCTGGTTCAAAACACAAGACCATGCAGAAGACATCTCCTTTGTTTCCATGTGCCTTCCACTTAATTTTCATGCTTTGGAGCTGGCGAGATGGCTCTGTGGTTAAGACCACTGGCCCCTCTTGCCAAGGACCCAGGTTCGATTCCCAGCACCCACATGGTATCTAACAACCATCCATAACTCCAACTACAGGGGAATTCGATGCCCTCTTCTGACCTCCACAGGCATTGCATTACATGGATGTACTTACATACATGCAGGCAGTACATTTCATACATATAAAATGAAAATAATAAATAAAATGTTTTAAAGGAATATTCATGCTTCCCAGGGAACTCATACCTGTTGCCACTGCCATTGCCCAAACAGCCCCTGGTCGAGCCATAGTCCAGTGGGGTCACCAGTAAGAGCAGCAAGAAGTTACAGCCTGCCCACAGACTGCCTGGGACGATGGCCTCCTGGTGCTCTCTGCTCCTTTGTCACCATGCATACACCTGTACCGTAGAGCCCCAGCGTATCTTCCTTGGCTAGCCCTTGGAACTAGAATTATTTCAATACCTAGATTTACTCTTTTCTTGGCCTCAAAGCCTTCAGCCAGCATGTCAGGTGAAGCAGTCATCCCCACTTCCTTCCTCATCCTGAACTTATTTTCCTGACTCCAGTCCTCTCATCTGAGAATCCAGTACCTCCCCCTTCTCTACAGAAGTGAAGACTTCTGCAAGGCCACCTAGATATCCAGAACACTTGAAAGCAACCCATCAGGCGTGGTGATGATCCTTTACAATCCCAGTGTGGGCAGCTGAGGCTTGAGGGCTCCAGACCAGCCTGGACTGGTCTGAAGAAGTGGAGGGTGGTGGTGGATGGGACAGTATTTAATTGTATTTATATGTATGAAATTATTTTTTGTTGTTTTTTTTTAATTCTTAAAGAGTAAATTAAATAAAACAAAAAATTGAATTAAAATTTAAAAAAGAAAAATGAAATAAGAATAGAAGAAAAATGCTTCCCTAGTTGGTGAATGGTGCAAATTACTTGCATCTGGTCCTTAAGAACCTGTGTATAGTTCTCATTTTCAGGCTCCTCTGACCAACATTGGCCACCACTTTACCTCACCACACTCTTCCCTCCTCCCGTCTCTCACAATCACTGGTAGAAACCAGCCACCCAATCCATCACTCACTGGCTCTTCTCTCTTTGCAAGCTTCTGACAACTCCTTCCTGGGTTTCCTCACATGGTCCCTCCCATCCGCCTTGGCCTACCCACCCCTGTTCCATCCAACCCCCATGTCCATGGCCACTGGCCACCCCAGCCTGCACTGCTCTCTATTGCTCCTTGAGCATTTGAGTCCCTATTGTGAAGCCTGTTACTTTGCCATTGTGCTCCTCAAACCTGGCTGGGTTTTGTTTGTTTGTTTTGTTTTGTTTTGTTTTGTTTTGTTTGAGACTGAGTCTCCCCCCTGTAGCTGGCCTGGAATTCACTATGTAGACCTTGGTCTGGCAGAGATCCACCCACCTCCACCTGTTTCCCAAGTGCTGGGATTAAAGTTGTGCACCGCCATACCCAACTGAGAGTTTTTTCAAAAATATTTTTATTGATTTGAGAGTTTCATACAATGCATTTTGATCACATTCAGACTGCCTCCCCTATCTCCATCCCCACCTTACAAGGATAGTTGGGAAAATAAACGTGCATACTCTACCTTTAAAGAGACTTGTTCTGGAAGCTTCTGAGGCTTTAAAAGCTCGCCAGGTAATTCTGATATGCAGCCAAGGATGAGAAATATTGCTTTGAAAGCATGCTGCCTTATTTATTTAATGATTCCACAAATACACTGTAAGTTTTTCCAGTCCAGAAACTATCGTGACTTTTTTCCTGGGCCCTCTACATAACTAGTCTATCAGGCATAGAATCGCCACTCGCTGACAGCTTGATCAATTGCTTGGCTGATTTACAATGATGTTGGATAACAAACCCTTGGATAGGAAGGAAAAAAACTGAGATTTGTTCTCCTCCATAACTAGCCATGATCCTCCATGGATTTCCACTTCTTCATTTGTAAATGAGGGTGATAATTAGTTTCCAAGTGCCTGGGATCTCAAAGAAAAGACTAGTAGCTCATGAGTTATTTTCAACATTTAAAAAAGCTACTGCAAATTCTATGTTTCATATCAATTTTCAAATTATTGGCCCATAGAAATATGTATGACTATTTCTATTTCAGGGAGGAGAAATAAAAAGGAATCTTCAGTAATGAGAGGGTTTAAACCCATTTTTCCAATAATAGGATTTCATGACTACTCGCACTCTGTATTTGTGATCCAGATCTCTTAGGAAAGGGAGTAGATTAAGAATTTGGATCACTTCTCCACCTTTTGGCTAAGATCAAGTGAAGAATTTGGAGTTAGGCCAACCTGGGTTCAAATCCTCTCTTTTCAACCTGCTGTTCCCCAGGGTAAGATAACTGTCCTAAGCACATTCCTTCATATGTGAAACAGGTATGTTATGGCTCCTGTTCCCAAGATTTGTTAGAACTGATGCATAGGAAGTCTTTACCTGGCACATTACAGCTGCTCAGTCAGTGTTACCTATATTAGCAGGAAAGTGATAGGGAGAGACATGCACTCAGAGCTAGCACCAAGTTGAACATAGATAGGCCAAGATGCAAGATATGTTTCTCTCAGGGTGGTCAGTCTACAGAGCAGGGAATGCTGGTAACAGGCTCTTGCTTGGGGCATAGGCTTTCAGCTTCAGAACACATGGACGGTCATTGCGGGGTAGCCTGTCATGGAGCACGGCCTCTTCAGGGAAGCATTGGTGTTCCCCAAGGCCAGGTTTCTCCATGTACATTTGCAGCCCGATCTCTCAGAGGACTCTGTGAGATGCCTGTTTACAGGCCTAACTGCTGAGTCGTTTAAGAAACTGCATTTCTGCATTTTTTACAAGTCCACAGAAATGCTCCTCTAAGGGAATTATTCTAGAAGAAAAACCCAAAGCCCAATGGTCAGGCAGAGGGTGAGGTGATCAGGATAGTTACAGTGCCACAGTGCCTGTTAGTGTCAGTGTCAGGACAGACATGGTTTTGTGTGTGCATTTATATGTGTATGCATGTATATGTTTGTCTGCATGCCCATGCACCTGTGTGTGTGTGTGTGTGTGTTTGTTTGTGTGTTCAGACAGATGAGCAACAAAAGGGAGATATCAGGCAAGATACGGCCATGGCGGTGGCCGCAGTATGGAGGCAGGAGGTCGGGGAGAAATGACACAGGCGTATCTGTCCTTGGAAGAAGCCGGCCCTCCCAATCCTGGGTGTGAGATATCCAAAGCCCCCGGCCCTTTTGGGAACCTGGGAGGTATGGGAAATCATATGAGAGTCTATTTACTACCTAGAAGGTCCAGAAACAGGGTCAGTCACAGCAAGACCCCAGCTTTGGTTTGCTGGCAGGAGCTTTATTTCTGCACTAACTTTCTTCTTCTGTTTACTATCAACACCGGCACAGGCCCAGCGCTATTACTGTCATGTGCAGGGAGCTGAGAATGTTACTGATGATGGTAATTGTGGGAGCCCTGGCCTGGCACCTACTACACTGGCATCTGGTGCCAAGACCTAAGAAAGGCCACCTTCTCCAGCAAGAGGAAGCTACAGTTCTCATAAAGACATTGTCCAGGAGACTTATCCTTGTTTTTTCTTTTCTTGTCAATCTGCTTCTCAGTCAAACTCTCCCCTGACAATTAAATGTCAAGATCACAGGCAAGAAAAACACTTGATGCTTTGGTTGATTATGGTATGTGTGGCACATGCCTCGTTTGCTTTCCTAAAACTTACTCTCACAGTTACTGAGACAGAATAGCACTTTCCCCTAGATGCTGGCTGTTAGAGACCGTGTAGCTGCCAGATTCACTTCTTCTCTATCCCATACTTGGGAGTGAAATGTTCCCAAACTGAAATAGGAAAAGAGCATTATGACTTCTTAACCCATTCTGAGACTGAATCGTTATCTGAAATTGGATCCAACTTAAGAATATTAAAGTTTAACAAAGAAAAGCAGGGGTAAGTGTTACTAAGTCTCCATCTAGAGTCCATTTTCATTTGCAGCTGCTGAAGTAAAGCCATTATAGGTTAATGTTCAGATGAACAGTGTTCTGGGTTGTTTAAGTGGTGACAGAAATGCCAGGAGGGCCTTTGGTTGGGAGAACTTTCTACTCAGCTCCTTGTTTCCTCTCTGATTTTCACACTCAGCCCCTATTTCACACCTTTGTGGCTTGCTTATTTGCCCAAGAGGCAAAGCTGCTAATCGGCTTCCCAGAGCCTGACCTTCATTGAGTAAGGTGACTGCACTGGAAAGTAATGGACAGTAGGCAAGCAGCATGTCTTAAATTTGCACAGCCCACTGACAAAAGGCCAGCTGTCAAGGGCAGATCTGATGCTCCTGTTCTCTTCTTGTTCTTCCAAACTCTTGGGTAGGAATCAGGACAATCAGGACTTCCCTCTTCAGAAGATTTTCGGCTCCCCTGTGCCCTTAAACCTAAGGCACATGTTTCAATTCAATTTAACCGAAGGCACCTTGCAAGCGGCAGAAGGGGTGGTAATGTTGCAATTGGGAGCTTGCTCCAGTATTAATAAATCTTGTTAGTATTCCCTATTTGACTACTGATCTTTATAGATATAATTTTCTCAGACAGAAGGATGAGTCTTAAGATTCAGATGTCAATTTCTCTGCTTTGATTCTTTATTAGAATTTTCCTACGGTGTTTGACTATTTACTAAAAATCACTTTGCAACTCTCCCAAACATTGTTTCAGTAAAACCCACACGCTACATTGTAAGTAGTCTGAAATATTTTGTGCCATTTCAGATTTATCTTGCAGAAATATAAGATGAAGGTGTCTCTATTAAGAACATTACCTATGGCTGGAGAGGATTAACATGTAGTACATTCTAAATACTTAATTTATGAGTGCATTATCTTTGCCAACTTAGAAGTGAGGCCTACCTCAGCACTGAAAAGCATCCAGAGCATCATAGTCCTCACAACTTGTCTGCATCCCACCCAACTCAGGAATTCCTTTGACCTTGTCCCTTGATTGTTGAGAGTTCCCAGCATCCGCAAATACTACAGCAGCTGGGGTTTAGACAAGGTGGTAGTAGAGTTTTTAAATTCATATTTCTTAAGTAAACAAAGTCTGAAGGAAATTAGCAAGATTAAAAGTTTTGAAAAATTACCTGGTGGAAACATGGCTATTTGTATGCATATTTAATATAATATTTTGTGAATGCCTGAAATATTTCATAAGAAAAAAAAGAGCTTAGTGCTTGATTGTAGAAATAAAAGCAGAATGGAAGTAATTATCTTAGAATGAATTTAATTACCTTAAATTGGAGCTGTGTAAGCATATATTGAAAGTTTCTCAGTATTTATCCCAAGCCTATTTCATATTCTTAGAGTCAAAATGATCCTCTGTGTATCTTTGCCCTTTTCTTATACCTAAGAGTTCCTTTCATGTTGCCAAGCCTCATTTGTTTGGAAATCGGGAATCAAGGCCATCCCTGTCTTCCATTGCTCTGGTACCTCTAATGCACAGTCTAATTTTAAACATTACTCTTGCCTGTCCTTCCCTTAGAATCCCATATATAAAATTGTCCAGAGAGATGGGAATTTCTGAATGGTTTCAGCATTTTAAACTATGGATCGAAATTAATATTAAAACTGAATGTGAGAGTTATAAAATTTTGGCAACAATAAAAGATTTCTAAACATGAAGGACCAAAAGTTAATTCAGACTCAAGCGGACAGAGAATCTGGGGTGCTTATGGCAGCATTTGCCCATGTTGTCTAGCATGGCTTCACTCTAGCCTTGATCCTAAGCACACAGCATGCACACTGCACTGTGCATGCATTCATATCACACAAAATTGATGAATGCTGCCCGAAACACCTCCAGCTCAGACATGAGACTGTTGTATGTTATGAGTCACAGTGTTTTTGCTGCACATACAGAGTCTTCTGCTCTTATAGAAACAGAATAGCTAAACTATAGAAAACAAACATTTAATATTTTCCTACCATCATTCCTCAGCATGTATTAAATTAGTATATTATTCAATTGGATTGTGTTTGAATGTTTGATTTTAAAGATTGTTGTGTGAATTGCTGACTTCACACACACACACACACACACACACACACATACCTTCAAATAATTTTGACTTGGGATTAAGCTAGAATGTCCAACAATTTCTAAACTGGCCATTAATACACTTCTGGAATTTTATACTACATGTTTTCATGAAGCAGTGATCTCAACATTGATGACTCTAAAAACAAAACATTAATCAGTTGAAAAATGCTCAAGAAGTTCTATGTCCCGCAGTTTCAAATATTCAGCCAAGATCTAATTCTTTACGTAAAAATAAGCATCTCCATTTTATTATATGTAATTGTGCTTTCATCTTTAATAAATAACAAAATTAAATGTATGCCAAAGAATTGTGTTGAAATCAATTTATGATTTATTACCAGTAAATGTTTGATTTGTGTACCCATTTTATATACCTATGTATGTAGCATCACATAAAAATTTCTCAGGAAAAAGGAGCTGTTAGTCAAAAAAGTTTAAGAAGCCCTGAGTTAAGCAATCCTACCATTTTCTGAAGTAACCTATCAGAGATTAAGTTCACATACTGCACATGTGTATTTTTAATATTTTATTTATTATTTTGATGTGTATGAGCATATTGCTTGCATGTATGTAAATGCACCCAGTCATTCAGTGCGTATGGAAGTCAGAAAGAGGTTGTTGCATACCCTGAAACTGGAGGTAAAGATGGCTGTTAGCTGCCGTGTGGGTGCTGGGAATCAAACCCAGGTCTGCTGCAAAAGCAGCCAGTACTCTTAACAGCTGAGCTATCTCTCCAAGCCCTTATCTATATATTTTTTTAAGTTTCTAGATGGGGCTGAAGAGAGAGATCCCAGTTGGTAAAGTGCTGCCATGCAGGTGGGAGGAGCTGACTTTGACCACCAGAATTCATCAGACCTGGTGGTGCATTCTCATAACCCCAGAGCTGAGGAGGCTCCCTGGCTGGCCACCCAACCCTAGTTTGTCAGCTCCAGGCCAATGAGAGAACCTGTCTCAAAAATCAAGACAGATAGTTCCCAAGCAATGACACCTGAAGTTTTCCTCGGCCTCGACCTGCATGCATGCACACCCATACACACTTGTATATGCACATGAATATGTACCCACATACACATGGATACATATATGTCACTCACAAAGTAACTAGGTTACCCTCAAAGTATTATCTTCTATAAAGTAGATTCCCACAACTGATCTCACTAAAGGTGGGGGACCGAATATCACATGTGAACATAGTGATCATTTTAAGATTAGAAATCTTCTGGTTTATAAACTACCCTTTGTTTCCCTCATGTTCCTGGCCTAGATTTCCCATCATCTCAGCAACGCATCTTGGCTGTTCTATAAAGCCCACCTCCCATCCTCCCACCGATTATGCCCAAGTGGCTTGCTTTGTTTTCCTGCCTAGTATTCCCTATCTCCAGAACTAAGGAAGTCTGCCAACTGAGCTTGTATTAATTCCTTCCTCCTTCTGTCATGGGCCAAGCAAGACACGTGTATTCTGGTTCCCATGTGCCACCTGCTGGTCTCCTGTATCACTGCTTCCAATGTGCAGCCACAGTGCCATGCTGTAAAGAAAGGGGAGGAGCCCTTCCCCAGCAAAGCACAAAGGCACCCTAGAGTCTTGTCCTGAGGTTACTCAATACATTCTTACTGCGTGCCAAAAGTGGAGGTTACAGATCTGTGGAAAGAGGTCTCCCAAACATATAATCTGTGTTTTAAAATGCTTAGTCCTCCAAGAATTCTTTAGTCATGTGGCCCCCTAATTCACAAACTGATCCTTAAAAAAGAGGAAGCAAGAACAATTTCAGTATTCATCTCATAATAAATACGTGTCTAGGGTGAATAGCTCAAATTTGGTAAACTTCATGGAATGAAATATAGAGGATGGTGGGAGCAGAAGGAAAGATAAGAAAAATATTTCACCAAAATGATTGCCTAATATCAGTTTGACTATTCCTGTTAAAAATGTTCAGGTTTTTTTTTTCCATTTAAACTAGCCTTCTTAGAAATTTATATGGAAAATAATCAGCCATAAAAGTCCTTGATTACATCTTATTAAAAATTAGATGAAATCTCTAAGGGATGAAGACACTTTTTAGAGAGAGATGCACCGAGCCACTGGCAACCACACAGCCATGGTCCGGTCACAGCCCGGTGTGATCTGCAGGTCTCCTGAGTGTGGTTCTGACCTCAGCTAATCAGGCTCACGAGCTAACACTCTACATGAATGACTCCGCACAAAGAATTCTCATGTCTCCTCCCATATTGTCTTCATCTTGATCATTCTTTTTTTTTTTTTAATTTAATTTTTATTGATGCTTTGTGCATTTCGTACATCATTTTCCAATTCAGGTCAGGCATATTTCCCTTTCCCTTCCCCCCCACCCCCACCCCATCCCAGATCATGTATTCTGCCATAACTGTCCTGCATCTTTCTCTCTGTTTTATTTTCATTTTTTAGCTATAAGTGATAATCCATGAGTACAAGCATCCTTCGTGCAAAACCAATCTGCAGGCTGTTGTTCCAAACCCCCACAGTCCCACCATCCAGTGATCATTCTTAAGAACATTTCTAAATTTCTAGACATGTGTTTACGCCTTCTGTTATAAGAAGTATTTATTTCTTGCACCCTGTTATAGCTGCCAAACATTATTTTTATGTAAAATAATTTCTCTCCTGAATATTTTCTCTTGCTCTCTTTGCTTGAGCCTCAGGCTCAAAGATTTGTACAAGAAAGCCATATCAAGGAGAGATGAAAGACCACTTTTATTTTGTCCTCAAAGACCAGAAGAACTACTGAAGAAGAAATTCCTCCCCAGCTTCCTCCTGCCTGATCTCTGCCTAATCCCACCTGCTTCAACACAAGTCTCAGTGAAGTCTAAAGCCACAGCCCTCAGGCGAAGCCCTTTAAGTACTGAATTTAAATACCTAAACAGGAAATGAAGATTTCAACTTTTTTCTTGGCACTGTACTTGGCCTTCTGGGTTATCCCAAGGGCATGTCAATTTCCTCAGCATCTTGGTTTCTCATCAGTTTGAATGTTGATAGTTTTATGTGATAGGGGTTAATACTGAATGGCAGCTGTGTACTAACATTAACAGATTACCTCTCATTGAGCTCTGATAAAATACCGTGAGACAGGTGCTCTTGTTATCAGCATGTTATGAACAGGGCAGATAGACTCCAGTGAGTTAAAGCATCTTGTTTATTTTTTTTATCATAGCCTAAACAAACACTGTGTATCAACCAATAGGCAGAATGCTAGGATTCCTACCTTTACCCTCTCCACAGACTAGGCTAAGACTGGAAAGAAAAGCTAAAAAGGTTTGATGATACAAAAAAATAAAATAACCACCAGAGGGGAAAATGGAACCAGTTGGTTTTAAGTTTGGAAACTGAAGTGAATAGTAAGGAGTTTCCTATCATTCATATTTATTATTATTTATTTATTATTTATTTATTTTATTTAGTCTTTTTCAAGACAGGGTCTCCTGTAGCCCCAGCTGTCCTGGAGCTCACTCTGTAGACCAGGCTGACATTGAACTCACAAAGATCCACCTGCCTCTGCCTCCAAGTGACTTTCTATCATTTAGAAGGGAACCTTTGTCCTAGTTAGCTTTAATTGTCAACTTGACAAGCTTGGAGTCATTTGAGAGGAAAGCCTTGATAGAGGAAGTTCCTATCTAGATCAGATTGGCCGGGGGGGGGAGGGGGGGGTTGTCTATGAGGGACTTTCTTCATTATTAATTCATGTTGAATGGCACATACTCCTACGGGCAGCACCTTTCCTCAGACAGGTAGTCCTGGGCTGTATAAAAATGCTAGCTAAGTATCAGCCAGTGGGTGAATCAGAGTGAGCCAGCAAGCAGTGTTCCTCCAGAGTCCTGCCTTGAGTTCCCACCCTGCCTTCCCGCAGTGATGGATTGTGACATGGAACTGTAAGCTAAATGAATCCTTTCCTCCCTGAGTTGCTTTTGATCAGAACATTTTATCACAGTAACAGAATGAGAACTAGAACCAGCAATATGTTCCAAGGCATTTGAATATTCAATAAAAGGATGCTCTCTACCTAGTTCTAGACCTCCTTACTGAATGAGCTCCCTTGCATGGCCACATTTTTGCGATTATTTAGTCCAGTTTTGTCAAGTGGGTCATCTGAGCACCTTGAGATATGTGCCCCCCCCCCTTGTCAAGGACCAGAAACAGTGCTAAGGAAGTCCAGAGAGTTTCACCTATGGTCTGGTGGTGGAGCTTGGTGGTTAGGCAGTGGTAGGAGGAGAATAATGACCACCATGCATTATCTGAGGGATACTATAGAAGGGTATTTATATGTATGACCTCCTCTCAAAGGGACAGTGACTAGGCAAGTGATTCTTTATTTACATTTCTACAGAATGGATTAATTTTCATGAAGCACCTCAGAGACTGAGATAATTTCCTCCCTGAAAATCCTCTCTCCATGCAGTTTCCAAACGATTCCTCAAATGTTTCCAGATTTATAAACAGAGATGGGAAAACAACTTTAAGCACACATCCTAATGTGCTGAAGGTACACTGGAGTTACTCTATACTCCAGGTCAATAGGGTGTTCCTTGGACATAGTATTTACTGTATCTATTTGCTCAAACAACTGACCTGACAACTCCATATGCAAAAAAAATACCTCATTTTAATCTCATTACTACCCCAGTTTCATGTAAAGGTAACTTTCCCAAGACCATAAGCAGAACCATGACATGAACAGAAATCACATACATCCAGAATCCATGCGTTTTGTTGTTGTTGTTGTTGTTAGGCTTTGGGGTTTTTTTGTTTTGTTTTGTTTTGTTTTTGCTAAAAGATGTCATGTTTTCCTTAAGGAAGTGTTTGAAGGCTCCTACCTGGCAAGCCCAAACAGCCTTCAATCCTGCTCCTGTGCTGCACACTGGGGTCCTTCCCTCCCAGGGTCACCCAAATGAGGTCCAGCAAGCACACATCCTGTCCTGATTCCCCTGCACTTGACTCTATGACACAGCCTGGATAGTCCAACAATGGCAGTCCACACTCTGAAGAGGCTGAAATCCCAGCAGCAGTTCAATCCACAAGCTGGATATCTCAGCAGTCCCCATCTGGCATTGAAGGTTTAGAGGATTCTTAGAGAGACATGAGTCTTCAGTACATATTAGAGGGTTAAAAAGCTGTGTCTCATGTCTTTGAAGAATGGCAAAAGCAGTGGCAGCCACAGAGTAGATGTACTTGCCAGTAAGAATTGAAGACAGGTGAAACACAGTGCTCTCTCTCTCTTTGTTTTCTTTTTGTCTATTTATTGCTGGCAGCCCATGAAAGAAAACAGCCAGAACTGACTAGAGACCAAGACATCAGCTCCAGAGAAAGTAGAGTGTTTTGCTTCTCATCCACCTGTGCCCCTTTTCTAAGCCTAGGGAACAATCTGCGGAAGAGGGGGTGTGGTAGAATGTAAGCGCTTCGGTTGGGGTTAATGGTGAAACTACAACAATATAGACTGGACACTCATTTGATCAACTTGATTGAACATACAAGCCCCCCCCCCTTTCAGGATGGTGGGACCCATGAGCTGTGTGGGTTTGGGCACAACTGCTTGCAAATTGGTTTTACATGAAGGATGCTTGTACTCACAAATTATCACCTATTGTTAAAAAAAAATGAAAACAAAACAAAACAAAAAAGCAGAGAAAGATGCAGAAAACTTACGGCAGAATGCACGATCTGCGATGGGTAGGGGTGGGGTGGGGGGGAAGGGAAGGGGATATATGCCTGAACTGAATTGGAAAATGATGTATGAAATACACAAAGCATCAATAAAAATAAATTAAAAAAAAAAGATCTCTAGTTTTATATCTGAAGTACAATTTCTCAGGCCTTACTGATTATTTCTGGTTATACTTTCCTTTTTAATGCCACACAGTTAGCTCAGATTAACCAAGATTTTTGTTTTCTCAAGGTCAGTTGATGATCTGGTCCTCAGGGTTCATTCGGTTCTTTTTCTTGGTGGGGGGGGAGGGAGGGAGTGCCTGGCTCCTTTCTGCTTTTCATTTACCAGTTCCATCCACTTGAAGACAAAATCAGGTCTTGCTAGATCAGGCTTCCCTTTTTGAAGCATGAGCAGACTTTCCTCTTTATAGACTGGACACTGTCTGAAGTCTCATGAGTGGATCTCCAAGACCTCCCTGCATAGGAAGACTGGTGACTCACATTTGCAGGACATTTCAAGAGATGCCCCCAAGTGCAGTCACCTAAGACTTAGTTGACCTCTGAGGGCAAAGAACAAAGTTATCCCTTAGGTCCCTCGGCCAAATTGGTATGGGCATTGAGTACGGTCTTAAGGCACCCAGAAAGGCTAAGTTACACCAGTCTGATACATTGCACCTATACTAAAATTGTATCTTCTGAAAACAAACTGTGTGTTATTTCCATATCATATTTATTGATTTGCATTTTTCCATTTTAACTTTATGTTACTCTAAAATATGTATATATGCTCACCATCCTATACCAAAAATCCATAGTCTGAAAATAAATGGTAGGTTAGTTCTAGAACCTATCTAGGGATTCATAATATAAGAACACATTTGTTTTCAGATCACAAGAAATATAGCATTAATGTTGCTCAGTTTGCCTTACAACTAGGTACTTGGTGCTAGCATCCACAGATGAGGGATACCATTTGTCTTTTATTTTTCTGGGACTGTGTTACTTCACTCAACATGATATCCTCTAGTTCCATCCATTTACCTGCAAATTTCATATCATCTTTCTTTACCGCTGCATAGAATTCCATTGTGTAGATGTACCACATTTTCTCTAGGCACTCATCAGTTGAGGGGCACTTGGGTTGGTTCCAGCTCTTCGCCTTTGTGAAGAGAGCTGCAATAAACATGGCTGTACATGTATCTCTGCAGTAGGATGAGTCTTGTGGGTATATACCCAGAAGTAGTATTGCTGACTCAGGTGGTGGGTTCATTTTGAGTCTTTTAAGGGTTCTCCACACTGCTTTCCACAGTGGTCATATGAGTTTGCATTCCCACAGGCAGTGGATGAGTGTCCCCCTTTCCCCACAACCTGTCCAGCATTTAGTATCATTTATATTCTTGATCCTAGCCAGCCTTATCAGAGTGAGATCTTAAAGTGGTTAATTTGCATTTCCTTAATTATTAGCGATGTTGAACACTTTTTAAGATGTTTCTCAGCCATCTTTATTTCCTCATTTGTGAAGTCTCTGTTCAGCTCTTGACTCCATCTTTTGAGTGAGTCATTTGTTTTCTTCTTTGTTTTTTGAGCAGTTTATATATTCTGGATGTTAATGCTCAGATGTATCAGCAGTGAAGGTTTCCTCCCACTCTGTGGGTTTTCTCTTCACTTCCCTGACTGTTTCTTTTGGTGTACAGAAATTTTTGAGTTTAATAAGGTCCCACTTGTCAATTGTTGGCCTTATTTCCTGTGCAGCTGCTGTCTGATTTAGAAAGTCTTTTCCTATCCCTATGTCTTGTAGGTTGTTGCCAACTTTTTCTTCTATCACCTTCAGAGTTTTTGGTTTCACATTGAGGTCTTTGATCCATTTGGAGTTTATTTTTGTACAGGGTGAGAGATAGGGGTTTAATTTTATTCTTCTACAAGTGGTGATCCAGTTTTGCCAACACCATTTGCTGAAAATGCTGTCTTTCCTCCATTGAGTCTTTTTGGCCCCCTTGTCAAATATGAGGTGGCTGAAATTGTATGTGCTCAAGTTTGGATCTTCAATTTTGTTCCATTGGTCTATGGGTCTGTTTTCGTGCCAGTACTAGGCTGTTTTATGACTATAGCCCTCTAGTATAGTTTGAAGTCTGGTATAGAGTTCCCCCCTGTATTACTCTTTTCACTCAGAATTTCATTGGCTATTGGGGGTCTTTTGTTTTTCCATACAAATTTAAGGATTTTTCCCAAGCATATGAAGAAAGTCTTGGGGATATTAATTGGGATTGCACTGAATCTCTATATTCATTTGGGTATAATGGACATTTCTACTATATTAATTTTTCCAATCCATGAGCATGGGAGGTCTTTCCATCTTCTGATGTCTTCTTCAATCTCCTTCTTCAGGGGTTTATAATTTTTGTTGTAGAGATCTTTGGTTAATGAATATATTCCCAGTGACTTCTCTTCACAACCTCCATGAAGAGGGTCTGGCTAGCTGAAAAGTGCCACCATGAGACCACCAACCTCTGTGACAGGTGGATTTCTCTAATCTCAATTTCCAGTTCCTGTTCCATTACCTGTGTGGGTAGTAGTAGTCTGAAGCACTGGTATTAATAAAAGAAGTAACCCACCCTCTCAGCACCTGTCATGGTATGAGCTCCAGTTAATTCAATGAGCATTTTGAACTCTTAACTATGAGATTGGTTGCATTTGTTGTCAGAAAAGAGAGATCTTGGGCTCTAGAAAGGCCCACCTTGCTCTCCTGACCCTTCTCATGATGTCGTAGCATCTCCGTGCAGCATAAGGCCAACTGATGCTCAAGCCTTGGGCCTCTCTGGCCACCTAAGTGGCCAGGAACGGTCTCTCCCTGAGTCTTATGTGCAATGCTCGGCATGCCACCTGGCGCCTAGTAAAGGACCAGGCGTTTGTTTGACAAAAAAAAGAAAACTAAGATCATTGCTTTGAGGCCAACAAGCTCTGCTCTCTAGCATGTGTCCCCAGGGCTGCCTCCAGATCCACAGCCCAGTACGTCATGACTCCCTGAATTGCTCAGGAGAAAGCTCTGGAAGCCTGGTGGGAGCTCCTCCTCCAGTATGGGCTTTGGTGCCCCCCGCCACCTCTACTACCCCCAGAACTTTACCTTCCACGTCTGAAAATTCATTTCTCAACTCTCAGTCAAGGGAGCAGGATGTGGAGAAAGGGAGAGGTCAGGAGTGGAGTCGCCATAACTCTGGGCTCAGGGTTGACAGCTTGGATCCCATGGGGGTTCAACTACCTTCATAAAGGCAGAAAACTGCTTCTTGGCTGAGCCAGTGCTGCCTTGGGCCCAGGAGGCTGCTGGCTGATGCTGTTTGTGAGCCTCTTTATCTCTCTAATGCCATGTTCCCTAAATCTGTGGTATTAGTGTGATGAGAAAGACAGCGGAGGGTGATTCATGCCCGGGTTACACTGACAATGAAATTCATCGAAATCAAATTTCTACTAAGCATGCCAGCAGCATTCCGGCCGCTGCCTTCCTCACTGTCGGCCTGGGTTTGTTTGATTTCTACAGCAATTTTTCTTTTTAATATCATTATTTTTATTATTTCACCTAATGCTTTTATAATGTGTTTATGCTGCAGGCTGCAAGCCTGCAAGTTCTCTGGGGACAGGGTAACCCCTGAGATTGGCGTTTGGCAGCTCCCTCCAGCCACCGGAAGAAAGCAGAGTGCACCTCTCCTCTTCCCTAGTCCTAACCCAAAATAAACCAATACTGAGCATTTTGGAGCCTTAACTTGTTCAACTCCCTCCGAGCAAAGCTCTGACATTAACTAATGACCCCAGCCAGCTTTTCCCTTGGCCCGGTTCTCGTCTCCCAGTTATTAATAGATGCTTCTGGTTTCTGTCTGTTCTGGCTCCATAATCCACCATCTGCCCTGGCATGGTATCCCCTCCTTATTTATCTTCTAAGTGTGATGTATAAATAAATGATGGCATGCATATATTATGGAATATTAAGCATTTATTTAAAATAATTTATAGGGCTAGAGCAATGGCTCAGAGGTTGAAAGTACTGGCTGCTCTTACAGAGAACCAAGTTTGGGTTCCCAAGACCCACATGATGGCTAACAACTGTCAGTAAGTCCAGTATCAGGGGAAGTCAATGCCCTCTTCTGGACTCCATGGGCATTGCCCACACAGCACGGGAGTGCTTGCATCCATTCAGACAAAACACTCAATAAAAATAATAAATAAATAATTTTAAAATATATGTGTATGTATTTTTTTGGCCTTTTTGAGACAGGGTCTCCCTGTAGCCCTAGCTGTTCTGAAACTTGATATGTAGACCAGGCTAGCCTTGAACTCACAGAGATCTGCCTGCCTCTGCCTCTCAAGTACTGGAATTAAAGGTGTGGGCCACCATGGCCAGCTCAATGATATATTTTCAAGTGAACAAAGTAAGATAGAAAGTGATGGTTTGGGCAGGATCCATTTTATAAAAAGCAAACATCCAGCATTGTGAACGCATGCATTTGTTTTGATATACTTTTATCAACTGGAAAGACACTGACACAGGTTACCTACTTCGGGTGTATTAAAAGGAGCAGTGCTGATCTTTCAAATATGTCTATAGTGTTTCATTAACTGCAATTTACCCTTATTATGAGGATGATTTTTAAGAGGAATGTGATCACAATTAATCTACCCATCTAGCAGTAAGTGGCATATGCTTTTTTTAATTTCATATGTGACAGAAAAGAGTCCTGCAGATGGGCTCCAGGACTTTCTGAATGGACCCTGTCCCACTGCCCATGCATTACCAATCTGTGCCTCCTTTACGGACTCAAATTAGGGCTCTTGTCCATAAAAAGCCCTTGTTGTTTCCATTAGAATCAATACAAAGATATGACATATTACATATGTCTTTTCCTTGCATCACAAATACATGTGCATGTGTAGTAGTACACATGTGTGCACCTGTGTGAGGTACACGTAGCCGTGTGCTTGTGTAGAAGCTGAGGAAGATGTCCTCCTTGCTTAATCTTTGCCTTATCCCCTTGAGATAATATTTCTCCTTGAACCTGGAACTCAGGGTTTTTCAGCTATGTGGTGTCCGGCAAGCCCCAGCAACAGTCTGGTCTCTGCCCCTCCTCCACAGCACTGAAGTTAGGAGCATGTGTGGCCACGCCCACTTCATCCTCCCCACGTTTGAGGCAGACTGTTATTTTCCCAAGGGCAGGACCTCAAGTATCTTAATTACATTTTTCTGTTGGTTTCGGTTTTTTGTTCCACTTATAAGGATCTTTTGAAAATCTGCTCTTTTTATCCAGCCTATTAGCCATCCTGACTCGCTTTGTGCCAACTGCAAATTTGATCAGGACTTTCATGTCTTGATCCAAGTCCCTGATAAAAATGTTCAACAGGCCAAGAATGCAGTCTTGTACCTGACCATTTTACATGAAGGTAAATGGTTTCATTTGTCTTTCTGTGTGTTCCTCTCATTGTATGCAATGTGCCCAGTAAACAAGGTTTATGCTGAGAAAATGGACAGCCACCACAAAGACTGGACTTGGTGAAGGTAGCAATAAACAGTAATCAGAGTCCAGCCTGTGCCATTCCAGCAGCACAACAGCATGGGACAGAGTCACTGAGTATTTGGACACATCCACATCTGCACAGAGAATCCAGATGGAAGTGGGAAGTGGGCTGTGGTGGACCAAGCAGGTGATGGGGATGGGGCTCAGGGACAGGGTAACAGAGAGATGAAAGCAGACATAGAAGGCTCCCAAGTCACTCTCCAAGACTGGATAGTAGTGTGTATACAGCATTCAACAACTACTCATCTGACAGAACACAACTCCAAGACAAATACATCCCTTCACATGCAGAGCTGTGTCCTTTGCTTTGTGGCTAATGGACCTTAACGCTTCTATTCAAATCACTCCTCACAGCCTTAGAAGTCTTAACCAAGGATGTGTGGGAATGCTTTTCTTCCTAAGGAGGCTTTTTCCCATGCTATAGCTTAGAAAGTGGCATGTACTGCCCTTGTCCTCCACCCCTGACTCCAACATCTCTCTACATTAATGAATGAACATCCACTCAAGTAGTAACAATTGCACACTCACACACAGGACTTCCCAGGGGTTTGTGGCCTAGACTGAAACAACACTGAGCTCTTTCTGTGCCACACTCACCAACTACAAAAAGAATATAATGACTACAATATTCTTTAAGATTCAGTAGCATGGAGCCATTGTCCCTTCTGCCTCCAGACAGATAGGTAGGTCATTGTCTACCTAGAGTCATAGGAGAGACTCAGGCACAAAGTACTGAGGCACTGAAATAGCTTTTGCCCTGGCCTATGGCTCAAGGAATGGCATGTGAAAGGGGTATAATTGTATCTCCCCAAAAGTCATACCCATGTCCTAATTCTTGGTACCTATGAATAAGGCCTTTACAAATAAGGTCTTTAATACCTTAAAAACTCCACCAGAAAACTCCAAGACCTGATAAACATGTTCATCAAAGTAGCAAGATACAAAATTAATGCACAAAAATCAGTAGCTTTTCTATACACCAACAACAAACATACTAGGAAACAAACCAGGTGAATGACGCCATTTGCTCTAGGATCAAACATCACACAATATCTTAGAATAAATCTAAACATGGAAGTGAAAAACCCGTACAATAAAAATTTTTAGACATTAAAAAAAGAAATTTTGGGGGCTGGAGAGATGGCTCAGCAGTTAAGAGCACTTTCTGTTCTTCCAGAGGACCTAGATTCTCAGCACCCACATGGCAGCTAAGGACTGTCCATGACTCCGGTTTCCAGGGGATGTGATGCCTTCTTTTGCCTTCCTTGGAATTTGCGCAACATGGGTACACTTACATTGGTTCAGGTAATACTCTCATATACATAAAATAAAAACAATAAATAAAATATTTTCTAAAAGAAGAATTTTTTTTAAAAAGAAATTAAAGAAGATACCAGAAAATGGAAACTTTCCATGCTTATAGTTTGGTAGGATTAATATTGTGCATCTTACCAAAAGCAATCTACAGATTCAATGCAACCCCCATTAAAACTCCAACATAGTTCCTCATAGAAACTGAGAAAATAGTCTAAAATTTCATATGGAAACAAAAAACACAGGATAGGCAAAACAATCATTAATAATAGGTGAGCAGGAAGTATCGACCCCTAGTTTCTAATAGTTTCTACTATTAGAGCTATAGTAATTAAAAAGAGTGTGGTACTAGCATGAAAGCAGATACATTGACCAATGGAATAGAATTAAAGACCCAGATTTAAGCTCACATACTTATAGCTACCCAATTTTTTATAAAAAGGCCAAAATTATACATTGAAGAAAAGGCAGCATCTTCAGCAAATGGTGCTTGTCAAACTAGATGGCTACATATAAAAGAAGGAAACTATATCCCTATCTCTCACCCTGACAAAAGTCTCAACTTCAAATAGGCCTGATATCTTGAATCTGTTTGAGGAGGAAGTAGGAAATACACTGTAATTTATAGGCACAGAAAAGGACTTCCTGAGCAGGTCTCTGATACCATAGGCATTAAATCCAACAATTGATAAATGGAACTACATGAAACAAAAAAAGCTTCTGTGAAGCAAAATAAACCATAATTTAAATGAGGAGACAACCTACAAAATATATTTTAAAAAATTATCTCCTATACCCCTGACAGAGGGTAAATATCTAGAATATACAAGGAAATAAAATATCTAAACATCAAAAATCAATAAAAAATTGGGACAAAGAACTAAGAGAGTTTGAGAGTTCTCAAATGATGAAGCACAAACGTCTGAAAAATATTTTTTAAGTGTTCAACATCTTTAGCTATCCAAGAAATGCAAATTAAAACTACTTTGAGATTTCATCTTACCCCAGTCAGGATGGTTAAGATCAAAAAACAAACAACAAATGCCAGTGAGGATGTGGAGAAAGAGGAACTCATATTTACTACTGGAGGGAATACAAACTCCTGAAGCCAATATGGAAATCAGTGTGGAGATTCCCTGAAAAGATACTACATGATCCAGCCAAACCACTCTTGGGCGTCTACCCAAAGGACTCTGTATCTACTACCGAGATAACTGTTCATCCATATTCATTGTGAGGCTCTATTCACAATAGCCAGGAGATAGAAACAACTTAGATATCCTTCAACTAATGAATGGATAATGAAAGTATGGTACATTTACACAATGAATATTACTCTGTGATTTAAAGATGAAATCATTAAATTCACCATTAAATAACGGAACTGAAACAGTCATCCTGAGTGAAGTGACCCAGACTCAGAAAGCCAAAGATGGCATGTCTTTCTCACAAGCGGACGCTAGCTTTAGAGCTTTACATAGATGTGTTTCCATTGGAAAATCCATAGAAGTCAGGACACTAGTAGGTGGCATGGGAGGGAGGCAACATGGGAGAGGAGATGGAATGCAGTGATGTAAAGGGAACAGGGGAATCATGAAGGAGGAAGGGTTAAGTGGGGGTGGGGAATGGGAAGGTGGGCAGACGAGGGAGTATGGGGAAGGATAACTAACACTAAAGACCTTTTGAAAAAGACATGTGAAAACCTACCATGCTATAATGGGGAGGAGGGCATTGCCCCTAACAGACACCATAGGCTAGCAAATAAAAAGCTTAATCCCAGGAATGGACTCCCTCTTTTGAAGTCATTGACCAGGAGTCCCATCAATTCTCAAATAATACTATTGTCCTTGATCTTGGTTATCTATCAGAACTTGACAGTAAGACCCTAATACTGAAGACACTAGAGACGCAAGTCACAGAACAAACGAGGAGAAATTGAGTTGGCATGGACCTCAAAGCTTCATCTCTACTGGAAAGCTTTAATACTGCTGAAATCATGCTGCTACACATGCTACCAAAAGACAAAAGTAAACATCAATCTTACCATCTGTGGACCCTGAGAACTATGATAACAACTGGCCTGGAAAGACATGTCCACTGATGCAATAGTGTCATGAGTGTTGTGGGGATAACCAACTAGTTTCTGATTGGAATTAAGGTCCACTTTACAAGCCGGAGCTCATACATGGCACTAATATCAAGCCTAGAAAGATGTGGCTTGACAGGTCATGGACCATATGGGAGAAATATTATTCTGCTAAATGAACATGGGATTAAAACAACTCCTAATGACTGACTATTATATCCAGAGGTTAATGCATCTCTCAACTCTCACAAGAGAAGCTTCTTCTTACAGCAGATGGTGATTAACAAATGAGACTCACAACTGGTCAATGTGTGGAGAATAAGCAACTGTAGAGTGCTTAGCCCTTAATGGAATACATATATCAAACCATTGCCTCCCAAGGTTCAGGGATAATTGCAGAAGAGAGGGCAGAAATATTGTAAGGGCCAGAGAGGGCAGATGAGTACAAGGAGACAGTATTTGGCAGGCATCAGAGCAGTTACTTAAGTGAATTCACAGCAGTTATGATCACATGCACTAGACCTACATAAGCTTAAGCCAGACAAATTCCCAACATCCATAGGGGAGGTTGATGAGAAGCCAGTCCTAGCTGAAGAACTATTGGCAATTGTTAGAGGGAAAGACAGGTTAACCAGGTTCCAGGGGATGGACCCACATTGAAACGCTTTTGGGAACATAAATTAGACTCAGTAGGCCTTAAAAAAATAATAGAGAACATGAAATCAGGTGCCAGGGAACCTTAGGGAGTAGAGATAAGAGAAGGTCTGAGTATGATCAAAATACATTGTATGAAATTCTAAAAAAGTCAATAAAATAGTTTTAATGAAATAAGTTCTTACAAGATGTGATTAGCAGCTAGAGAGCTTGCTCAATGGTTAAGAGTACTTGCTGTTCTTCTACAGGACCAGAGTTTGGTTCCCAGCATCCACATGGTGGGTAACAACCATTCATAACTAATTCCAGTGGATCCAATGCCCTTTTCTATCTTCCACAGGCACTGCACACATTTGCTTCACATCCATACAGGCAAAACCTTCATACACACAAAATAAAACTAACTAAATAAAACATTTTTAAAGATGTAATTAAAGTGAAGAGAGATAAGATCGTCCATCTTAGATTTGGAATAATCCCCAAATTCAATGACTAGTGTGCTCATAAGAGAAAAGAGAGAAATTCAGGCCACACAGACACGGAGTCCAGAGCAGGGCCATAAGCAGATGGATGCAGATATTAGCTACACAGTTATAAGGCAAGCGAAGCCAGTGGTCATGGGCAGCTGTCAGATGCAGAAGCAGAGCATGGGCTTACACACTGTCAAAACCACCAGAGCAAGAGGACCCTGCCAGCACTTGAGATTAGATTTCATGCCTCCCAGAACTGTGATTGAAAAAATTTATGTTGTTTAATGCCATAATTTTGTGGTAAAATTTTCACATTAGAAAATTGAAATAGTATCTCATTTACCTGTTTCTGGGGCATTTGAGTGAGACAAGTCTATGACCATCTAGAGGGCGTACTGTTCTCCAGGAGTGTGCCTCCCCTCTCCAGCCCACTGCTCCCAGAAGAGACTCCTCTTTAAACTGGTCTTTATTTTCTGCCTTTCCTTTACTCTCAATAATAGTACTTCTTCCTGTTCAGATTTTGTTCTGAGGTCAGGGTAACACCTAATTATGGACTGCTAAAAGATCTTGCAGGTCCCAAGCATGACAGGGAGGTTGAGAAAAAGCACAGTTTTCGTAGGCATTTAGCAAGATGCTGGGTGCTTTCTCTGTGTTGGTCTCTGCTTCACCAAGAGGCTCAAGACTCACATGATCAGTCTTAAGTTGACCTCACACAGATCAATTTTATAGTCTTTGAAGAAGTCCCCTGAAAGATGGTTCTGGCCAAAAGCTTTTCCTAGTCCAGAGAAATATTATATTTCCAAGAAATAATTCTTAGATTTCAGAAAACATAAAAAATAGCTTCTTCTCAAGAAGAGGTTGGCTAGGCTTGCTGGCCATAAACCAAAAGTCCCAGCACTACAGAGACAGATGTAGAAAGATCACAGGCCTGAGCTATACTGCAAAACTCTGTTTTTAAATACATATGTAATTAGCAAAGGCTTGGCCTAAGCCTACAGCTCAAGGAGTGCATGATGATGATGATAAGAAGTCCACTTGAAGGGTCGGAGAGGTGATGGCAGTTAATAGCACTGGCTTGCTCTTGCAGAGTACCCAGGTTTTGGTCCTAGCACCTATAATGGCAGCTAACAACCATCTGTAACACCAGTTCCAGGGGCTCTGAAGGCACTGCATGCACCTGGTGCCCCTACATATATGCAGGCAGAGCACTCATACACATAAAATAAAAATAAAAATTTTTGAATCCATTTCAGAACCTACACAATAATTATTGTCCCCACCAGATTGTCCAAATTCATGAACTCTGTAGTGTAACTTGAAGTTAATTGTGTGTGTATGTGTGTTGTAATTAAAATATGTTTTCTTTCCTGTACATTCAGAAAAATAAATGAAAAGAATTTTTTTTGGTCTTTTTTCAGACAGGGTCTCCTGTAGCTCTGACTATCCTGGATCTGGCTATGTAGACCAGGCTGGCCTTGAACTCACAGAAATCTGCCTGCCTCTACCTCCCAAGAATTTAATCCAATACGTGCGTGGCCTTGGCCTAGTCATTCAGTTCTGTTGGTCCAGTTTGTTTATTTATGCATTCCAGGGGATGGTGCAAAGACATCTATGAATTAATTTGTCATGATTGAAAGGAACTTTAAAAATACTTTCCAAATAAGAAGCATTACGTTTAGGCCCATGGATATCTGAGACGAAGCAAGGAGCCAAACTCTAAGCAATGAGCAAACAGAAGCACTCTGGAATGTGAAAGAACTGTTAATATTGCTTACCAGATCGAGAGGTGAGAAGCCGTTAAAATGTGGATTTGGTTTTAAGCCCTATGTGAGCCCAGATGCTCTCTAAATGGTTACACGTCAGCAAACGCCTGCACATTTAAACAAAATCCAAGGATCGAAGCAAACTGGAAATGAAGAAGCAGGTGCACCAAACAAATGGTGTCAGCATACGTGTGAGCACAAACAGCCCACTGTGCCTTGTTGGTCACACACTGGCATTTGCAGACATAGGTATATAAAATACTGCAAACACAAACCTCTTGAGCCCACCTATTTTTAACATTCTACTCATTAGGAAAAGAAAAGTCTTCTTAAACCACTAGCCTGTGCATGTGGAAAACTTCCAAGAAAAGCAGCTTAGCTTTCTCTTTTATATTCCTCAATAAATGGACTTCTGGATTTACAGCACCCTGGGGCAGCAGTGATCCTTACAATTACAAGTAAAATGTGGTCTAATGCATCCCTGGTCATAGAGGTCCACACCAGTAGGATATGCTGAAGTGGAGGCAGGAGGATTAGGAATTAGAAGCCAGCCTAAAATACTCTTTAGGGCCGAGTGTGGAGGGACATACCTTTAATCCAACACTTAGGAGGCAGAGACAGGTGAGGTCAAGGCTAGCCCTAGTCTAGACATAAACTTCTGGGCTAGTCAGAGCTAGATGATGAAACCCTGTCTCAAACAAAAACAAACGGTAATTCAGATTACGCTATTGAGAAGCTATGATGATGGGGCTGTAATATGTTCTGAAAGATTGAAAAGCTATCTTATGAGTAACAGCAACAAAAATAAACAATTTAAATAATTTGTCACAATTTTAAACAACTTTTGGCTTCAATAATTAATAGAAGAATGCCTTTGAAGATTGAAAATACTCACAAAGGCTTGCAGTGTCCAGGCCAGACTTAATTTCTGCTTTCCTGTCTGAGTGTCACTTGAAAGCTACTGGCACTATTCTGTCCTGCGTAGGAGCAGAGCTGGACAGGCCACTTCTCCTTTCCAAATGGTCTTTTTGAGACAGGGTCTCCCTGTAGTCCCAGCTGTTCTGGAGCTCACTCTATAGACCAGGCTGGCCTTGAACTCACAGAGATCCACCTCCCTCTGCCTACTAAGTGCTAGGAGGAGCATCAGTGATCAGCTGAGAGCCACATGCTGAACTTGCCTGGCAATGAGAAAGACAGTGAGGAAATCCTCCTTCCCAAGTTTCCTTCTTTGGTGAGAAGGTCTGTTCTTTACATCCCTGTGCCTCTCTCATTGATAACTCTCATCCCAACCAAATAACCAGTTATGACCAAAGCTGTGTTTGAGGCTGTGTGGGATACTTAATGGTCCTGTAGCTGACTAAACTCTGGAGCTATCGTGTCATAAAGGAGCTGCTTTCAATGACAACATGGTGCTCAAAAATTCAGTAAACCTTATTAACAGGCATTCATTTCATATTTTAATCATAATTGCAGCCAGTGGCCTGCACTATAATCCCAGCACTCAGGAGACCAGGGAGGCAGGGGGTATCAGGAGTTCAAAGTCACCTTGGCTACATAGTGAGTTCAAGGTCAGCCTAGTCTATGTGAGATCCTGCTTATGTCAAAATACAAATGAAATAAAATGAAATAGTGCTGGAAGGTGACATGCAGGCTGCTGGAGAGAAAATTTATCATTGTTCTTATCCAACTGTGGACCCTGTGTGCTGTAATAGCAACCTGTCAAGAAAGGTATACCTACTGATACAACAGTATGTGACTGGTTGGGGTAACCAATCATTTTCTGATTGGGTTTGAGGCCTGTTCCGTGGGAGTGAATATATGCCTAATACATAAGCATAGTCAAAAACCTGTGGCTGGGAAGTAGATCTACTATTATTTTGCTAAGTAGATTTATAGTCACACTGCCTTCTAAGTACTTATACTTATAGCCATAGACTAGTGCCACTCTCAGCCTCGGAGAGAGAAGCTTCTTTTCCAAGTAGGCAGAGTTAATGCAGAAAGTCATAAGTGGTCAAAGTCCTGAGAGCGAGTGCTCAGCCCTAAATGGATTGTTTGAGTCACCCCTTCCAGCACTCAGGGAGCATTGAAGAAGAAGAAAAGAGCCAGGGATAGGAACATAGAAAGGAGTGTTTTGAAACGCTGTCTTCCGGATATGACCACTGCAATCATGACCACACAGCAGCAGTGGATACCTTCACATGATCTGCATAAAACTGCACGCTTTCCGCATTCTATCACAGATGGGGGGAAGCTTGAGGGGCCCCATCCCTCCAGAAAAATTATTGACTATTAATGGTTCCCGGAAGAGAGAGTGTCATTGTCTTCAGTTGCATAGCCACTGGTTAGTCGCCCAGGCTCGAGCAAATAACTGTCCACACAGGCTTATCCAAGCAACCCTAATTAAACTCACTAGGCTAAAAACGGAATTAACAGAGAAAGGGGTTACAGGGATGAGAGGTAATAAGTAATTAATGGGTAATGAATATGATCACAACACATTGTGTGAGTGTGTGAAAATCTCAAAAAAATATATACAATACCAAAAAGAATTAATTAAAATTGTAAAATCCTAATGGGAGCCAACCTTTGTTGTCTTTGGGCACAGGGCTTCTGCTACCTGTATTTGGTATCTTCACAACCATTTTGGGCACAATGGTTAGTTTTTAGGATTCTATTCTCTTCACTATAAAAAAGTAAATATGGCACGTATCTCTAATAAAATTGCCCTTTTACATTCCTTCCTAATCCTTTTACGCCTCTGAAATGGCAGGAGAAAAGGGAATATCGGAATCTCCTGAAAGGTTAGAATAATTAGGGGAAATCTCAACGGAAAAGAAGGAAAGTTTTTAAAATATTGAACTAAACATAAGTTTTCTTCTATGACAAAAAAAAAATACCCAAGAGGTCAGCTCATCAACCTCATCTGAGGCTGTCTCAGAAAATCCAAGACCTTAACTCTGTTCCATGCTCTAGTGTTGCTGGGAGCAGCCTCTTTCTACCTTCTCTCCTTTGACAACTTTGAAACCCCCTACCCTTGCCCTGTCTGCTCACAAGATCTAATTCCTCTATAGCAGAATACATCCCAGGTCTGGAGTGAGAACCAAGAGCCTATAGGGTAACAAATCATGGTAGCATTTCAGCACTCTTCCATCTCAAAGCTACACTGGGACTTTAACACTTAAGTCCTGCAGCAGAGCAGCATTAGCAGCTACATGATGGAAAACTACTTGTTTTAACATACCTTCTCCATGAGTTGTCATAATGAATCAGAACAGGTTGCCTGTTGCACAAAATGGTTTTAGTACAGAATTGCTGAAACACAGGGCAATGGGCTACTCAACCCCAGGAGATTCCACAATTACAAAGTAAAATAAGACTGTGAAATCTCACAGATGGTTTGGCCTCTCCTTCAACATTCATACATATGTACCCATTTTACAGATGGAGATATTTGGGAGGGGGGCAAAAATTAGCTATGTCTTGTCTAATAAGCTTTTAGCAGAAGAGATAGGAAGAACTGCATTACCTGCCAGTTCTAGACTTTCCCACCTTACAAAGAAAAGCTGGCTTCTGAAATTTGCCCATGTTAGGAAACATAAAAAGTATAAACTGGGTATTAACAATATGTTCAGCATCACTCTTCTATCATTTAGGAAATGATGCCAGTAACCACCAGCTAATGTAAAAGTAATTCCTTGCCCCCTGCATGATTCTTTCTAACCTGCTTACACTCAGGAGGAGAATCTAGTATATGCATCCCTGACTGCTCATCACACTCAAGTATATGAGGACAGCCAGCATTCCACCTCTGGAGGAGAATTTGAAAATGCAGATATGATGCTGTACACTGCCTAGGTAACTTCATTTTGTTTCAATGACCCCATCTTAATAACCAAACCTCAGCCCAGAACAAATCCAGGAAGAGGCAGTTGGTTATCTACCTTATCTTTTGTCAATATTTTACAATTTCCTGCAGCCCACCCACTTCTTATTTTGTTTTTTGTAATTCTGCAGCAGACAATCTGACTGGAATTTCTCAAAAAAAAATTCACCAGGATATGGTATTTGCCTTTCTTATAACCTGCCTCTGAGTTGGGGCTGTACCCTCCGAATCCCGACCTGGGTACAGACCTGGACAGTGCATATTAAAAAGCTAATTTGCCTAATTGGAAATGGAGTCCGTGTGTTCTTTTCTCCCAGCACTGCAACACAGGAAGGGTAGCTGAATGAATACAGGGAGAAAATGATCACCTACATTGAAACCTTGGGGGCCACGCTACATATTTGATCATTAAATTTAAAACTAGATCCCTTTTGAAGTGACCTAAGAAGAAACTGCAGAGGAGTAGCAAGAAGATGGTGTCCAGATGCTATCAGAAAAGCATTTTCCATGTCTTCATTCCTTAGCAAAAGAGGATAGTGATAGATTAATTGTGCCATGCTCTAAGATGGAACTCAAGGTACAAAAGCCAACACTCTGACTTACCTGTATATGACTCTTAGCTTATTACATTATAAAACATGATTTTCCATTATTGTGCTGATTTATACAACCAGTGCCATATCTTGAATTTTTTTTAAAAAGTTAGTCTATATGAAGCATCACTATTTCATGCTTTAAGAAAGTTTTCAGCCAGGCGTGGTGGCACACGCCTTTAATCCTAGAATCCTAGCACTTGAAAGGCAGAGGCAGGCGGATCTCTGTGAGTTCAAGGCCAGACTGGTCTACAGAGTGAGTTCCTGGCCAGCTGGGGCTACAGGGAGACTTTGTCTCAAAAAAAAAGACCAAAAGAAAAAAAAAAAGAAAAAAAATTTCAGCCAGGCATGGTGGAGCATGCCTTTAATCCCAGCACTCAGGAGGCAGAGGCAAGTGGATCTCTGTGAGTTCAAGGCCAGACTGGTCAACAGAGCAAGCTCCGGGCCAGCTGGGACTTAAGGGAGACCCTGTCTCAAAAAGACAAAAAACAAAGGAACAGTTTTCATTTTTCATATATGGTTTTCAAATTCTTGCCTTAAGGAGGTTAAAGATTGCTCTGTCTACCAATGTTGGCTTATGTGGGCACACACTTTAAAGTTTTCATTAGGTGCCCTTTTACTGCCTTGATGTGTGAGTCCCTGGTGGCCAGCCTCCATTTGTCATAAGCGGGAAGTCTTGGGGTTGCATTTAACTAGCAGGCCAATTGCTGAGCCTAAAAGTCAGCTGCCTTTCTCACTGAGGGGCTAGAGAGAAAACAACCTGGCTCAGCCTCTCCATTTTAAGGGAAGCCTCCCTCATTTTGCTGTGGAAATCAAAAATATTTCAGAGCACAGTCACCAGCTTGGGAGAAGAACAAAGGAGAGAAGGTGCATTTTACTATTTGATATCAGAAGAACAGAAGACAGTTGGTCTCTGTTTCTTAAGGCAATTGTAGAAAGAATAATTCTTATTGTTTTGTTATATTTTTGCCTATCAGCGTGGAGTTTTATTTAAAAAATAAAGAGAACCCTCACCAGAAAGTCTGCAAAACCCAGTAATGTGCCTCATGCTGTTTGTAATTCAGAACAGCAAACCAGCACAAGATTTAGCTGAAAGAGTTTAAGACAGAATGATAGAATAATCAAGTTCAAATTGTGTGGTTCACGTTATAATCATTTTTTAAATGGAAGAATGTTGTGGAATAGAAATATTTTTTTAAGGATATTTAAGGGAAGTAGAAGAAAAGGGAAATTATACAAACAAGAAACACTTTTCTCAACAAGGCCAGTACAGTATGTAGATGAAGGGCAAATGAAAACTCAGATAGGTAACAGCAAGCTTAAGGTACTGAGATAGAGCCAGTTGTTGGAGACATTTGGGTGCCAGGAAGGAATCATTAAGACTGGATGTGATTAGCACTGAAGACCATGGTAGATACTCTAGCACAAGGATCTCTATCCAAACAAACAATTCTACCAACAGAATGATGCTAGGCCATGAAATAACATTTGAAAAGGAAGAATTTGGGCTGAAGATATGGCCTAGCAGTTAAAAACACTGGCTGCCCTTGCAGAGGACCCAGATTTTTGTTCCCTGATCTACATGGCAGCTAACAACTGTTCATAACTCTAGGTCCGGGGTATACAACACCCTCTTCTGGACTCCTTGAGCCTTCCATGACATGGGTGCACTTATATACATGCAAGCAAAACATGCATTCACATAAAAGATGAAGATAAAAAATTAAAAGAGAATTTTTAAATTAGGCTGGGTTATGGGCTGGAGAGATGGCCTAGCGGTTAAGAGCACCGACTGCTCTTGACGAGAACCCAGGTTCGATCCCCAGCACCCACGTGGTGGCTGAGAACCTTCGACTCCAGTTCCAGGGGAATCCGACGCCCTCTTCTGACCTCTGCGGCATTGCACAACACGGGTGCACAAACCTACATGCAGACAGTACATTCATACACATAGAAAAATAAATAAATAAATAAATAAATAAATAAATAAATAAATAAAATTAAAAAAATAAAATTAGGCTGGGTGTGGTCTCTGGGATTTAAGGTTCTTGAATCAAGCCTTCTAATTCTACAAGCCTTCATATTATTCCTTCTCTTAGGAATACTTCCAGGGTTGGAAAATTCTGGGTGGACTGAGAAGCATGCCATATGCCAGCTTCTCTTCAAGTGATCTTCCAGGGATGAAGAAATCTCAAGGAAAGGGAAAGACACAAAGAAGCAGCCCTCTTCCACAGGAAATGGTCTACACCTCCTGGTCCCCACACCCCCAATGGAAGCCTCTATAATATGAGATGCCCCAAGTTAGCTCAAAGACTAGCTTGATGCTGAACTTGCTGAAGCAGAGTAATGGCTGATGCTACCCAATCATGTGTGAACTTTTCCTTGACCTCAGTACAATTCGAGAGTGAGGCTTGCTGGTCAAATACCCTTCATCATTCTACCATTCTGTTCTGCTTTGCTTTCTTTCTTTTTTACTTTTTTATTTTTGTGTGTGTACTGTTTGCATGTAGGTTTGTACACCCGTGTTGTGTCGTGCAATGCCACGGAAGTCAGAAGAGGGATGGAACTGGAGTTAAAGATGGTTCTCAGCCACCATGTGGGTGCTGGGGATCGAACCCGGGTCCTCTGCAGGAGCAGCTGGCACTCTTAACCACTAGGCCATCTCTCCAGACCCTCTGCTTTGCATTCATTGCTGTGACAAAACACTCTAACCAATACCAACTTGAGGAGGAAAGGGTTTATCCATTTTGCATCTTCCAGGTCACAATTCATCACTTAGGGAACCCAAGGTAGAAGCTCAGGGTAGGAACCTGGAAGCAGGAGCTGAGGCATAGGCCATAGAGGAGCACTGCTTACTGGCTTGCTCCCCTAGTCCATGTTCAGCCTGCTTTCTTATATAATACACAACAACCTGTCCAGGGGTGGCACTGCCCACAGTGGACTGGGCCCTTCGACATCACTCAACAGTCAAGAAAATACTCTACAGACCTAGGCACAGGACACAGATATTAAAAGAATAATAACAGACATACTCAAAGAAATCAAGGAAGAGAATGGCAAACTCAGGAATGAAGTGGAAACACTGAAAAAATTGCACGCTGAAATGAAACAGGAAACCGACCACTGAATCAAGGATTTAGAAGGAGAGAATGACAAAATCCAACAGGAACTGGAAATACTAAAGAAATCACAGGCTAAAGTGAAAAAGGAAATTGCACACACATCCAATCAGCAGGAAAAGATGGGAGAAAACGTTAGTAACAGATTGGATAAAGAAGAAAGTAGAATATCAACACTGGAAGACAAGGTGGAAGAACTGCAATGCTCATACAAAGAGTATGAAACATTTTAAAAATCACAAGAGTGGAACAATCAGGAAATATGGAACACTATGAAAAGATCAAACCTCTACATCATAGGGATAGAAGAAAGAGAAGAATCCCAGAACAAAGATATTGATCCCATCTTCAACAGACTAATAGAAGAAAATTTCCCAAACTGAAAAATGACAAACCCATACAAATACAAGAATCACATAGAACACCAAATAGACAAGATCAGAAAAGGAATAGCCCACACCATATCATGGTTAAAACACTAGATGCCCAAAACAAAGACAAATTACTGAAGGCTGCAAGAGAAAAACAAGTTACATATAAAGTAAAACCCCTCAGAATTACAGCTGACATTTCAGTGCAAATGATGAAAGCCAGAAGAAGGTGGACCAAAGAATTCCCAGTACTAGATGCCAACCCAGATTACTATACCCAGCAAAAATGTCAATTATAGTTGAAGGAGAAAGAAAACTCTTTCATGACATAAACAAGATGAAAGAATTCATGTCCAGGAAACCAACCTTCCAGAAAATACTTGAAACAATTCAAAGGTCAGAGGAAAGGAGCAACTATCCCCAAGCACCTAGAGGGAGTAATGAATAAAATTATAAGTGTGAAATACAACTCTAGATCAAGAATTCAAACAGAAAATAAGGTAAAAGGAAGCAGCACACTTATCTCAATAATAGCTTTAAATATTAATGGTCTGTACTCCTCAATCAAAAGACCTAGATTTGAAGAATGGATTAGGAAACAGAACCCATCTATATACTGTCTACAAGAAACCATCTTGCCCTCAAGGATAGGCACCAACTTAAAGTGAAAGGATGGAAAAAATTCCAAGCAAATAGTAACAAAAAGCAAGCAAGAGTTGCTATTCTAATATCAGACAAAATAGACTTCAAAGTAAAACTAATCTGAAGACACAAAGAGGGCCACTACACCCTTATCAAAGAAAGAATTAACCATGAAGATTTCACAATCATGAATATATATGAACCAAACTCCAGTGCACTGAACTTTACAAACACAATTCTACAGGACCTCAAGGCACAGATTGATCCCAGCACACCAATACTGGGGAATTTCAATACCCCACTGAGCCCATTAGATAGGTCAACTGACCAAAGAATAAACAGAAAGACATCTGAACTGAACAATACAATACATCAAATAGACCTCAGAGATATCTATATCTACTGAATATTCCACCCAAACACCAGAGAATATATTTTCTACTCAGCACCCCATGGAATATTCTCCAAAATCAACCACATACTGGAACACACAAAAAAACCTCTACATACACAAAAGCATTGAAATAACTTCATGCATTCTATCAGACCATAGTGCAATAAAGTTCAATATCAACACCAGAATAAACCCAACTATCTACAAGAACACATGGAGACTAAACAACACACTCCTGAATAATGAATGGGTCAAGGAAGAAATAAGAAAGATATAAAAAAATTCTTGGAACGAAAAGATAATACAAGACAGAAAAACCTATGGGATACTTTTAAAGCAGTCCTAAGAGGGAAATTTATAGCCTCGGTGCCTACATTAAAAAAGCAGAAAGAAGACAAACAAATGAACTAACACTGCAGCTAAAAACACTTGAGAGACAACAACAAATGAACCCAAAACCCAACAGGCAGGAAGAAATCACAAAAATCAGAGCAGAAATCAATGAAATGGAAAAAAAAATACAAAGAATCAATGAATGCAAAAGCTGGTTCTTTGACAGGATAAAAAAGATAGATAGACCCCTAGCCCAGTTAACCAAAAGAAAGAAAGAGCAACTCCAAATAAATAGTATTCATGATGAAAAGGGAAACATCACAACAGACAGAGAAAAGATCCAGACAATCATATGAGAACACTGTAAAAACCTATACTCTATTAATTTGAAAACCTAAGAGAAATAAATGTTTGAAATCCTGGAATTCACCAAAGCTTAACCAAGAAGAGATTGACAGCTTAAACAGACCCATAATATATGAGAAATCTGAAAATATAATAGTAAACCTCCCAACTAAAAAAAAAGCCCAGGCCCAGTTGGTTTCACAGCAGAATTTTATAAAACATTTAAAGAGGACTTACAACCATTATTACCAAAACTGTTCAGAATGATACAAGCAGAGAGAAATCTCCCATATTCCTTCTATGAAGCCAGCATCACTCTAATACCAAAACCAGGCAAAGATACAACCAAAAAAAGAAAACTATAGATCCATCTCATTAATGAACATAGATACAAAAATTCTCATCAAAATACTTGCAAACTGCATACAGAACCACATCACAAAGATCATCCATCATGACCAACGTGGATTCATATCAGAGATGCAGGGATGGTTCAACATATGTAAATCAATAAATATCATAAAACACATAAATGGACTGAAAGACAAATTCCACATGATCATCTCAATTGACACAAAAAGTCTTCAACAAAAATCCAGCATCACTTCATGCTTAAAGTCCTAGAGGGAATTGGACTAGAGGGAACATTCCTCAACACAATCAAAGCCATACACAACAAACCCACAACCAACATCATCCTCAATGGAGAAAAGTTAGACGCAATCCCCTTAAAGGCAGGAATACAGAAAGGCTGTCCCCTATCACCACTCCTCTCCAATATAGTGCTTGAAATGCTTGCTAGGGCAATAAGGCAAATTAAAGGAGTATTAATTGGAAAAGTGGAAGTCAAACTATATCTCCTTGCAGAAGATACAATAGTTTACTTAAGGGATGCTAATAACTCTACCAGAAAACTCCTAGAAATTATTAAGAGTTTCAGTAAAGGTTACAAATGAACCTAGAAAAATCAGTAGCCTTTCTTTACACCAATAACAAGCAACTGGAGAAGGAATACAAGAAGAACTTCCCACTAATAATAACCACAAAACAATAAAATACCTAGGAACAAATTTAACCAAAGACACCAAAGATCTCTACAACAACCCTGAAGAGGGAAATTGAAAAGACATCAGGAGATGGAAAGACCACCCATGCTCCATGCTCATGGATTGGAAAAATTAACATAGTAAAAATGTCCATTCTACCCAAATGAATATACAGATTCAGTGCAATCCCAATTAAAGTCTCCAAGAGTTTCTTCAAAGAACTTGGAAAAAAATCCTTAAATTCATATGGAAAAACAAAAGACCCCACCAAATAGCCAAAGCAACCCTGAGTGAAAAGTGTAATACAGGGGGATCACTATACCAGACTTCAAACTATATTACATGGCTATAGTCATAAAAACAGCCTGGTACTGGCACAAAAACAGACCCATAGACCAATGGAACAAAATTGAAGATCCAAACTTGAGCACATACAATTTCAGCCACCTCATATTTGACAAAGGGACCAAAAAGACTCAATGGAGGAAAGACAGCATCTTCGCAAATGGTGTTGGCAAAACTGGATCACCACTTGTAGAAGAATAAAATTAAACCCCTACCTCTCACCCTGTACAAAAATCAACTCCAAATGGATCAAAGACCTCAACATGAAACTCAAAACTCTGAAGATGATAGAAGAAAATGTTAACAGCAACCTATAAGACATAGGGGTAGGAAAAGACTTTCTAAACCAGACAGTAGCTGAGCAGGAAATAAGGCCAACAATTGACAAGTGGGATCTTAAACTCAAAAGCTTCTGTACAGGGAAAGAAACAATCAAGGACATGAAGAGAAAACCCACAGAGTGGGAGGAAACCTTCACCACTGATACATCTGACAGAACATCCAGAATATATAAACTACTCTAAAAACAAATATGTAAGAAAACAAATGACCCACTTAAAAGATGGAGTCAAGAGCTGAACAGAAACTTCACAAGTGAGGAAATAAAAATGGCTGAGAAACATCTTAAAAAGTGCTCAACATCATTAATAATTAAGGAAATGCAAATTAAAACCACGCTAAGGTATCATCTCACTCCAATAAGACTGGCTAAGATCTAGAAAACAAAAGACGCCAAATGCTGGGAGAGGATGTGGGGAAAGGGGAACATTCATCCACTGCTTGTGGGAATGTAAACTCATACAACAACTATGGAAAGCAGTGTGGAGAACCCTTAAAAGACTCAAAATGAGTCTACCACCTGACCTAGTCATACCATTCCTGGGTATGACTCATCCTATCACAAAGATACATGAACATCTATGTTTATTGGAGTTCTCTTCACAATAGCAAAGCGCTGGAACCAACCCAAATGCCCCTCAACCAATAAGCGGATAAATAAAATGTGGTACATCTACAAAATGGAGTTCTATGCAGTGGTTAAGAAAGATAACATCCTGAACCTTGCAGGTAAATGGATGGAAATAGAAGACATGCTAAGTGAAGTAACACAGTCCCAGAAAAACAAAGGACGAATGGTGTCCCTCATCTGTGGATGCTAGCACCAAATACCTAGCAGTAAGGCAAACTGAGCAATATTTTCTTTTACCTGAAAGCAACTGTACTATTATAATCTGAATACCTTAATGGGATCTAGAATTAACCTACCACTCATTTTCAGACTTTGCAATTGTGATATATGGAGGAAGGGTATGGATGCATACTTTAGAGGAATATAAAGTTAAAGGGGAAAAATGTGAATTCACAAAAAAAAGAAAGAAAGACATGTATGGCAGAATGCATGAGCTCTGATGGTGAGGGGCACAGAAGGGGAATTAGGTCTAAATTTGATTAAGAAATATATGAAGTACACAAAACTTCAATAAAAATTGAAAAAAGAAAAAACGTGTTTAACATTCATACATGTCTATCATGTGTTTTGATCAAATCCACCCCCTTTTGCTCCCTTCCAATTCTTCCCTTATCCCTCCCACCACTTTTCCCTCCCAACTACATGGACTCTCCATTTTGGGGGGTTTCCAATGAATGCATTTAGTCCTCCTTATGTGCACGGGCTTAGGAACATCTGTGGAAGCATAGTAGCCTCTCATAGACCACATCCTGGAGGAAAACTGACTCTCTTTCCCCCAGCAGCTTCTCAGATAAGGATGAGACTTTGTGAGCCCTCTCCATCCATTCTAGGATCTGGTTGGCTTGATCTTGTGTGGGTCTTGAACATGCAGTCTCAGTGGCTGTGACTTCTTGTGTCCAATTGTACCTTCATGTCTGGCCAATACTGCTTCACTACAGACATCTACTCCCTCTGGCTCTTGTACTCTTTCTGCCTTCTCTTCTTCAATGATCCCTGAGCCTTGGAGACAGTGGGTGTGATACAGATCTTCCATTTAGAGCTAAACACTTCACAGTCTCTTATACTCTATACTTTGACCAATCGTGAGTCTCTGCATTAAACTTTTTAATATGTTTTTTTATTTTTATTTATTTTTGTATGTGTATGAATGTACTGTCTGCATGTAGGTTTGTGCACCCCTGTCGTGCAATGCCTCAGAGGTCAGAAGAGGGTGTCAGATTCCCCTGGAACTGGAGTTCTCCTGGAATTGTAGTTACAGACAGTTCTCAGCCACCATGTAGGTGCTGGGGAATCAAACCCAGGTCCTCTGCAAGAGCTGTCGGTGCTCTTAACCACTAGGCCATCTCTCTAGCCCCTAAACTTTTTTTTAACAACTTAGTTGAGGTATAGTTTTATGCCATAAAACTCCACTGCTTTCAATATAAAATGTATTGGTTTTCAATAAATTTACAGAGTTGTAAACCATTACCACATTCCAAATTGTGAACATTTCCACCACCCCGATAAGATCCCTCATCCCTGTTTTCATCTAACATTATAATGAAATTGTTTCACAGCTAGTTAAAAGTAAGGTTAAGACACAAGCAGAAGTCAGGGAGGTACTCAGTCCTAGAGGGTGGAAGCACTTGACCAGAGGAAGGTAAATTGGGGAAATACAAGAATAGTTTCACAGATTTACTGAAGGTTTCCAACAATCTTAGAAGTCAGTGTTGGGATGCATGTCAGTGGTCCGATATCTCACTCCTCAGCGAAAAGCTCAGAGAATACTTGATCCCACAGGTTGTTACATGACTAGCTAGATAGTATAGAAACATCTGTTTCCCAGAATGCCCCATACCCAACACTGGGACTTATACTATTATTTACAATAAATGTTTATTTATTTTATGAATTGAATTAACTTCAAAAAATGAAATGTTAGAGATGGAAAATGCCTCATCAGAGAGCGTTGTCATCTGGAATCCTTTCTTACCACCTATAGGCTCTGCATAGGTAAGTAGCACAAGGCAGCTTCCACAGGAGGGATTTTTTTTTTTTTTTTTTTTTTTTTTTTTTTTTATTTTTGAGACAGGGTCTCCCTATAGCCCCAGCTGGCCTGGAACTCACTCTGTAGACCAGGCTGGCCTTGAACTCACAGAGATCTGCCAGCCTTTGTCTCCCAAATGCTAGGATTAAAGGTGTGAGCCACCACACCCAGCAGGAAGTATTTTAAGGCCAAAACTTTGCTACTAAAAATTATTATTTCTAGCAGAAAATGTAGGATAGTCAAATCTGATCCTCAAAGTGTTTTTGTTGTTGTCACACAGTTTTAATTTTTTAATTCTGAAAGCATCTCACAAACTTTTTTTAACACAATATCAATGATCCTAAATAGTCCTATTATCTAGTGCCTGAGTACCACCAGAGAGGACACTCTATTTAGCTAGAGCTGTAATGTGGTCATTGAAGCAATTTCTTCTCAAACAGAAACTTAAATGAGCCCCGAGTCTATTAAAAGTCTAATAAAATTAAACATTCAACTTTTTTCTTTTAAAAAAAGTTAACCTCTCTGTAAACTTCACTAAAACTAGATCAATATTCTAAGAAAATGTGTTTGCTTAGAATTTGAAAAAAAAAAATAGAAAACCTTATAAACAGCTTTTTTGTTAGAGCTAACCTAAGTGCATATGCATTTGCCCTGCTTGTAAAAGCATGAAACTTATGTGTCTTGTTTGGAATTTTTAGCATAATCTTCAGATTGCTGAGAGAAAATGCTATCTCAAAATCAGAAACCATATATATATATATATATATATACACACACACACATGCTATCAGTACGCTTTAAAACATCTGATTTTCTTTTTTAAATTTTAGCTTGGGATAAAGAATACAAACATCAAGTAAATTTAGACCTTTCTGAGTTTAAAAATTCTGGTATTATGTCCTAAATAGCATTTAATTTTAAAATTCTTTTTTCCTGGGGCTGGAGAGATGGCTCAGTGGTTAAGAGCTCCGACTGCTCTTGCAGAGGACCCGGGTTCGATTCACAGCACCCACATGGCAGCTAAGAACCATCTTTAACTCCAGTTCCAGGGGAATTTGATGCCCACTTCTGACCTCCGCGGCATTGCACAACTCGGCTGCACCAACCTACATGCAGACAGTACACTCATACACATAAAAAATAATAAATAAATAAAAATAAATAATAAAATTTATTTTAAAATTTTTCTTTTTTCCCCGATGGTTCAGGTTTATTAAGGGCATGGAGGACTACTGGGAGCCCTTGGTGTTAAGGCCTGGCGTGCACGTAGGCCAGTAGGGACGCAACCTGGGTCTAGGTGAAAGTGTGGCTCTCTGCTCCACCTCCAAGGAAGCCTGCAGTAGGACTTGCCTTCATGCTCCGCAAGGCCGCAGAAGGATGGCCTCTTTCCACATTTCTTACACTTCAGGCAGGGTGGATGCTAGTCCTTGTCCAGTGGGGTCACTGGCTCGGCCACCTCTTTGTAGCATTTGGGGCACTTGGGCATGGCTGGTGGCTGCAGCTAAGAAGGAGCAGACTGAGGTCCCTAGACTAGATAAATTTAAAATTCTTTGGCACTTCAATTCATGTCCAAACTTAGCGTGTAGGCTCACTGGTAGCTTTCTAGATACTGGCTAGCTGTATGCATTTTTCAACCTCACCAGGTTTTGGTCATGTGAACTTTCACCCAGGTAGGCAAAGACAACTGCTTCCACATTTCTTTAAAATGTTATCAACAGCGCAGACTATTTTAAGAGCTACCATATGAGGATGAATAATTTTCACATGTTTTTCACTTTACTGAGAGAACAGCCACCACGGCTCGTCAAGCAGTTGGTCTCACGGCCAACCTCACGCATGTGCTGCCTGGCCAAGTGATTCAGTATCCTCCAACCCCTGCTTCCGACTGCATTGGAGCGCCAAGGTTATTAGTCAGCCCTGCTCAGAGCCAGGAGGCTTTGATTCAGTCGTATTTTCTGCCTTACCACCCAAGGTTCAAAATGTCCAATTTCTTTCCTTCAGTGACAAGGCCCAAGTAGTTAGAAGTCTCAATCCAGGGCAGTTTATTAAAAATGTGCATTTTCAAAAGTCATTGATCCTGAAATGATTACACACCTCCAAAATAAAAGATAATAAACAAAATGGAAGTATAAAAAAAATCCATCAAGAAACTAGCAGAATGGCAAATGGTACAGTATGTAGAACGTGTTAATGCTAAATGCCAACTTCATGGTTCAGTGCCCAATCTATTGTGATGAAAGGACTCAGCAGAAGACAGGCATTAGACGGAATGAGGGCTGAATAAATGTGCAAGTGCATGAAAATTCTTTGCGAATTTCCATACTGTTTGTCATCAAATAATAGCTCTAATCATTTGGTAAATACATATTTTGTTAGTGCTACTTCAAACTCGCTTCAGTAAATTGCTGCATCCTTTTCAGGTATAAGAAGCAGAGCATCTTTGGAAAAAGTCATGGCTTAATTCTCAAGAGCTGAAAGAGCAGTAAAAATAGTGGACATCAGGCCATTATTTACAGTGGCCATGATGAGAGGGGTCGGGTGATTCCGGGCTTTGTAGAAGGGGATTCTGCAATCACCCCCAAAGCCCCTGGCCCCTAGCTGAAGCCACCAGTAACAACACATCCATCAGATAACATGTAATGGTGTCATATCACACACTAATGCTATGGCAATTCTCCTGGTGTTTCAAAGACTGGGAATCTGAGCCAAGCATGGGAATAGATTAGCAGAGTTTATTCAGCCCAGTCCTCCCATTGCCCTCTTTAGAATGGAAATATGTCCCCATAGCTCAGTTTCCTGAGGTCACAAAGATAAGAAAATCTCTACTTTGATTTCAAACAGAATAATTTATAGATAAAAAAAGGCTTCCCCATAAAATAAAACAGCTTTTCAAAAAGCCTCTCACCACAGTTAGTAATAATTTATGCTTGGTGATCAGGAAAATCTGCTGAATTTATTCATTTTACTGTGTGGTGCCCATCAAAAGAGCAACTGATAAAGAACAAATAAAAGCGGGTAACTTACTGGTATTTGCAAATCTGATATAAAAGGTTTTCAAGATTCTTCCTTGGTTCTGGCAAAGAAGACAATTAATTTTAAAAGTTGCAAAATAAGAAATTCCTATTATTTTCAAAGCCATGGTAGCTGACATTTTACCATATAGATAGTTCCAGAGACGAGCTATTCCTTTGTCCTTTGAAATAAATTTTGTTCCATCTTTTAATCCTAATCAAAAATTATTCACAGGTGACAATCTCTGGTGATGAACCCAGAATCTGGCAGAGTTATACCCCACAGTCTTATTCTATCAGCTCTACATAAACAGCCCCCCACCTCTAGTTGAATGGCTCCCATACTTCCTTCTTTACCAGCCAAGATATGTTTAGTTTGTATCATAATTATTTCTGAAGTGGAGCTTTATTTTCTCATCCATTTGCAGGATGTATTGTAAGGTGTGGAGCTTATCACATGCCCTCTCCCAGGGAATTGTTGAGACTCCTTATATTTCAATAATTGTGCAGAGAACATTTATACTTTCTGCTTCATGTAGCAGACAGGGCATTAGGTACAGCATGAAATTTAGGAAATTAACCAGAATTAAAACTCAGATAAGTATAAGACTTAACTCATGTGACACACTTTCATCTTTCCAACATATCAGATAATGACGTCATTTCCATAAATTAAAAGCAGAGCATGAAGTTTGAAGGATTTTTAAGGGAAAATTTAGTTTGAAGCTTAGACTTTGACAACTTCATCAAGTGTGTGTGTGTGTGTGTGTAAGCACATAACAAAAATCATGGTTGAAAACCTTTAATATACTTTAGTGATATTGTCTATGGTTCATTTATTTTAAAAAAATGTAATTTAACCATAAATACTGCATTTTAGAGGTGAAAGCATCTTTCTGAGATTACTTCCTTTCCCATTTAAGTTTGACAGAGTCCAGGCAGTGCCACCCACTGAGAATTCTTGGTGCTGTTTGGTAAACCTCAAATATTGAAATAGCTATACAGGAATAACAAATAATCATTATCAAGAGCCAGGAAAACCCAAGGGTGAATGTTTCTCTTAAATCCTACATGACCTATAGTAGAGAAAGGACTGCATCTCCACCTCACGGAGCCTCTGGTTTGGGGATTTGGAGACCTTTCCTCTCTTAAAGTACAGTTGCAGCAGCCAATTGAAGCAATGTGGGTACCCACTCCACCTATGAATGAAGCAAAACAAAAAACAAATACAAGTGGAAGGTTTTCAGCTATAAAGAAGAGGAAATTTTATTTGCAGTAAAATGAACACAACCAGGGAAAATCATATCAAGCAAATGAAACCAGTCCTACATTTTTCTCTTGTTTGTGGTTCTTAGATTGTATATAGTCACATAAAATCATGTATGTATATGTCAATGAAAGTGAAAGTGAAATGAAGGGGATTATGGGACCAGAAGATATGAGAAAAAGCAAGGGTAGGAGAAATAAGGCAGGGGTCATATGCTCAACATACAATATATACCTGTAAGAACATTAAAATAAGTAAATAAAAGATCAGCCCCAGAAGGACTTTCCCTGGGGTTGGAGGGAGGTCCCTTCTCACTTTGCAGACAGCAGGAAGCAGAATTATGCTGCTATAAAGCCCGGGGGTAGCTGGATGCCAGATGTAGTTTTTGAAGTCCCATCTAATCAAGGCTTCTTGCATCCTCCTGAGACATAGTCATCACTTCTGCCCAATGAGCAGAAGGCTCCCAGCCTTTTGTTTTTGCATGTGTCATTATTTTCCATAAGATGAGAAGCTAAGAATGAAGCTCCAATACTTCCATCTTCTGCTTGCTCCTTAGTGGGACATGGATTCCATCTTCTGCTTGCTCCTTAGTGGGACATGGATTCCATCTTGTGCTTGCTGCTTAGTGAAATGTGGATTCCATCTTCTGCTTGCTCCTTGGTGGGACATGGATTCCATCTTGTGCTTGCTCCTTAGTGGGACATGGATTCCATCTTCTGCTTGCTCCTTAGTGGGACATGGATTCCATCTTCTGCTTGCTCCTTAGTGGGACATGTATTCTTTTTAAAAAAAAAATTTTATTTTATTTTATTTATTTATTTATGTGTGTGAATGTATTGTCTGCATGGAGGTTTGCATCCCGTGTCGTGCAATGCCACGGAGGTCAGAAGAGGGCATCGGATTCCCCTGGAACTGGAGTTCTCCTGGAATTGGAGTTACAGACGGTTCTCAGCCGCCATGTGGGTGCTGGGGATCGAACCCAGGTCTTCTGCAAGAGCAGTCTGCACTCTTAACCGCTAGGCTATCTCTCCAGCCCCAGGACATGGATTCTATCTTGTGCTTACTCCTTAGTGTGGCATGGAAATCCTCTCTAAGAATTTCCTTTATCTATTATCTTGCCTTCTTTGTGAAGAATTTATGGAAAGACCTTGCCTGAGTAAGTATCAGATAGTCAGCTACTCATTAAACACAGCTTGTCACAAATATATACTGACACCTGACACCTCATTCATTCCACTGGTTTTTTTGTTTTGTTTTTTATCTCACATTGAGGAAGCACTACAGTGCCAGAGCTTCTGAACTTTGGATAAAACATATTTGGATTTAATTTTAAGCTACTGGATCCAAACATATTTGAATTTAAGATCCTTGAGTAAATTAGGCCTGTCTTGAATCTACTTCCTCAGTTACAATGGGCTGTTTCAAAGTGGCAACTTGGATTCAGCACTCAGCACTGTGTTGGGCACCTACTACGGAAGTGAAAGAGGTGAGCTGTCCCTGGAATTTCATCCACAGACATGCTGGGAAGAATTAAATGAGACAACATCGATGGAAGATCTGGCTCACTAGTGACAGCTCCTTCTTCCCTTGAAAAACATTAAGACTCTGAATTAGTCACTTTTCTGTTGCTGTGATAGAAACACCACACAACCAAGGGAACTTATAAAAGAAAGGACTTATTTGAGCTTACAGTTCCAGGGGAATTAGAGTCCATTGTGGCTGGGAGGCATGGTGGAAGGAGGTGCCAGGGCAGGAGCTGAAAGCAGAGGCTCACATCTTCAAGCAGGGATAGGAAGCAGAGAGAGCAACTGGAGGTTGGCAAGGCTTTAAGAATTTTCTAAGCCTGCCTCCAGTGACAAGCTTCCTCCAGCATGGTCACATCTTCTAAGACCTCCCAAACAACAGCCCCATCAACTAGGAACAAAAAATGTCTAAATTCTTGGAGCCTATAGGGAACATTATCATTCAAATCACCATAGTCTCTAAATCTGTGTAGGTTTCAGGTGAAGACTGGGCCTGAATCCAAGACGATTCCCCACAGTGGCCTCGTACCACACATGGGGTTATGCCCACGCCCCACAGGGGGAGCCACTGCAATACCTTCCCAGGACTCTCCCCTCAGGTCATAAATCCAGTTCTGTCCAGTCTTCCATGCCTCACCCCTCTGGTCTTTTTCTGGTTCTTTCTTATCATCTAGCTTCTAGGTGAGATCCCAAGCCCAGTTCTTCACCCCTGCCCCTTCCCTTCTCTACTGCTGTTCTTTCGTCCATTCCTGAGGTGATTTATACCACCAAAGCAAATGCATTGCGTTTAGATCTATTATCTTAGTAATACCTGAGTATATTTACCATGAAATAGGGAAAGATTAGTGTGCTTTATCATACAGAATTAAATTCTACAATCTGATCCATATAAGCAATGAAAACATGTGAATAGCTTCTTCCCTCACTAACTTTTTTTGCCTGAGTTTCCCAGATAAGTTATTATATGGAAATTTTCAAAGAAATATATTCATCTTTGATTTTGAATGGAAACAACTTAGTAAATTCTTAGCAAACACTATGATATAAAGGAATAACCATGAATAAATAAGTATCCAAATTTCAAAACCTGTAACCATGATGACAATATAATGAGCTAATTTTTCAAGCATCTTCAGGCCGTAAATATAATGTTGAGTAAAAATAAATATTTGAATTTTCCTCTTGCCTTATCACCTAAAGACCAAGCCATGCATGATTATTTTATGACCTGGCTAGTGATGTGTCCCTTCAGGGAACCATTAACTCCATCCTTGTAGATGGGACATATTCCTCATCAAAATCATAAATTGCCTAAAACCAGAAAAAAAAAGCATTTAATACCTAAACAGGCAGTCAGTGATATCAAATTGTTAGAATGTTCTGTAATACTGAAATTCTTAGGAGCAACTAATTTCAAGTAGTGAATTAAAGAGACCCAAACTTAGCTGAGGATTTAAGGAATGAGTGCAAAGAATCTTGAGTAGCTAAATATTTTATTGGTTGAGCGTCAGCAATTGACTTTTTAAAAATAGAATCATTAACTCTCCAAAGATAACTAAATCCAAAAAAATCCCAGCACAACTCTGTGGTAGGAATGAAAACATGGAGATGGAAAACTACCATCTATTTCAATTGTTCTGTGGATAGGGGAGTGCATAAAAAACAAAATGTCAGAGAAATAATGTGAAAGCAAGTGGACTATGAGTAGAAAGATCCAGTTTAGGTCCTTAGCCATGATAACAAGGGATGTTCAGGGTGCTGAGTGCAGCTGTGTGGAACAGGATTTTCCTCCTGAGAGCGCACCTCAATACGCTGTCCCTCCATGGCTAATACAACCTATGACAACCTTTCTTTAGGAATAGAGTTTCAAGAATAACACACATTGTGCTGGATAGCTTTAGTGTCAACTTGACACACCTGGGTTGCGGGAGCCTCAATTGGGGAATTGGCTCCATTGGATTGGCCTGTGGCCACATCTGTGGAGTGTTGTCTGATTGTCGAGCAGTGTGGGAGGGCCCAGGCAAAATGTGTGATGCCATCCTGGGCAGGTTGTTGTGTACGGTATAAGAAGGCAGGCTGGGCATGAGCCAGGGGAGCAAGCCAGCGAACAGCATTCCTCCATGGCCTGTGTTTCAGCTCCTGCCTCCAGGTTCCTGCCCTGAGTTCCTGCCTTGGGCTCCCCTAAGTGATGAACTGTGACCCAGGAGATGTGAGCTGAATAAACCCTTTCCTCCCCAAGTTGGTGTCGGTCAGAGTGTTTTGTCAGAGCAATGGAAGACAAACTAGAACACACATAAACAAAGTAGCATCTCTCCTGTCCCACAGTCAGAAAGAAGCTGACTTCCCAGCTACCCATTGCAATAATTAAAAATAATTCCATTGTTCTTATGTGTGTATCCATCATCTGGATTAATGTACATACATGAGTGAAAGACTGAAGCTAAATCGGTTGTGACAAGACAGTGATTCACTAGTAGCTTTAATGACATAATTAGAAAACTATCTCTACCTAAAGCCTTGCAAATATTAAGTCAGTCCTCATTATTTTTATCCAAACCATAGTAAATGTCCTTTTCCTTTACATAGTATTTTAATGCTTAAAATGTGGGGCAGTCACTGATCTAGGAATATTATCTTTCAGTTAGTACTTCATGTCTTTTCTAAAGTTACTGTCTTCATTTCAGGAACTGAGCCTTTTTTCCTGGAATCCTTGTTCTTATCAGGACAGACAAGCTCTCCAAGGTCATTCTGATATTTCTCATGGTTAAATTCTAGAGATATTGTCAAATGCATGGCACAATAAGCTAATATTTTACCAGAGGCTGAAAAGGAAAATATGTGAGGACTAAGAATCTTATTCAGGTTAAAATATTAAATTCTCAGAAGTGTAAATATAAATCAACATAGATAATTTCAAACACAATATCTAAATAATATTCTTTCCTGTCCCCTCTTCTTATTGGTGGGGGTTTTACATTAAAACACATACAATTGTCCATTCTGTCCTGAATATAGATAATATATAATTCACAGTTGAAATCAGGTCCCTTGAGTTCCTGGAGATTGGATAAATGTCTCAGAGCATGGGCAAATGGTCCTTAAAGTGAAGCAGCAATCTATAAACCATCCTGATGCCTTGTCAATAGGAAGAGGAAGACAGGATGAGATTGCAAACCAAGCAACCTTTGCATGACCTGACCCTCCCCCAGCCCCAGAAAAGTAATAAGAAGTGAATTGTTCTTCCAGCCTTTGTCTGAGGATGCTGAGAATAAGAATTGTGAGCTCCTACAGATTTAAAGTAACCACAACCCCTTCTGTTCAAAATTGCTTTACATTTGGTGACCTGAGGTTCAAGCAGATAAGATATTGTCATGTTGAAGAATTCAGAAAATAATTCACACTATCACTCCACAGAGCAAAACAAGCAAATGGGAAGTGTGGCCCATGGGAGATGGGGGCAGGCAGGCCAAGACGACATGAGAACATATTTCAAAGTGGAAGGTGGATTGGGCAATGGAAACTAAATAATTTCCATGGACTCTGAAATCTTTAGTGCTGGTATAGGATTAATGTCACCAAAGGTAGGTTTGTTAGCCTCTCTAGGCTTCAGGTGCCCTCTCTACAGCTGACCTTAAACAATGTAGCTGTTACTGTCATCTTTTAAGTCTATGATTTTGTGATTATTACCTATCCTTCAGAGATATAAGAAAACTGATAACCATAATCATACAAGTGGAGAAAGTAAGCAACTTGAGTTTCCCCAACTAGCTCAGGACACTGCAGCTCAGCAACAGAGCCATCAACGAAAAGCAAAGGAACAAAATCCACATCCTCAGTCTGAGTGCAGATACCTCTGTGCATTACCATGGAGACCAAAGAGAAGCTCTCTCCAGTAAAGGTCAAATACAAAGAGAAAGCAAGATATTATGATAGACTCATATAATCCAATGAGATTAGCCCCCAGTACAATGAGACTCTTATTAGTTTATAAAACAGTATCTCAAAGTAGAGGCCAAATACCATCTGCTTCAGAGTTACCTGATTACAGATTCCTGTAACTCACCCATAACCCTCTGGAGTACACACCCACACCAAAATCGCTAGAGAAATGACTGGGAAAACTGTATTTTTAAGTTCTCCTGGTGTTTCTTTTGCATAATATAGCTTGGGAGTTACTGATTTAACAGAAGGAATAGTGACATAAGCAGCATACTTATAAAAACATTTGGGATTAATAGGGTATTGGTGTAATAGTGGTTTCTCCAAGAAAGTCTGAGGTTTTAGGTAAGAGAGGAACTTTTTAACATAAACTACTTGACATTATCATCCCATTTTTACCATGAGGAAGAATTTGCAAAAAATAAATATTTCTAATCCTAAAAAGTACAAATTAAATGTTGATACAATTTCTTAGAGTTACAAAACTTGAAACTCATTTCTTAGATAATTACTTTATCTCCAAGATATGTGATCAACTAAATTTTTCTTTTTAAAATATTTAGCAAAATTTTGTGTGAAATGCACAAAGCTTCAATAAAAATTGGCTTTGAAAAAAGAATATTTAGCAAATAAATAGATTTGAAAAGGCTAAGTGAAATATAGCCTTGGTTTTATGTTTCTGAATGAGGCTTTTATGTTTATCAAGGAAGACTATCAGCAAGGGTGCTTAATAGAAGACACTCCCTTCAGTTCATCTAATATCCGTTTGGTACCCTAAAATGGGAAGTTCCTTGCTGTCTTGGTGCAGTAGCCTGTACGCTGAGAATTATGCAGTACGCCTGCGCAGAGCTTGTCCCTCATCAACCTTATCTGCCCTAGGCAGGCGACCATACAAACACCTGAATTGCAGACCTGGGCCAATCACAAGGCGACATGATGACTGCACTAAGAGGAGAGCGTAATGTGAACAGTACATAAACCCTAACCTTGCCCCCAATAAACGAGTCCGCAGCAGCTGGCCTTCTGCCTGCGTTCACCCGACTCCCAAGGTCTGCATCTTGATTCTGCTCCTCTCACCCCCTTTCGCTCATGGTGGGACCACAAAATTCCCCGGCAGGCCTGGGGAACTGACAGCATCTTGGTCTATTTTTGTGTGCTGTTATGACAAAAATGTATGCAGTGCTGTACCTTGTAACGAAAAGCGGTTTATGTAGCTCATAGTTACAGAGAGTCACCAGACTGGTGCTGGTATCTGAGCTCTGGAGATTGCTACATAGTAGGAGTTTACAGAGCCACCCAATAGAAACAGCTTGACCTGAAGCTTTTCAAAAGAAACACCTTGCTGTAAGTTGAAAGGTACATTAATGCTCTCTCTACCCTTTGTTCTACTATTTTCTGTGAGCCTTAGGTTTAGAGGTTCCATTGTAGACGTGTCATTTTGAGGCAGGCATCTCTCAGACACTTAATCTCTGTGTATGACCAGTTGTGGAATTCTGTAATAGTCTCTGCCTGTTGCAAAGGAGGCTTCTTTGATGAATGGCAATGGCATACTTGTCTGTAAATATAAGTAAGGATCGATATTTAGCATATACTAAGGAATGACAGTTGTCGGTGAGGGGCCTCGCACCGCTGGGCGCGTGCTGACCCCCCGCCTCGCTGCGCGGGTCTGGGTGGGACCAGAAGCCGCGCCAAAAGGCCTGGGCCTGGCGCGAGGGGGGCGGGCACCGGGGCCGGTTGGACATGGGCAAGAAGCACAAGAAACACAAGTCGGACCGACACTTCTATGAGGAGTACGTGGAGAAGCCCCTGAAACTGGTCCTCAAAGTAGGAGGGAATGAGGTCACTGAGCTCTCCACTGGCAGCTCCGGCCACGACTCCAGCCTCTTCGAGGACAGAAGTGATCATGACAAACACAAGGACAGGAAACGGAAAAAGAGGAAGAAAGGATAGAAGCAGGCTCCGGCGAGGAGAAGGGGAGAAAACGGAGGAGAGTCAAGGAAGATAAAAAGAAACGAGATGGAGACCACATGGAAAATGAGGCAGAAAAAGACTTCCAGTGTCATGCCCCCATAAGATCAGACTTATCTCCTGAGAAGCCTCTCACAAGCTCCTTAGCCAAGCAAGAAGTTGAACAGACACCCCTTCAAGAAGCTTTGAATCAACTGATGAGACAATTGCAAAGAAAAGACCCAAGTGCTTTCTTTTCATTTCCTGTGACTGATTTTATTGCTCCTGGCTACTCCATGATCATTAAACGCCCAATGGATTTTAGTACCATGAAAGAAAAGATCAAGAATAATGACTACCAGTCCATAGAAGAACATAAGGATAACTTCAAGCTAATGTGTACTAATGCTATGATTTACAACAAACCAGAAACTATTTATTATAAAGCTACAAAGACGCTGTTGCACTCAGGGATGAAAATTCTCAGCCAGGAAAGAATTCAGAGGCTGAAGCAGAGCATAGACTTCATGGCAGATTTGCAGAAAACTCGAAAGCAGAAAGGTAGAACAGATGCCTCTCAAAGTGGAGAGGACAGTGGCTGCTGGCAGCGAGACAAGGAAGACTCTGGAGATGCTGAAACACAAGCCTTCAAAAGTCCCGCCACGGATAATAAAAAGAAAGACAAAGATGTGCTTGAAAATAAATGGAGATTGTAAGGGCTGTGGAGAGATAGGGGTGAATCATGAGACTACAGGAATATAGTCTGGACTCCTGATTGATCAACATGTCTGTGCATACAAGCTTCTCCAACTGGTCTATGGGAACCTTGGGTTGTTCAAAATTTGGACATAGATACTTGCAAAATGCACCAATTACCTGATTGTATGACATAATGAGTGACATCAATACTATCTGCAAACAACTGTGTCATTGTATTGTACAATCCCTTAAAAAATAAATAAATTAAAAATTAAAAAAAAAAAAAGAAAATAAATGGAGAAGCAGCAACTCAGAAAGGGAGCGTGAGCAGATTGGACGCATTGTCCAGGAGTCAGGGGGCGAGCTGACTCTGCGGCCTGCTAGTAGTCAGGTGAGGGACCTCCTTTCCCTTCTCCACCCACTGGCTTGAAACTCAAACCAATAGCTTTTCAATTTCTCCTGTACCTTAATCATATCTGCCATAAAACTCTTTAATATTAAAATATGGGGCTGGAGAGATAGCCTAGCGGTTAAGAGCTCTGACTGCTCTTGCAGAGGACCCGGGTTCGATCCCCAGCACCCACATGGTGGCTGAGAACCATCTGTAACTCCAATTCCAGGAGAACTCCAGTTCCAGGGGAATCCAACACCCTCTTCTGACCTCCTCGGCATTGCACCACACGGGTGCACAGACCTACATGCAGACAGTACATTCATACACATACAAAAATAAATAAAATTAAAAAAAACTCTTTAGTATTAAAATATAGAAGGAAAACCATAGAAACATTCCCTTTAAAGGTAGGAACTCAGCAAGGCTGCTCCCTGTCACCTCTCCTCTTCAATATAGTGCTTGAAACACTTGCCAGGGTAATAAGGTAAGAAGTTCTGATTAGAAAAGAGGAAGTCAAGCTATCCCTATTTGCTGATGATATGATTGTTTACTTAAGAGATGCTAAAAGCTCCACCAGAAAACTCCTAGAAATTATTAACAGCTTCAGCAAAGTGGCAGGATACAAAATTAACCTAAAAAAATCAGTGGCCTTTCTTTACACCAACAACAAGCAACTGGAGAAGGAATTCAAGGAGAACTTCCCACTCACAATAGCCTCAAAAACAATAAAATACCTTGGAACAAACCTAACCAAAGACACCAAAGATCTCTACAAGAAAAAATTTAAACCCTTAAAGAAAGAAATTGAAGAAGACATCAGAAGATGGAAAAACCTCCCATACTCATGGATTGAGAAAATTAACATAATAAAAATGTCCATTCTACCCAAACTCTTGTATAGATTTAATGCAATCCCAATTAAAAGCCTCAAGAGTTTATTCACAGGTTTGGAAAAAAAAGTCCTTAATTTCATTTGGAAAAACAAAAGACCCCAAATAGCCAAAACAACCCTGAGTGAAAAGAACAATACAGGGGGGATCTCTGTGCCAGACTTCAAACTATACCACAGGGCTGTAGAGATAAAAAAGAAAAAAAAAAGCCTAAAAAAGCCTAAAAAAGCATGGTACTGGCACAAAAACAAACCTGTTGACCAATGGAACAAAACCGAAGATCCAAACTTGAGCACATACAATTTCAGCCATCTCATATTTGACAAGGGGGCCAAAAAGACTCAATGGAGAAAAGACAGCATCTTCAGTAAGTGGTGCTGGCAAAACTGGATCACCATTTGTAGAAGAATGAAATTAAACCCCTACCTCTCACCCTGTACAAAATCAACTCCATATGGATTAAAGACCTCAACGTGAAACCCCAAACTCTGAAGGTGATAGAAGAAAAAGTTCAGAGCACCCTACAAGACATAGGAGTAGGAAAAGACTTCCTAAATCAGACAGCAGCTGCGCAAGAATTAAGGTCAACAATTGACAGATGGGACCTCATTAAACTCAAAAGCTTCTGTACATCAAAAGAAACAATCAAGGAAGTGAAGAGAAATCCCACAGAATAGGAGGAAACCTTCACTGCAGAAACATCTGACAAAGCATTGATTTCCAGAATATATAAACTACTCAAAAAAAACAAAGAAGAAAGAAAACAAATGACCACTCAATAGATGGAAAAAAGACCTGAACAGAGACTTCACAAGTGAGGAATTAGAGATGGCTGAGAAACATCTTAAGAAGTGTTCAACATCATTAATCATTAAGGAGATGCAAATCAAAACCACTTTAAGATATCATCTTACTCCAATAAGACTAGCTAGGATCAAGAAAACAAATGATACCAAGTGCTGGAGAGGTTGTGAGGAAAGAGGAACACTCATCCACTGCTGGTGGGAATGCAAACTCGTACAGCCACTATGGAAAGCAGAGTGGAGAACCCTTGGAAGACTTGGAATGAACTTGCCACCTGACACAGCCATACCACTCCTGGGCATGTACCCACAAGACTCATCCTACCACAGAGATACATGCAGAGCCATGTTTATTTCAGCTCTCTTCACAATAGCAAGGAGCTGGAACCAACCTAGATGTCCCTCAACTGACAAGTGGATAGAGAAAATGTGGTACACAATGTAGAACTACACAATGTAGTTCTATGCAGCAGTAAAGAAAGATGACATCATGAGCTTTGCAGGTAAAGGACTGGAGCTAAAAGATATCATGCTGAGTGAAGTAACATAGTCCCAGAAAAACAAAGGACAAATGGTATCCCTCATCTGTGGATGCTAGTGCCAATTACCTAGTTGTAAGTATTTCTTGTGCACGGTCCCTTGAGCTTTTGTCCAAGTAGTTGAGAGTGATGCATATTGGAAACAATAACATTAATTACTGTATTTATTTTTTTATTGAAACGGTTAATTTCTGCTCAAAACAGTTAACTTCCACATGGAGAATTTTGAGAAAGACTGAGAAAGAGATGAAAAGCATGTTTGGCAGAATGCATGAGCTCTGGTGGGATGGGGGGGTATGGTGGGGGACACAGGTCTAGATTTGATTAGTAACATAATCTTGTACAAAAATATATATAATAAAAATAATAATTAAAAATAAATAAAATATAGAAGAATAAAAAGAAATGACAGTTGTCTAGGGATGTGTCAGCCTTGGGGATTTCTCTAAGATCTATGGTCTCTCCAGCCACGTATATGTGGCTATGTTTATAATACCACATGAGTTTCTTCCCATTGAGTGGGCTTTAAGTCTAATTAGGTAGCTGTTGATTACCCCCCAAATAAAAGATCCACTATTGCCCCAATGTAGTTTGCTGTGCCCATCATAGTCAGTTATTAGGCTTTAAAACTGGGTTTGGACCATTGATTGATCCTTTCCCTTACAGCTTGCATAGTTTCCTCTAAAACTAGGAGAGCTAGCCTTTAGGGAGGAGGCTTCCAGGTCAGTTCCAGCTCCATTGCTCCAAATCCTGTGTCTGAAGTATGTCCTGTCTTCAGCAATAGGGTTTCACCTTCAAGTTCTAGGAAGCAACCAAGGGCTGTGGCAATTGCCTGCATAATTTTGGGAGTCTCGGACTGCCCTGACCAACAACTTGAATTCACTTATATAGTCTTCAACGATATACATGGACTCATACAGAGATATTGTATGTGTAATTTTTCAGTAGGCCTTTGAACTAATACATTTTTCTTTGGTGTTTCACATCAGTAAAGCATTATTTATCTCTTCTCTCTTTTTCTTGTCTAACCACTCCTCCTCCCTCCCTGGGGCAAGGTACTACATTTTTCCCATTTCACCCTTGATAATACCTGTGTCCCCATGATTCCCCCCTCTCTTGAACTCCTGCTTTCCCTTTACCCCCATGGTTCATTACATAACCCTTCCTCTTCCCCTCCCAGTTAAATACCCCCATTTTACCCATTTCCCCTTGGTAACACAGCTCCTACTATTCCTTTGCCTCAGGCTCCTTCTTTCTCTTTACCCCCATTGCTTCTTTCCATTTTCCTAGCTCCTGCAATTACATCAGGATATACTCACATATAAGGATTTGGTGCTACCATCCACAAATGAGGGAGAACGTATGTCCCTCCTGCAACAGAGGAAATGAACACAAAAGGCCACAAATGTCCAAAGCATAGAAAATAAAAGTCTGCAGAGTGTGGGTCCTTGGATAGGACTCCAATATTAAAATCTACCTACCCAGGGCTCAGGGACCATTGCAGAAGATGGGGCAGAAAGATTGTAAGAGCCAGGGAAGAAGTGCATGACCATATGGAAACAGTCTTACAGGCTCCTGGGCCATTTTCATAAGAACCTACAACAGGGGGCTGGAGAGATGGCCTAGCGGTTAAGAGCGCCGACCGCTCTTACAGAGGACCCAGGTTTGATCCCCAGCACCCACATGGCAGCTGAGAACCGTCTGAAACTCCAATTCCAGGGGAACACTAGTTCCAGGGGGAACCCGACACCCTCTTCTGACCTCCGCGGCATTGCACGACACAGGTGCAAAGACCTGCATGCAGACGACATTACATTCATACACATACAGAAATAAATAAAAAATTTAAAAAAAGAATGTACAACAATGATGTCAGCATGCATAAAAGCCATGCAAACTCAAGTAGACAAAAACCTAGCATAGAACTGGGGAAAAGGGCAGCAGGCCCCAACCTTAGCCAAAGACCTATTTGGCAGCTGATTACTGCCTGGTGAAGGAAAGTTGATCTCCTTTAAGGGAGAGAATTTAAATGGGCTGACTAGACTCAGTGGATGAATTTGCATTGAAGTATGTCTGGATACATTAACTTGACTTGATAGGCCTTAACATAAATGACAGAATGCATGAAATCCAGTCCAGGAGCTCTGGAAGGTGCGGACGGAGGAGGGAGGAATAAAGATGATTAAGATGTATTGCATGAAGTACACAAAACTTCAATTAAAAAAAGAAATGGAAAAAAACACATACCAGCTCTGCTTTTTTTAATTTTTTTTTATTTATTTCTGTAAGTGTATGAATGTACTATCTGCTTGCAAGTTTGTGCACCCATGTCGTGCAATGCCGCAGAGGTCAGAAGAGGGTGTCGGATTCCCCTGGAACTCGAGTTCTCCTGGAATTGGAGTTTCAGACCGTTCTCGGCCGCCATGTGGGTGCTGGGGACCGAAACCGGGTCCTCTGCAAGAGCAGTCGGCGCTCTTAACCGCTAGGCCATCTCTTTTGAATTGATACCTGTACAAGAAACAAATGTCTATTCCACTGTGTTTGAGATATCAGATGTTACACAATCTATTTGGGTTTTTTTTTTTTTTTTTTTTTGGATTATGAGACGATTTTATTATTTTTTAAATATTTTTTCTTATTTTTTTTTTTTTTTTTTTTTTTTTTTTTTTTTTTTTTTTTTTTTATATATATATATATATATATATATACCCATATCACCTGACTTGGAGGATTTTCTTTCCTTTTTTGCCAAAACATGTCATGTTTTCCCCAAGGAAGTGCTTAAAGGTTCCTCCTTGGCAAACCCAAACAACCATCAATCCTGCTCCCATGCTCCACACTGGGGTCCCCCCCATGGTCACCCAAATGATGTCCAACAAGCATGTGCTGTGTCTTGATCTTCCTGCACTAGCCTCCATGACATAGCCTGGGTAGTCCAACAATGGCTGTCTACACTCGGAAGAGGCTGAAATCCCAGTAGCCATTCAGTCCACAAGCTGGATATCTCAGTAGTCCCCAACTGGCATTGAAGGTTTGGAGGATTCCCAAGTTTTATATCTGAAGTACAATTTCTCAGACCTTACTGATAGCTTATTTCTGGTTATACTTTCCTTCTGGTTGCTTAAGGCCACACAATTAGCCCAGATTAACCAAGATTTTTGTTTTCTCAAGGTCAGTTGATGATCTGGTCCTCAAGGGTCACTCGGGTTTTTTGTGCGGGAGCTTCTGGCTCCTTTTGGCTTTTCTTTTTTTTTTAATTTATTTCGGTATGTGTATCAATGTACTGTCTGCATGCAAGTTTGTGCACCCGTGTCGTGCAATGCCGCGGAGGTCAGAAGAGGGTCTTGGATTCCCCTGGAACTGGAGTTCTCCTGGAATTGGAGTTTCAGACAGCTCTCGGCCGCCATGTGGGTGCTGAGGATCGAACCCGGGTCCTCTGTAAGAGCGGTCTGCGCTCTTAACCGCTAGGCCATCTCTCCAGCCCCCTCCTTTTGGCTTTTCAATCACCGTTTCCATCCACTCAAGGACACAGTTAGGTCTTGCTAGACCGGGCTTCTCTTTTTGAAGCATGAGCAGACTTTCCTCTTTATAGGCTGGACACTGGATGAAGTCCCATTAGTGGATCTCCAAGACCTCCCTACTCAGGAAGACTGGTGACTCATGTTTGCAGGACATTTCGAGAGATGCCCCCATGCATAGTCCCCTGAGACTTAGTTGACCTCTGAGGGCAAGGAATAAAGTTATCCTTTAGGTCCCTTGGCCAAATTGGTATGGGTATTACATATGGTCATTAAGCACCCAGAAAGGCTAAGTTATACCAGCCTAATAAATCACACCTAAACTAAAATTATATCTTCTGAAAACAAACTGTGCATTATTTTCATATCATATTTCTTGATTCACTTTTTTCCATTTTAATTTTATGTTACTCTAAAATATGTATATATGCCCACCATCATATACTAAAAATCCATAGTCTGAAAATAAATGGTAGGTTAGTTCTAGAACCTGTCTAGGGATTGATAATGTAAGAGCACAGTTGCGTTCAGATTGTAAGGAATATAACATTAATGTTGCTCAGTTTGTCTTACGACTAGGTACTTGATGCTAGCATCCACAGGTGAGGAATGCCGTTCATCTTTTGTTTTTCTGGACTGCGTTACTTCACTTGACATAATATCTTCTAGTTCCATCTACTTACCTGCAAATTTCATGATATCATCTTTCTTTACTGCTCCATAGAATTCCATTGTGTGGATGTACCACATTTTCTCTAGCCACTCGTTGGTTGAGGGGTGCTTGGGCTGGTTCCAGCTCTTCACTATTGTGAAGAGAACTGCAATAAACATGGCTGTACAGGTACCTTTGTGGTAGGATGAGTCTTGTGGGTATATACCCGGACGTGGTATGACTGGGTCAGGTGGCAAGCTCATTTTGAGTTTTTTACGGGTTCTCCACACTGCTTTCCATAATGGTTGTATGACTTTGCATTCCCACCAGAAGTGGATGAGTGTTCCCCTTTCCCCACAACTTCTCCAGCATTTGGTATCATTTGTTTTCTTGATCCTAGCCAGCCTTATTGGAGTGAAATGATATTTTAAAGTGGTTTTGATTTGCATTTCCTTAATTATTAGTGATGTTGAACACTTTTTAAGATGTTTCTCAGCCATCTCTATTTCCTCACTTGTGAAGTCTTTGTTCAGCTCTTGATTCCATCTTTTGAGTGAGTCATTTTTTTCTTCTTTGTTTTTTGAGTAGTTTATATATTCTGGAAGTTAGTGCTCTGTCAGATGTATCAACAGTGAAGGTATCCTCCCACTCTGTGTGTTTTCTCTTCACTTCCCTGGTTATTTCTTTTGCTGTAGAGAAGCTTTTGAGTTTTATAAGGTCCCACTTGTCAATTGTTGACCTGATTTCCTGTGCAGCTGATGTCTGATTTAGAAAGCCTTTTCCTATGCCTATGGCTTGTAAGTTGCTGCCGACTTTTTCTTCTATCACCTTCAGAGTTTTGGGGTTCACATTGAGGTCTTTGATCCATTTGGAGTCGATCCAGGGCGAGAGGTAGGAGTTTAATTTTATTCTTCTACAAGTGGTGATCCAGTTTTGCCAACACCATTTGCTGAAGATGCTATCTTTCCTCCATTTAGTCTTCTTGGCCCCTTTGACAAAAAAATTGAGGTGGCTGAAATTGTATGTGCTCAAGTTTGGATCTTCAGTTTTGTTCCATTGGTCTGTTTTTGTGCCAGTACCAGTCTTTTTTTATGACTACAGCCCTGTAGTATAGTTTAAAGTCTGGTATTGAGGGCTGGAGAGATGGCCTAGCAGTTAAGAGCGCCAACCACTCTTACAGAGGACCTGAGTTCGATCCCCAGCACCCATATGGCAGCCAAGAACCGTCTGAAACTCCAGTTCCAGGGGAATCCGACACCCTCTTCTGACCTCCGCGGCATTGCACGACACGAGTGCACAAACCTGCATGCAGACAGTACATTCATACACATACAGAAATAAATAAAATTTAAAAATAAATAAATAAATAAATAAATAAATAAATAAATAAAGTTAAAAAAAAAAGTCTGGTATCGAGATCTCCCCTGTACTGCTCTTTTCACTCAGAGTTGCTTTGGGGTCCTTTGTTTGTCCATATGAATTTAAGGATTTTTTTCCAAGCAGGTGAAGAAAGTCTTGGGGATTTTAATTGGGATTGCATTGAATCTATATATTAATTTAGGTAGAATGGACTTTTTACTATATTAATTTTTCCAATCCATGAGGATGGGAGGTCTTTCCATCTTCTGATGTCATTTTCAATCTCCTTCTTCAGGGACTTATAATTTTTATTGTAGAGATCTTTGGTGTCTTTGGTTAGGTCTGTTCCTAGGTACTTTATTGTTTTTGAAGCTATTGTGACTGGGAAGGTTTCCTTGTATTCCTTCTTTGGTTGCTTGGTGTTGGTGTAAAGAAAGGCTACCAATTTTTCTAGGTTAATTTTATATCCCGACACTTTACTGAAACCCCTGATCATTTCTAGGAGTTTTCTGGTTGAGTTTTTAGCATCCCTTAGGTAAACTATCATATCGTCTGCAAATAGGGATAGCTTGACTTCCTCTTTTCCAATTAGAAATACTTTAATTTCCCTTTCTTGCCTTATCGCCCTAGCAAGTGTTTCAAGCACTATATTGAAGAGGAGTGGTGACAGGGGGCAGCCTTGCCAAGTTCCTACCTTTAAGGGGAATCCTAACTTTTCTCCATTTAGGATGATGTTGGCTGTGGTTTTCTTGTATATGGCTTTGATTATGTTGAGAAATGATCCCTCCAGTCCAATTCCCTCTAGGACTTTAAGCATGAAGGAGTGGAATTTGTTGAAGGCCTTCTCTGCATCATTTGAGATGATCATGTGCTTTTTGTCTTTCAGTCCATTTATGTGTTTTATGATATTTATTGATTTACATATGTTGAACCATCCCTGCATCTCTGGTATGAATCTAACTTGATCATGATGGATGATCTTTTTGATGTGGGTCTGTATGTAATTTGCAAGTATTTTGTTGAGAATTTTTGCATCTGTGTTCATTGAGGTGTGTCTATAGCTTTCTTTTTTGCTTGTATCTTTTGCCTGGTTTTGTTATTAGCGTGATGCTGGGTTCATAAAATGAATTGGGGAGATTTCTTTCGACTTGTATCATTCTGGGGGGTCGGGGGTGGGCCATCCTGCTTAGCCCACTGGGACCCTGCAGCTGAGCTGGTCTGGCACACACAATCTATTTGTAACAATGGCTAACATCACTCTAACTCACTGTTCTAGTCTGTCTTCCATTGCTGTGACAAAACACTCTGACCGACACCAACTTGGGGAGGAAAGGGTTTATTCAGCTTACATCTCCTGGGTCACAGTTGATCACTCAGGGAGCCCAAGGTAAGAACTCAGGGCAGGAACCTGGAGGCAGGAGCTGAAGCACAGGCCATGGAGGAATGCTGTCCACTGGCTTGCTCCTGGCTTGCTCTCTGGCTCATGCCCAGCCTGCCTTCTTATACTGTCACTGCTCAACAATCAAGACAATACACCACAGATGTGGCCACAGGCCAATCCAATGGAGCAAATTCCCCAATTGAGGCTCCCTCAACCCAGGTGTGTCAAGTTGACACTAAAGCTATCCAGCACACTCACCTATTTCCTGTATCGGTGCTTCTTAAAGTTTTCTAGTCACAAACTCTTTTTGCCCAAGAAATTTTTATATGACCTAGATATATAGGTGTACAAAATGAATACACAGGGATAGGCATGTGGCTTGGTTGATTATAGTGCTTGCCTAGCATAGACAAAGCCCTGGATTCATTCCTCACCACTGCATAAAATGGTTGTGGTAGCCATACACATGATCTCAGCACTCAGGAGAGGGAGGCAAGAGGATCAAGATTTCAAGAATGTCCTCAGTCTCCTAGCAAGTTCAAGGTCACCCTAGACTACATGATGCCTTATTTCAAACAATGCATATGAATACAAATCCTTTACTGATAATAAAGCATACAGAAATTTACCTTAAAACTATGCTTTGATATATACATATTTTAGCTCATATTAAACACACAGTTCCTTTATTTATACTATGAATCCTCCATTTATCATTATACTGCATATGAATTCTTATTTCCCCAGCACATATATATTGAAGGAAAACACAGTGATAATTATTTAAATTTGCTTTAATATAAATATTATCTCTTAAAAACAGAGAAAACTTGAATGCTTTAGAGAATTATCTAAACAAATTTTAATTTAGAGACTTGTAAAGACAATGTGTACTGTTTAAAATCTTTTGGATCAGGCTTCTTGGGATTAAATCTTAACTTTGCCATGTGATTAACCTTGGACATAAGTTTTACTTCTCAGAACTGGAGCCTTTCAATTGCCTATAACTTCAACTCCAAGGGGATAAGAAGCCCTTGGCCACCACGGGCACCCACATGCAGACACACAGACACATGTACATAATAAAAATAATAAAAATAAGTCATTATGATATATACACATTTTTATCATTTATTTAAAACTAAAGAAAATTTGCAAATAATGAGATGGATGTGTTTGCTTATTTTTACATGAAGAACTAAATCTAAGATGAGCACCGAAAACTGCAGAATGAAGAATGTATCTTCAACATTTTTCAGAGTTGATCAGTGCAGATTTTTACTTTACACTCATCAATGCTGACAATGTTGCTTCACATAAATACATAATGAGTACTTTTGATTAGAGGTATGTCTACAGAAACTTCAGAAATTATTGAAAATTCTGTCCTGATCTCAAGCCAAAATTCATTTAAAGATTTTCTATGAACAACTCAAACAGAAAATTTTAAAACCAAATGGGGAAACACAATTCTATACAAAGAAACACTAATTTGATCCTAGCATGCTAAGGAATGAAGGCAGGAAAATATGAAATCATCTTTCTTTCTTTCTTTCTTTCTTTCTTTCTTTCTTTCTTTCTTTCTTTCTTTCTTTCTTTCTTTCTTTTTTTGCTTAGGTCTCCCTGTAGCTCTGGCTGGCCTGGAACTGACTATGTAAACCAGGCTGGCCTCAATTTCACAGAGATCTTCCTGCCTCTGCCTCTTCAGCATGGGGATTAAAGGCATTCTCCACCATGCCTAGCTTAAATCTTTGTTTTCTATGGTTAAAGCATTATGTTTCTGTAAGAGTAGAAAACGTCGTAGGTGCAATAGAAACCCTGCATTTCACAATGTATAGTGCTCTCAGTATAAGCCGACGTGTTCCTGGCACTGTTGTTGACACTGCCTGTCATGGCAGCATGCTTGGTGGAAACGATGTGCTGTGTGTTCAGAGCCAAGGCTGCCATAATGTTACACAATGCAGCATGGGTGAGCACTGCCAGAACACTTCAGATTTGTTATGTCTTGATTTGGAATTATTTCTTTGTTATTGAGGGTTCAGAAAGCTTTTCCTAGTGCCAAAATTTTACTAATTCCCAGGATCAGTTATAGGAGTACATATAAGGTCCCAACCCACAGTTGAAGAAGCTGTGATCTAGACTATCTAGAAAAGATCTGAAAAAGGCTTAATCTAAGATGTGATTGATAACAGCCTATTGTCACAAGATGTTTACAAGGGACAGTCTCTCTCTCTCTCTCTCTCTCTCTCTCTCTCTCTCTCTCTGTCTCTCTCCATATACATGTGTGTTAATATATATTTAACTTTCTGTTGAATTTTGTGAAATTTATACAATATATTTTATCATATTTAGGCCCCTCACCTATCTGCACCCTTCTTATAACCCCCCACCACCGGATTTCAGGTACTCTGTCATATGTATTAAGGCCTGTCCAATCAAATTTGTGTCCTCAAATGTCCTTCAGTGTAGATTCATCCAAAGGATTCTGGTTAACCTACATGCCACACCCTTAAAAAAAAAACAAACCAGCTCTCCCTCTCCCAGTAGTTATCAATTACCAATAGTTCCTCAGCTAAGCTTGGGAATTCTTATCCACTTCCCTCCATCTGTGTTGAGACCTTGTCTGCTTGAGCTTGAATGGGTCTTGTGCATTGCTCTAAGTTCAGATGAGTAACTTCACAGCTATCCAAAAAAAAGTTTCCTTGTGGTCATCAACCACCTCTGGCTCTTACAATCTTTCTGTCTCCTCTTCTTTAATGGTCCCTGAGCCTAGGAGGACAGAGGTTTGATATACATGTCTTAATTCAAGGATAAGCACTCTGCAACCTTTTCTCTACAATTTTGCTAGTTGTGGTTTTCTGAGTTAGTCATCATCTGTTGCATGAGAAAGCATTGCTGGTGAGAGTTGAGAGATTTGCTAATATTCTTCATACAGTCTGTTCCACTATGTTCCCTGAGCTAAGGTGTAGAGGTTGTATTGTAGGTATGTCATTAGGGCTGACATCTCATAAATACTTATTCTCTGTATTTGACCAGTTGTGGAACTTTATAATAGTCTCCATCTGTTGCAACAAGAAGCTCCTTTGATGAGTAGTGAGATGTCAACTTGTCTGTAAATATAAGGATATGGATTTAGAATACAGTAAGAAATTACATTGGTCTAGGGATGTGACAAAAGTAGGTTTTTCTCTAGGATCTATGACCCCTCTAGCCATGTATATTTGGCTATGTTTTCAGTATTACACATGAGTTCCATCCCATTGAGCAGGCCTTAAGTCCAATTAATCAGCTATTGATTACCCACAAGATAAAAGTGCCACTACCACTCCAGTAGAGATTATTTTCTGGGCTTGTCATTGCTGTGATTCATAGACTTTCTAGTGGGATGGGATTATTGATTGATTTTTCTCCCTTGGCAGTTTGCATAGTACCTTCTGATACTAGGGGAGGTAGTCTTCAGGAAGGAGGCTTCCAGATAAGTTCCAGCTTGATTGCTACAAGTTTTTTATCCAAAGTATGTCCCATTTTCTGTAATAGGGTTTTGCCTTTGAGTTCAGGGAGGCAATCAAGGGCTGTGGCAATCGCCTATATTATTTGAGGAGTTTCTTGGACTATTCTGACCAAGAACTCAAAGATAAGTTTCCCCAGGCTATAACTGTGTTTCCTGTGTTTCTTTTTTGTCATATAGGTATGTACATATACTCATAATATATAAATATATATAAATAGTATTTTAGTAGACTTTTGAACTAATACATTTCCCCCTCTGATTTTTCACACCACCTAAGCGTTATTTGTGTCTCCTCTCTTTCCCCTGTGTAGCCCTCTCTGTTCCCTTCTCAGTTAAAGTGTCTCCCATTTTCCCCATTTCCCCCTTGATAACACCTGTCACACAATTCTCTCCCTTAAGTCTTCTAAGCTCTGGGATTACAGATGTGTCCCAGCAACCCTAGCTCCGGCAGAACATTCTTGGGATAAGCTTTATCTGGCTTAAATGGAAAAGGACTCATACTTGGATTTCCTTCTATGCAGGACACACTTCAAAGACAATACTCAGAGAATCTCTAGCTCTCCTTTGTTTTCTTTGTGCATCATATGCCTCAGAGAGAAAGCCATGTTCCCAAAACCTGGGATACCACCCGGCTGCAAACCAATTTAAAACTGGTAAGTTCTCTTTTGTAAAATGAATCCCCAAAAACTGACTAGGCAAGGAATCCACAGGACCAGTGCCTTTAAAGTCCCCAGGGAATATTGGTTGACCTGTGGTTTTGAGCAATTAAAAAAAAAAAACAAACAAACCTGAGGATCCTAATAGAGGCTTGCAATTCATACACACACACACACACACACACGCACACACGCACACACACACACACATGCACACACACACACACGCACACAAACACACATACACGCACACATGCGCACGTACACACACACATCTTTCAAGATACGTACATTTAAAGATATTTGCCCTTCAAATTTTACTCTGAATATGTCTAAGACAATAGCCTACATGCAAGTTCTTCAATAGGAAACAGAACAGCACCCTAATTCCAGGAACTAACTGACTACAACTCTGTCTGACAGTTGTAAACAGAAAGGGTGGAAGACACATTACAGGAGTAGAAGAGAGGGAAGGACGACTTCCATTCAGGACGCTGGGGAGGGACAGAATCAATGACACGTTTTTGGAGGGAGGAGCGTGCTGAAGAAGGGATGAGAGATGGGGTGACTAGAGTGAGCAAGGCCCTGACACAGGACAAGATCATTTGCACTGGATCCCTTTCAAAGCACTTGCTGCCACAATCTCAAGGCAAAGATACTCTTACTAAGCTTCCTAGCCTTTTCCATCCCAAGAGGATAAAAATGCAATTTTTAAGCAATAAACCTGCCAATAAGCACTGTCTGGGATGGTGGATAGTTGAAGAAAGGGATATATTTTCAAGCAGCAAATAACCAAACCAATCCGTAATTGGCCAAGGAGATAAACATGAAGGCTAGAAAATTCAACTAGCTTTTGAGTAAATGAGCTATGAAGTGGGTTGGGGCCATATTGTAGAGGTGCCAGACACCAGTAGGTTTTCAGTAAATGCTTGTGAAGTAAACGGCTCCACACTGTGGTGCTTCCATGATCACCTGTGCCAAGAATACTGTTCAAAATTCGTTCGCTCTGTCACACTAATTCAGTGACTCATCATCCGTCCTTCCCACCCACACAGAAAGGCCAGAAACGTCCCAAGTCTAAGCTAGAAAATGCGTATTTTTATAGTTTTTAATATTTAAATGGCATTCCAAGATGAGAATCCCATGAATACCGGCAGAGCCTCTGGTCTTCCTGCAGCTCTGCCTTGCTTCTCAGGCACAGAAGGGAGCAGAAAGAACATCACTCTGGTAGCTATTCTTTTAATCAAGAACAGTAGTCAAGTGCCTAACATGGTGCAAACTCTAAAATCATTTTCCATGTGTGCACTTTTAAAGGATTATATGCATAAATTAGTCTCCCATAGCACTGCAGAGCTCTAATTATTTTTTAATTTATACAAATATATGCAATTAAAATGTAATTACAATGCAATTAAAATGTCACTATAATTAAAATGCAGAAGGAAGGATATTTATAAATGTATGAATTAATCCCATTGGTTTCTTTTTGGACTCCATTAGTGCCATTTATGATTTACCTTTTGTAAAACATCTTAATTTGGGGTTTGCAAGGCCATCACATCAATCCAAATACCTTAGCATGTGGAGTGTCATATAGATTTACAGGGTATGTCTCATGGTGTACATAGCAGCAAAACTGTCCACACAAAGTTCTACAAAGACAGCACCTAAAGAAGGAGGGAATCTAGGCCTTCTGCACAAAAAGGTAAAGAACGCTTGCAACCACAGGTAAAAATCACCAATCTAAATGCCTGAAAACATACAACTTATGGCTGTGCAAGATGGACTGGGAAATGCCAGTAGAGAGGCTGACCTATCTGAACATTAAAGAAAGAGGAAACTCAGACTGCCTGAGTCACAGACACTGAGCATCTCTCTGAATACTATTGGGGTTAACTGTTTATAATGGGCCCTAATGAAGTTTACCTTCCAGATACTGAGAAACCTTCTTACCTCTCCCCTTTATAGGAAAACAAAAAACATGATGGTAATGAAATCATTCCCTAACTGTAAATTAGAGCCAATTGTTACAGTGATAATTTCCTATAAAACAGGTATAACTACCCTTTTTTAATTGATAGGCATAGGAACTGTGAAAGGATAATTCTCTAGAGCCAAATTCAATAATAAAGTATTTATAAGCTGTGTAATTAAGAAAATATATTACTACAGGAAAGCTCTGACATCAGCAATGAATTATTCTGCCTAGGAGATGTTGGCTAGGGGATTCAAAACCTCCCCCCCAAATTATAAAGGCCTTTTGCCTATAAATGGGATATATGCAAGGAGAAAGGCAGTAAGTCCCTGTTGTCGAAGACCTGGTGTGAGCATGAAAAAGTGTTAGGAGACGTCACTTGCTAGCGTACAACTGGCCTCTGAAATGCCAGAGAGCATTACCAAAGGCCACTAAAGCAATACAGCAAAATATTGGTCTCCCTGAGACAAGCAAGACTCCTCCGTCAGTATCAGCTACACCTCAACAGCCTGGAGATACTGTGCAACAGTGGCAGCCAAGTGTCTATATATACCCCAAACCTAATTGACTATTAGCTCTCTCCTTGGAGAAATAACTCACAGCCGATGCCACAAGCTTATGTCCTCTAGTGCTTAGGAGATGTTATAAGCCACAATAAGAACTTGTCACCCTTTATAGAGAAACCACAGTTTGCAGATTAGCATACCATCCAAGCATCTGTGTCTAAGCTCACAGCTTAGCTTGACATAAAAATTAGTAGTGCTTAAATGCCTGTACATCCAATTCCTTGTGCTTTGTTAGTGTGACTAAAAAGGTATCACTGAAAAGCTGTCAACCCATGAAAGGAAACAACCTGAACAGACTAGAGTCCAAAATGACAACTCCAAAGAAAGTAGACTGTTTTCATCTCACTCACTTGTGCCCCTTTCCCAAAGCCCAGGGAACAAATTGCGGAAGAGGAGGCGTGGTAGAATGTAAGGGCTGCAGAGAGATAGGGGTGAATCATGAGACTACAGGAATATAGTCTGGACTCCTAATTGATCAACATGCCTGTGCATACAAGCATCACCAACTGGACTATGGGAACCTTGGGTTGTTCAAAAATTGGACATAGATACTTGCAAAATGCACCAATTACCTAATTGTATGGCAAACTGAGTAACATCAATGTTATCTGCAGACAACTGTGTTATTATATTGTAGAATCCCTTAAAAATAAACAACAAAAAAAGAATGCTTGCAAAATTCTGGTTTTCCAGAATTTCTTAGATGTTAGTAGGATATCTTTACGTAGTTCCCTTCCTACAACTATGACCCTTGTTATCATGATTTCTCTATACATGAAGACCTTCCATTAATATACAAAACATAATAAACAAACATACATAATAAACAAAACAAAATGAAAGCCCACAAAGTTTACAGTTTTGGTAAAGAGCTCTTTTTAGAGAGCTAAACTTATACAGAAGTCAGGAAACTGACAGCAGCCAGTCCAGTGGTGTGCTAGAAACTCAAGTCTAGAAGGCCAGATTTGATTAATTATTTTTCACACAAAATATTTATTGAGCACTTCAAGGCTTTGAGCACATAAAATAAAGTGGTCCTTGGCTGGAGAGATGACCTAACGGTTAAAAGCGCCGACCGCTCTTGCAGAGGACCCAGGTTCAATCCCCAGCACCCACAAGGCACCTGAGAACCGTCTGTAACTCCAATTCCAGGAGAACTCTAGTTCCAAGGGAATCCAACACCCTCTTCTGACCTCCGCAGCATTGCACGACAGGGGTGCACAAACCTACATGCAGACAGTACATTCATACACATAAATAAATAAAATCTAAAAAAATAAAAAAAATAGCCGGGTGTGGTGATGCAAGCCTTTAATCCTAACACTCGGGAGGCAGAGGCAGGTGGATCTTTGTGAGTTCAAGGCCAGCTTGGTCTACAGAGTGAGTTCCAGGACAGCTGGGGCTACAAAGAGACCCTGTCTCAAAAAGGCCAAAAAAAAAAAAAAAANAGTGTTTGAACGCACAAGATTAGTTAACTGATGGAACATGAACAGCATATGTTATACAACTCACGTAATGAAAAACGTATAGAATACGGAGAGATGCATCCAGTCAGTATGAAGAAACTGCCCAAACACCTTGTATTACAGACGCGATTACAGCCTATCTGCTTTACCTGTAAAAGATGTTTCTGAGTTTTACAACGCACAGCATTAATAAACTGATGGACAATGAAAGGCATATGTGATACAACTCAGGAATGAAACACGTTGAGAGATACTGTATTAGCGTAAAGAGCAGATCAGTTTGCGTTCTGCAGATTTGTAAGGAACCCAATTAATGTTGCCTCAGTTTGATCTTGTCAGTACGACCTAGGGTACTTGATGCTAGGCATTTGAGTGAGGAATGCCGTTCATCTTTTGTTTTTCTGGACTGCGTTACTTCACTTGCATAATATTTCTTTAGTCATCCATCTACACACCTGCAAAAATTCTCATAGATTTCATCTTTCTTACTGCTAAGTAGTATTCCATTGGGGATGTAAACACATTTTCTTCTAGCAAACTCGTTGGATTGTAGGGTGCTTGGCTGGCTTCCAGCTTTCACTATTTGAAGAGAACGCATAAACATGGGCCTGTACAGGTACCTATTGTAGAACTGGTAGGGATGAGTGGCCTTGTGAGGATAATATATACGTCCCGGACGTCGGTTAATGACTGTGTCAGGTGGCCCAAGCTCATTTATGATTTTTCTTACGGGATTTTCCACACTGCATTTCCCATACATGGTTTGTAATGACTTTGCAATTCCCACCAGAAGTGGATTGTGGTGTTCCCCTTTCCCCCACAAACTCTCCAGCATTGGTGACTCATTTGTTTTCTTGATCCACACACCTGTTATTGGAGTGTAAATGATAATTTTTAACATGGTTTTTGATTTGCCATTTTCCTTAATTATAGTGAATGTTGAACACTTTTTTAATGTTTTTCTCCCAGCCATCTCTATTTCCTCACTTCTGAAAGTCTTTTGGTTCCAGCTCTTTGATCCATCTTTATTGAGTGAGTAAATTTTTTCTCCTTTTGGCTTTTTTTGTAGTTACAGCTTTATATTATTCCTGGAAGTTTTAAAGTGCTCATGTCAGATGTAGACATCAACAGTGAAGGGTATTCGTCGTCTCGCTCACTCTGTGTGGTTTCTCTTCACTTCCCTGGTTATCCTCTTTGTCCCTGTAGAGAAAGCTTTTGAGTTTATAGGGCCCCCAACTTTCCCATATGTGAGCCCTGTATTTCTCCCTGTGCAGCTGGAGCCTGTCTGAATTAGAAGAAAGACCCTTTTCCCGTCACAATCCCTATGTCTTATAGTTTGTTACCGACTTTTTCTTCTATCACCTTTCAGAGTTTATGTGGTATTCCATCATTCGTATGTCTGATCCATTGTGAGAAGTCGACCGGGCGAGAAAATGAGTTAGGAGTTTAATTTTATTCTTGTAAGTGGTGATCTAGTTTGCCAACACCATTTGCCTTGAAGATGCATCTTTCCTCCATTGAGTCTTTCTTGAGCCCCCCCTTTGAAATCAAAAAAAAAATTGAGGTGGCCTGAAATGACTGAACAATGAGAGCGGAAGCAATGTATGCTGGATACATCTCAAGGAGAGATAGAAACACACGTGTGCCCAAGTTTGGATCTCCAGTTTTGTCCCATTTTGGTCTGTTTTTTGTGCCCAGTAGTACCATGTCTTTTTTTGATGACATAACAGCCTGAAATAGTATAGTTTAAAGTCTGGTATTGAGGGCTGGACAGATGGCCCCTAGCAGTTGAAGAGGCGGCCAAACACAGCTCTGTACGTACAGGACCTAGTGCGATCCCCTAGCACCATATGGCAGCAAGAACCGTCTGGAAAAACTCCAATCCAGGGGAATCCCCGACACCCTCATCTGACCTCCGTCATGGTGCATTGCACGGACCCGACGTAGCCAGCAATAACCTGCAATCGACGCAGGACAGAGTACATTTTCCAAGTACACATACAAGAAAATAAATAAAATTATTAAAATAAATAAATAATAAATAAATAAATAAATAAATAAAGTTAAAAAAAAAAGATTTTTTTGTGTGTGTGCTTGTACATGTGTGTGCTGTAGAATTCATTTGCCGAATAGACATTTTTGTGGTCTTTTGTTTTTCCAGGTTAATTTAAGGACTTTTTTTTCATGTATGTGAAGAAAGTCTTGGGATTTTAATTGGGTGCATTGAATCTATATATTAATTTAGGTAAAATGGACTTTTACTTGATTAATTTTTCCAATCCATGGGATGGGCGACGGTCTTTCCATCATTCTGATCGTCATCTTCAATCTCGCTTCTTTTACAGGGATGATATACATTTTTTATATGTAAGAGATTCTTTTTGGTCTTTATAGGGTTTGTTCTAGGTATCTTATTGTTTTTGAAGCTATTGTACATGGGAAAGGTTCTTTTTTGTGTCTTCTTTCCCTCTGTATTCCTCTTTGGTTGCTTGGTAGTTGGGTTGTTAATAGAATATAGGCCGTACCAATTTTTCTACATATGGTTAATTTCTATAATCCCTAGACACGTTTTACATAAAATCCCTGATCATTTCTCTTGAGGGAGCTTTTCTGGTGAGATTCTTTTAGTGCATCCCTTAGGTAACCCTATTCAATATCGTCTGCAAATAGGTGGAGTAGCTGACTATCCCTTTACCAATTAGAAAAATACATGTTAATTTTCCCCTTTCTTGCATACGCCACTACAAGTGTTCAAGCACATATATTAAGAGGGAGTGGTTGACAGGTGGTGCATTCCTTGCCAAGTTTCCTACCTTTAAGGGGAATCCTAACTTTTCTCCATTTAGGATGATGTTGGTGTAGGTTTCTTGATATATTGGATTTGATGTATATTGTTTCGACTGAGAAATGATCCCTCCAGTCAGATTCCCTATAGGACTTTAAGACCGACTGAATGGAGTAGGAATTTGTTGAGGTCCTTACTGCTGCCCACTCATTTTGAGATGATCATGTGCTTTTTGTCTTTCCATCCATTTATGTGTTTTTATTGATTTACATATGTTTGAACCATCCCTGCATCTCTGGTATGAATCTAACTTGAACATGATGAGGAATGATCTTTTTAATGTGGGTCTGTATGGAATTTTCAAGTATTTTAGTTGAGAATTTATGACAAATACTGTGTTCCATTGATGTGTGGTCTATAGCTTTCTATTTTTGCTTGTATCTTTTGCCTGGTTTGGGTATTGCGTGAGATGCTGGTTCCATAAAATGAATTAGGGGAGATTTCTTCGACTTGCTATCATTCTGGAGGGGTCTGCGGAGATGGGCCAACGCTTGCTTAGTATGCGCACTGGGACTGCGCTGGCAGACTGAGCTGGTTTCGGACACCACAAATCTACTAACTCATGTAACAATTGCTAACATCACTGCAACTCACTGTTATAGTCTGGTCTTCCATTGCTGTGACACAAACACTCTGACCGGACACCAACTTGGGGGGAAAAGGGTTTATTCATCTACAATCTCCTGAGTCACAGTGATCACTCAGGGAGCCCAAGGTAAGAACGTCAGGGCAGGAACCTGGAAGCAACGGAGCTGAAGCCACAGGCCATGGAGGAAATGTTGTTCACTGGCTTGCTGCCCAGGCTCATGCTCTGGCTCCATGCCCAGCTGGCCCTCTAATATACTGTCACTGCTCTAGAATCAAGACAATACACCACAGATGTAGCCACAGGCAAATCCAAAGGAGCCAATTCCCCAATAGTTGAGGATCCCTCAGCCCAGTGTGTCAAGTTGACACTAAAGCTATCCCAGGCACACTCACCTATTCCGTATCGGTGTTGCTTCCTTAAAGTTTCGGAGTCCCACAAAAGCGTCTTTTGCCCAAGAACTTTATTGTTATGGACCGGATAGAATATAATAGGTGTACAAAATAGGAATACACAGGGCTATAGGCATGTGGCTTGGACGGACATTGATTGCGGTTATGTAGACGTTGCCCTAGCACGACAAAGCCCTGATGTTCATTCCTCCACCAATGCAAGTGAAAATGGTTGGGAGCCATACCACACTGATCTGCAGCACTCAGGAGGTTGACGGAAGAGGATCAAGATTTCAAGAATGTCCTCAGGGAGTGTCATCCTAAGCGCCAGACGAGTTCACAAGGTCACCACGTAGAACACTACCATGACGTTATTAATTTTTTTATGATGCCTTATTTCAAACAATGCATATGAATACAAATCCTTTACTGATAATAAAGCATACAGAAATTTACCTTAAAACTATGCTTTGATATATACATATTTTAGCTCATATTAAACACATCTAACCAGTTCCTTTATTTACATAGCTAACTCTGCGAATTTCCCCTGATATTAATATAGATGAATCCTCCATTTATCATTATACTGCATATGAATTCTTATTTCCCCAGCACATATATATTGAAGGAAAACACAGTGATAATTATTTAAATTTGCTTTAATATAAATATTATCTCTTAAAAACAGAGAAAACTTGAATGCTTTAGAGAATTATCTAAACAAATTTTAATTTTAGAGACGGTTGTAAAGAACAATGTGTCTCTGTTTTAAAACGACTTAGTATGATCAGAGCCTTCTTGATTAACATCTTACTTTGCCATGTGATTAGACCTGGACATAAGTTTTACTTTCCTCAGAACTTGAGCCTTTCCCAATTGCCTATAACTTGCAACTCCAAGGAATGTGATAAATAAGCCCGTTGTGCCACCAACGGGCACCCACAATGCAGACACGACAGACACATCTAACATCAATAAAAAAATAATAAATAAATGTTTAAAAAAATAAAAAAGCTTAACACTTTTTCCAATTTATATTTAAAAACTAAAGAAAATTTTGCAAAAATGAGATTATAAGTATGGTTAGACTTATTTTACTCATGAAGAAACTGAAATGCTAAGATGAAGCACCGCGAAAACTGACTAGAATGAAGGAGTGTATCTTCACCATTTTTCAGAGTTGATCAGTGCAGATTTTTACTTTACACTCATCAATGCTGACAATGTTGCTTCACATAAATACATAATGAGTACTTTTTGATTAGAAGTATGTCTACTCATAAACTTCAGAAAAGTATTGAAAAGTACTTGTACCATAGACTCTCCCAAAGCCTCAAAATTCATCTTAAAGATTTTCTCATGAACAACGCAAAAGCAGAAAAATTTTTAAAAACCCCTAGAGTGAGGGAAACCACCAAATCTAATACACAAAAGAACATACACTTAATTTTGATTCCTAGCATGCTTAATAGAATGAAGGCAGGAAAATATGAAATCAATTCTTTCTTTCTTTCTTTCTTTCTTTCTTTCTTTCTTTCTTTCTTTCTTTCTTTCTTCTTTGCTATTGCTTTATTTTATTAGATCAGGGTCTCCCGTAGCTTACTGCGCTGCCTGGAAGCTGACTATGATAAACCAGGGCTGGCCCTCAATTTCAACAGAGATCTTCCTTGCCTCGTGCCGCTCTTCAGCGAGGGGCATCAAGGCATTTCGTCCACCAAATGTCCTAGCTTAAATCTTTTTTCTCAATGGTTAAAAAGCATTAATGTTTCTTGTAAGAGATAGAGTAAACCGTAGTCGTAGTGCTCAATTAGAAAACCCTGCATTCACAATAGGTGGGTGTATAGTTGCTCTCAGATAAACCAACGGTCTGTTCCATGGGCCACAGTTGTTGAACACTGCCTGTACATCGGCTAGGCGATGCTCGGTCGAGAAACGAATGTGCTGTACGTGTTAAGAGCACGGCTAGCCCATATTGTTACACACATTGCCAGCGATGGTTCAATAGTTAAAAGCACTGCCAGAACACTGTCACGAATTTGCTTATGTCTGTAGCATTTGCGCAATTATTCTTTGTTATTTTAGGGGTTTCAGAATAAAGCTTTATTTCCTAGTCGACCCCAAAATTTAACTAATCCCAGGCTATACAAGATCTTAGCTGGTAGTACATTATAAGGTCCACCCCACAGTTGTCAAGGAAGTCTAGATCATTAGTACTAAATCTAGGGAAAAGATCTGATTATAATAAAGGCTTTGCATCTAAGATGTGAATGATGTACAGCCTATTGTTCACAAGGATGTTTACAAGGGACAGTCTCTCCTCTCTCTCTCTCTCTCTCTCTCTCCTCTCCTTCTTCTCTCTCCCAACTATACATGTGTGTTAATATATATTTAACTTTCTTTGAATTTTGTGAATTTCACACAAATTTATATTCATATTTAGCCCTTCTCACCTACTGCACCTGCTTATAACCCCCCACCACACCGGATTTCAGTGTTTACTGTCATATGTATTAAGGCCTGTCCAATCAAATTTGTGTCCTCAAATACCCTTCAGTGTGATTCATCCATAAGGATTTGACGTATAACCTACATGCACACCCTTAAAAAAAAAAAAACAAACCAGCTCTCCCCCTCCCCCAGTAGTTATCAATTAACAACTAACAGTTCCTCAGCTAAGCTTGGGAATTCTTATCCACTTCCCCATCCTGTATGTTGAGACCATTCGATCTGCTGAGCCTTCGCAATTCCGGGTCTTCGTGCATTCTCAAGTGTCATGCAGAGTAACTTCTACAGCTATCCAAAAAAATAGTCTTCCTTGTGGTCATCAACCACCTCTGGCTGTTACAAGCAATTCTTCTTTCTTCCTCATTTTCTTTAATTGGTGCCGCTGAGACCTAGGAATACAGAGGTTTGATAGTTACACATGTACGTTAATTCAGAGGTGAGCACTCTGCAACCTTTTCTCTACAATTTTGCTAGTTGTGGTTTTCTGAGTTAGTCATCATCTGTTGCATGAGAAAAGACATGGCCTGAGGTGAGAGTTGATGAAGATATTTGCTTAATATTACTATCCTTACCAGGTCCTGTCTCCCATATGGTTCCATGACTAAAGGTGTAAAGGTTGTGATTGTAGGGTATGTCATTAGGGACAAAGGAAGTCTCATAGAAATACTAGTATTCTCTGTATGAATGAGACCAGTTGTAGGAACACTTATTATAAATTAGTCTCCATGCTTGTTGAGTACTTGACAACAAGAAGCCTTCCTTTGTATGCAGTAGTCGAGATTCATGTCTGTAAATATAAGGATATGGACTTAGAATATAGTAAGAAAATACATTGGTCTTAGGGATGTTGACAAAAAAGGTAGCGTTTTTCGTTCGTAAGGAATCTATGATCCCCTTTCCTAGACCATGTATATTTGAGAGCTATGTATACTTCAGTATACAATCATGGGTTCCATCACCATTGGCAGCCTTAAGTACCCAAATTAAATCAGCTATTTGATTAACCCACAAGATAAAAAGTTGCCACTACCACTCTATTTAAGTAGAGATTATTTATCTGGGCTTGTTTCAATTGGCTGGATCATAGCTTTTCTAGTGGGTAATGGGGATAGTATTGATTGATTATTTTATCTCCCTTTGTGACCCAGTTGCTGACATTGGATTTGAAGTTACCTTCTGGATCAACTCTAAGCGGCAGATCAGTTTGGGTATCTTCAAAGGAAGGAGGCTTCCATGTTAAGTTCCAGCTTGATTGCTACAAGTTTTTTATCCAAAGTATGTCCCATTTTCTGTAATAGGGTTTTCCATTTTGAGTTCAGCAAGGAGAGGCAATCAAGGGCTATGCAATTGTATTGGCAGATCTCACAATCTTGATCATATGAGAAAGTTCTACGAGAGCGTGCGTGTCTGATCAAAGTAACTCACAAAGATTTATATAGTTTTGTCCCCAGAGCTATAACATGTGTTGTACCCAATGTAGTACTTCTTTTTGGGTCATGTATAAGGTATGCTAAATTCATATACTCATTAACTAATGATCATTAATGAATATATATACATATAGCTCATTTTAGTAGACTTTGGTAAACTATCAACTATATTCCCCCTCTGACTTTTTCAACACCAACCCTAAGCGTATTATTTGTAATGTCTACCCTCCTGCATCTTCAGCCCCGGTAGCTGAACCCTCTCATGTCGCCCTTCCTACCAGTTAGCAACTAGTAGTCTTCCCCATTTCCCGCCATATTTTCCCCCTTGATAAACCACCCTGTCACACAATCTCTCCCTTAAGTCTATGCTGTAAGTTTCTGGAGATTACATAGGAATGCAGCAAATCCCAGCAACAGCTTCCGGCACCGTGTGCAGAGAAAGCGATCTCTTGGATAATAAGCTTTATCTGGCTTAAATGGAAAAGGACTCATACTTGGATTTCCTTCTATGCAGGACACACTTCAAAGACAATACTCAGAGAATCTCTAGCTCTCCTTTGTTTTCTTTGTGCATTTCACTAGTGCCTCAGAGAGAAAAGCCATAAGAAGTTGTTCCCAAAAATCTGGGCATACCACCCGGGCCTGACAAACCAATTAAAAACCTGGTAAGTTCCTTTATTGTAAAATGACTTGCCCCCAAAAACTGACTAGGGCGAGGAATCATCAAACAGGACCCAGTGCTTTTAAAGTCTCCAGGGAATATTGGTTGACCCTGTGGTCCTTTGAGCAATTTTAACAAAGAAAAAAATACAACCAACACCTATGAGGATCCTTAATAGAGCTGTGCAATTCATACCATCCAACACACACACACACAACGCCACCACCACGCACACACACACAACACATGCCACACACACACACAGCGCACAGCAAACACACACATGACGCAGGCACACACAATGCGCACTACCACCAACAATTCAGCGACATTTCAAGAATACGTACATAAAGACTATTTGCCCATTCAATTTACTCTAGAAGTTGTCTAAGACCCAATAGCCCCCACATGCAGAGTTCTTCAATAGGAAACAGAACAGCACCCTAATTCCAGGAACTAACTGACTACAACTCTGTCTGACAGTTGTAACAGAAGAGGTGGAACAGACACCATTGTACAGGAGAGAAAGAGGGTAAGACGACTTCCATTTCAGGACGCGGGGGAGGGACAGAATCAATTGACACGTTTATTGGAGGGAGGAGCGTGAGTGTGAAAGTATGAGAATGGTGCACTTAGAGTGAGCCAAGGCCCTGACACAGACAAGGAGTCAGTTAGCACTGGAATCCTTTCCAAGACGCAACTTCGCTGCCACAATTCCAGCAAAGATACTCACTAAAGCCATCAGCCCTTTCCATCCACAAGAGGATAAAAATGAGCAATTTTTAAGCAATAAACCTGCCAATAAGCACTGTCTGGGATGGTGGATAGTTGAAGAAAGGGATATATTTTCAAGCAGCAAATAACCAAACCAATCCGTAATTGGCCAAGGAGATAAACATGAAGGCTAGAAAATTCAACTAGCTTTTGAGTAAATGAGCTATGAAGTGGGTTGGGGCCATATTGTAGAGGTGCCAGACACCAGTAGGTTTTCAGTAAATGCTTGTGAAGTAAACGGCTCCACACTGTGGTGCTTCCATGATCACCTGTGCCAAGAATACTGTTCAAAATTCGTTCGCTCTGTCACACTAATTCAGTGACTCATCATCCGTCCTTCCCACCCACACAGAAAGGCCAGAAACGTCCCAAGTCTAAGCTAGAAAATGCGTATTTTTATAGTTTTTAAGGTAGTGTAAAGATGGACTATTCCCCAAAGACATTTGTGAAGGCAAATCCCAAGGAATACAAATAATTGGCAATAACCGGCAGAGCCGCTGAGAGCGCTCTTCTGCAGCTCTGCCTTGTTGCTCAGTCAGCAAAGAAGGAGAGCACAGATAAGAACATTCACTTACGATAGCCTATTTCTTTAATGCGGAATGAAACGAGTACTGCTCGAAGTGGCATAAAAACAGTGTGGACAAACTCGATTACAAATCCATAGCCTTTCCAGTGTTTAGTGATTGCGATCTTTCCTACAAGGAATCTATATCTAAGTACATAGTCTTCAATCTGACTAGCTACTGCAGATCCTTCTAATTTTAATTTTTACATTGGTTGAGGTCACAATTATATGCAATTAAAAAATGAACTTACAATGCAAAATGTAAAATGTTAAGGGCAATATAAAAAAAATATGCGTAGGAAGGGAAGGGAAATTATGATATGGTCTATGTAGAGATTAAATCGCCCTTGGTTCTTTTGACTCCACATTAGTGCCATTTATGACTTACCTATTGCGTGAAAAAGCATCATTAAATCTGGGTTTGCCACCATCATCCACAAGCGCAAGAATCACTATCTTTAGACAATGTGGAGTGTAGTTGTGGATCATAGTGAGATTTAAGTAGGTTAGTATCTCCTGGATATGTACTTAGCCAGCAAAACTGGTCCAGACACAAGTTCTACAAAAGACAGCACTAAAGAAGGAGAGGAATCTAGGCTGCGTTCTGCCCACCAAGAAGGTATAATAGTTGAAACGCTTGCAACCAGGTATATCAACAAAATTCTACCAATCGGTAAAGTCACTGAAAAACACTACAAACGGATGGCTGTGCCAAAATGGCAGATAGAAAGGAAATGAGGCCCAATGATAGATGAGGCTGACCCTATGTGAATTCTGAACATAAAAGAAAGAAGAACCTCAGACGTACTGCCCTGAAGCACAGCAGCGAGACGTAGAAGCCATGTCCTATCCTACAACACTAAAAATACTATTCGGGTGGCTTAGACTGTTAAGATGAGAGGACCTACCCATAAAGTGGAAATAGGTCTTATACCCTTCACTAGATCACCTAGAGAAAGTACCCCATGCTTTTATCCTTCTCTCCCTTTATAAGAGGAAAACCCGAAATAACCATCAAGGAGTTATATGAACTCCTCCCACTCAACTGTAAAAAATCTATTAGAGCCCACTAATTGTTTATTCCTACCAGTTGATAATTCACTCATAATATAGGTGATCTAACTTACCCTTTTGTTAATTGATAGCCATATAGTGAACTGTATAGAACAAGCTAAAGGAAATTTCTCCTTAGCGCCCAAAATGTCATAATTAAAGTATTTATAAGCTTGTAATATACAGCATGTTAAAACTATAATATACTAGCAACTGGTGAATCAGACTTTGACCTATCGAGTGCGAGCAACGAATTATTCTCCTTAGGAGATGTTGGCTAGGGATTCAAAACCTCCCCCCAAATTATAAAGCCTTCTGCCTACTGAAATGGGATATATTGCAAGGTGGAGAAAAACCAGCACAGTAAGTCCCTGTTGTCGAAGACCTGGTGATGAGGCATTGAAATACTAAGATAGTTAAGTGGACACGTGTTCATACTTCGACTCTCAGGCCGTAGGTAACAAGCATGGGCCAGCTCTATGAAAAGATGCTAACAATGGTGAATACAATTACCAAAAAAGACCAACTAACATGCTCAAAATAACAGCAAAAATATTGGTCTCCCCTGAGACAAGCAAGACATATATCCTCCAAGTCTGAAAACATGAGATTTCAGCATATCAGCTACGCCTCAACAGCCTGGAAGTACTGGAGTGGCAAACAGTGGAGTCAGCACACGAGTGTCGAGGCATATTAATGCCTACCAAAACCTTAATGACTACTTAGGCTCTCTCCCTATGGAGGAAGAAATAACTCACAGCCCAGGATGCCCACAAGCTATTGTCCCCATCTAGAGCTTGTAGCGCGAGAGTGCTTATAAGCCACAAACACCAATGTAGAATTGCACACCACTTGTTAGATGAATGAAACCAACGAGTAACAGCTGACCTTGAACAACATTCGTAACTCATTACCAACTCCCACTGAGTCTTGTGTCCCTGATATAGCTAACATATGCGCCTAACTATGAAATAGCGAACATCCAGCAGTTATAATAGTATACGAAGGGTAGTTAAGATGCCTTCTGGAATCCTGCGTCAATCCTTGTGCTTCGTGGCCTTGTTAGAGATGATGACTAAAGAGAAAAGGAATGCACTGTATAAACTGCTCAACCGCCCAAGTTGAAAGGAGAAACAACTTCTGAATCAAGTGACTAGGAGTCCCATTGTTATATATGACCATACTCGTACCAAAGATAAGTATGTTTTCAGCCCTTCACAAGCTCGAGCTATGGCCACCCTTCCCACAAATCCGGGAACATAGCGTGGAACATCGGCCAAAAGCGAAGAGGTAGGACGATGGCTCCACCCGTTATGCAGTATTAAAGTAATGTAAGGGCATAGCAGAGTATTTGATTATAGGGAAAAAAGTCATATGGAGTCGGATAGAACTTAGCCAGTTTAATATTTTATGCGGACTAGCAAAAATAATTGAGTGATCCGAAACAATAGTCCAGCGATTGTGCATGATCAAAGGCACAGCCATATAACATGTTGACTTATGGGAACGTTGGGGTACTGGTGTACATAAAAATTCCAGAACATAAAAGAATACTTAGCCAATAAATTAGCAACCATAAAATTAACCCATTAACTACAATCTTAATGTGGGCAAACATGGTGAAGAAATAACCATACTAATGTTATTGTCAGGTACTAGACGTGTCTTGATAGTTTATTCTATAGTAGAGAATACCTTACGCCATAACATACAACAAAAAGAGATGCGGCGTATGTGCAATTAATTCTGGAGTTGTCTCGATGCATTTCTTAGATGCTTAGTTGTTAGGATAGTCTGTTGTATCATGTGTGTGTGTCCTTCCTACAACTATGACCCTTGTTATCATGATTTCTCTATACATGAAGACCTTCCATTAATATACAAAACATAACTTAGATTAATGGAATAGAAACAAATAAATCAATACAAACAAAAAACAAAAGATACAGGAGCACTCCAACAATAGGTTACACGTATTTTTGGTACAAGCAGCTACTTTTAGAGAGGCTTTAAAACCTATGTATACAGATAGTTCATAGGAGACTGACGAAGCCATGCCAGTCCAAAGCTGGCCGATGCCTAGAAACTCAAAGTCTAGAAGGCCCATTTGATTAATTAATTTTACAACCAACAAACAATACATATCTCAAATATTGTAGCACTTCCAAGGCTTGAGCACATTAATTAATATACAAGGTGCGTCCTCTGGACTTCGGAGAACGGATGACACTCTTTTAACAAACGGGTCATAAAAAGCGATCAGCAACATAAAATATAAATAAAGCAGATGAGAGCCGAGATATAAGTCAACACTTAGGCATAGAGACCCAGGTTAGAGCTAATCAAAGTGAGCCACAGCTAGCCCAACAAATGGCACTAACTGAACAGAATATACATATACATCCAATTCACAGAGAGAAACATAATATAAATCTTCCAAAGAGGAAAAGAGATTCCAACACCTTATCTAACTGACACTCCGCACAACAACAACAAAGAGCCAACGAACAGGAGGGTGCACACCATACAATGAGACGATACTACATAAATAAGAAAAATAAAAGATTTAAAAAAATTAAACGACACAACTACTATGAGCGCGGCGAACTTTGTGTGAGACGGAATAGTCAAGCCTACTTAATCCTAAAGCACCTACTAGGTGTAGGCAAGTAGGCAGAGTGCAGATCTATTGCTAGATGTTCCAAGGCACAGCGTTTGGTCTTACAGAGTGAGTATCCAGACAGCTTGATCGGAGGCTCAAGTAAGAACCCCTGAAATACCCAAAAAGGCCCAAACAAAAAAAAAAAAAAAGAAAGTCCGTCCTTCGTGCCTCTGGGGAATCTTAGGAGAAAAGACATGTAAAAGCTGTACAGTGAGACAAATATTATAGTGGCCTCATGCATTTCAACAGTAAGGAAAATGGCTAGTAATAAAGAGGTCTTCTTCAGGAGGGAGAAGACGCTGAGCCCTGTCTCCACCGACCCGACCAGAGGGCTCACTGCTGCCTTACTGCTGCCTCAGTGACTGAGCACAAATGAGTTTTGTAGCTGATCGTCCAATAAGTAAACAAGCTTCCCCTGGGATGGTTCCCCACCCAAAGAACTACCCGGACTTTCATAGGACTTTAAGGGACAAACATTGTGCTAGGCATTTAAGAAGTAAAAACTAGCTGGGCATGGTGAGTGCACGGCTTTAAATGCTAGCACCGTTGGGAGGGCAATGAGACGAAGCGGATCTTTGTGTGCAGTCGAGTCTACAAGCGAAGTTAACCCAGGACAGCCAAGACAAGGGCAACCCTGTCTACAGAAGGAAGAAGACAGTAAGCAAGGCAATGAAGAAGAGATGTAAAGAAGCCCATAAGTAAGAAGAAGAAGAAGAAGAAGAAGAAGAAGAAGAAGAAGAAGAAGAAGAAGAAGAAGAAGAAGAAGAAGAAGAAGAAGAAGAAGAAGAAGAAGAAGTAAAAACCGTGTTTATACCTGGTTGTGTGTAATCTCAGCACTCAGCGGGTTAAGGCAGGAGGATTATGAGTTTGAGGCCAGCCTGGGCGTTGGAGTGAGAGTGTCTGAGGATCTCCCTGTAGCCCCAGCTGTCCTGGAACTCACTCTGTAGACCAGGCTGGCCTTGAACTCACAAAGATCCGCCTGCCTCTGCCTCCCAAGTGCTAGGATTAAAGGTGTGCGCCACCATGCCCAGCCTTTAAAATATTTTTTATAATAATATCTAACAATATTCTTTTTAAAAATTTTTATTTATTTTTGTATGTATATGAATGTACTGTCTGCATGTAGGTTTGTGCACTTGTGTCGTGCAATGCAGCAGAGGTCAGAAGAGGGTCTTGGATTCCCCTGGAACTGGAGTTCTCTTGGAATTGGAGTTACAGATGGTTCTTAGCCACCATGTGGGTGCTGGGGATTGAACCCAGGTCCTCTGCAAGAGCAGTTGGTGCTCTTAACTGCTAGGCTATCTCTCCAGCCCCCTAACAATATTCTTTTATGTCTTCATAAGTCCAAGAGGTTTTATGACAGCTCCACATTAAAACAACAGTATCAATTAAATGCTTCCAATCCTGTCTGTCATGTCAGAAAATGTGAGGGTGGCTTTTATTATTTATTTAACTCATCGAATAGAGTTTTGTTCTGTTATTCACACTTTCAATAGCAAAAGAAGGCTACCCCCAAATCAGAATAATTCACCATATCAAGCAAGTTGAAGAAGAAAAATTTTTTGGTCTTTTTGAGACAGGGACTCCCTTTAGTCCCAGCTGGCCTGGAGCTTTCTCTGAGACCAGATTGGCCTTGAACTCACAGAGATCTGCCTGCCTCTGCCTCCAAAGTGCTGGGATTAAAAGCATGCACCACCACACCTGGCACAGAACTTTACATTTTATAGACAGTATATCAATATTTACAAAGGACAAGGAAAGCAATTTTTTCTTCAGCATGTATTTTCTTGCACAAGTATAAAAACATATCTACAATGTTCTTTTTTTTTTACCTCAATGTCCTGAAACAGTAATGAGACAAGAAATACAACGTCTCATTTATATGAGTTCCTAAGTCCCTAATTTAAGAGAATTAACATTTCTCAGTTCTTTATAATGCTTCTACTGGTAATTTTAAACTCCTGTAGTACTTTTTTCTATTTCTATAACTAATGGTCTAGTTTGTCAAACAGCATATCAGTATTGGTCTTTCCATTATTAGAGCTTTATAATAAATCTTGATAAAAGATAAAACCACTCCCCTAGTTATTCTTCAAAATTGTCTTCACTGTCCTCACTGTTCTACTCTACTATCAGCTTGTGAATCAGATGGTCACATTCTCTGGAAAATCATGTTCATATTTTATTTAACATGTTGAATGCAGACATTAACTGGAGAATAAATATTACAAATATATTTATCCAGAAACAGAACGTAGTTCTTAATTTATTTGATTTCCTCTTTATCTTTAATAAAAGTTCTTTTCAGCCGGGCACAGTAGAGCACACCTTTAATCCCAGCACTCAAAAGGCAGAGGAACTAAGATCTCTATGAGTTTGAGGCCCACCTGAGCTCTACAGAGAGCTCCAGGCACTCTAGGGCTACACCATAAGACCCTGTCTCAAAAACAAAACAATAACGAAAAGTTACTTTCTTTATAAAAATCTCATACAACTTTTGTCCAGTTTATTCTTGGGCATCTTGAAGGGTTTCTTGCTGTTACAAATAATGTTTTTTAATTGCATTTCTCATTATTGCTGAGAAAGAGATAACTTTTAATGTTTTGATATTGACAAATTGAGCGTATAGTTGACCTAATTCATAAATTCCAATGGTTTGCCAAATCTTCTACATAAATATTCACATGATTTTCAAACAGTGGCATATGCTAATCAATCATGTTCTTTCATTATTGCACTGACTGGGACTTCTAACACAGGGCTATTAGCAAGAATAGAAAATATCTGTCGGGGCTGGAGAGATGGCCTAGCGGTTAAGAGCGCCGACCGCTCTTGCAGAGGACCCGGGTTCGATCCCCAGCACCCACATGGCGGAGTTCCAGGAGAACTCCAGCTCCAGGGGAATCCGAGACTCTCTTCTGACCTCCACGGCATTGTACAACACGGGTGCACAGACCTACATGCAGACAGTACATTGATACACATACAGAAATAAATAAATAAAAAAAAGAAAAGAAAATATCTGTCACATGTATAGTGAAACACATGAACTCGGGTGGGGTGGGGAGGCATGGAAAGGGGAATGAGTCTAAATTGGACTGATAAATGTTGTATGAATCGCACAAAACTTCAATAAAAAATGTTTAAAAAAAGAAAATATCTTTGTCTTGTTCTTACCTATAATGTTTCTCTTTTGGTATGATATTCACTATATATTTTTATTGGATGCTCCTCACATATTAAAGAAGGGGTTTTTTTCTATTTTAGTTTATTGTTAGCCACTTATTGACCATAAGTGGACGTTGACATTTTTCAATTTTTTTCACTAATTCTGTGATAGTAAGTGGTTGTTCTCCCTTAATGTTGTAGTAATTTATGTAGTAAGCATTTTCTTATTCACTAGATGACTATATTTACTACTCATCTCTATTCAAAAGTTTCTTATTCCTGTACCATTCTCCAATTTTGCTATCAAAATTATGTTGACCTAAAAAAAAATACCTAGGGAACACCACCTTTACATATTTAATACATACAAGTACTGAATTTACCTGTTTTCAATAATATAATAATGCTTTTAATTCTTCAAAGTTTTTATTTTGTATTGCCTACAACAGGTTTTCTATCCTTTAATTTTAGCCCTATTGTATCAACTTTAGTTGAATCTTTTTTAATTATTTCATAACTGTATTTTTTTAATTGTATCCAAGTTTGCTACTAAATCAATGCATTTATATTTGTTATTATATTAATTTTTTCCTTATATTACCACTCTTATTTTGAAATTTCTGTTAAGCAAAACTTTGATGCAGTTCCCTCTTTAACTGTTTTACTTCCTTTTGTTTTATGTATCTGGTGTTTTGCCTTCATGGGTGTAAGTGCACTACCTATAGAGGTGGGTGATTAATGCCTGATTTTGACCTGCAACTTATTTTTTAATTTTAATTATTTTTATTTTATGTGTACATGTATATGCCTGAATGACAGAAGTCTATCATGTGCTTCCAATGCTCACAAAGGCCATAAAAGGGAGTCAGATCCCCTGGAACTGGGGTTACAGATGGTTGTCAGCTGCCATGTGAGTGCTGGAAACTGAATCTGGGTCCCCTGCAGGAGCAGCCAGTGCTCTTTACCTCTGAGTCATTTCTGCAGACTTCAGTTCCGTTTTTATCCTTTCCTAACTTCTTACTATTTGTTTTAGTCTTCAAATTGTTTTGAAAGCTTTATCAGCTATGCCTATTTTCAATTATTACATTTAAGTTTTAAAGTATATTAGACTTCATTTCATGTATGTTACTGTGAATTTTAAGTGAGAAAGCATGTCAAATACTCTGTGCAATCGTGAATATATACAGTCTTCCTATTTTTGTAGCATCTATGAACGCTCCCTACAAAAGCTAGAAATAGATTGTGCAGAATTATGAGTGTTCTAACATTTGACTCCAAGATCTTCAGCTGAATCCAGGCCTTGGCAGATGTTCTTGCACAGAATGCTGATCCCACTCTGCTGGTCATGGTGTCTGGCGGGGCATTTACACCATGTTGTGGAGGTCAGACTGTCATCCATGGCAACATTGGAGAAAGAGGAACATTCCTACAAAAGCATTAATTCTCTACACACTCTACCATAACCAAGCCCGTGAGGCCTGCTCTATTTGCCATCCTTGCTTCTGTTAGAGCTCTGTTTTTAATCTCTTTTTTATGGTTTAAGTGTGAAGTACCCCCCACCAGCTCATGTGTTCAACACCCGGCCCTCAGCTGGTGGTGCTGTTTTGGGAGGTGATAGAATTTATAGCAGGTGGAGCATACCTGGAGGAAGTGGGTTGCTGGGGAGTTACAGGCCCTAGAGGGAATAGCTGGGACCATTTCCAGGCAAATTTCTCAGTCTGTTGCCTGGTCTGCCAAGATCTGAACAAGCAGCCTCACCCTCCTGCCCCCACAGCCTCTGCCCCCCGCCCCCACAGCCTCACCCTCCCTTCCCCACAGCCTCACCCTCCTGTCCCCACATTCTCACCTTCCTGTTCCCATGCCTTCCCTTCATGAAGGCCTGGACCCCCAAGCTATGAGCCAAAATACATCTTTCCTCTCTTGCTATTTCTTTTGAGATATGTGGTCACAGCAATGAGAAAAGTAATTATGGCACCTGTAGTGGTTATTCCATTAATAGTTAATAATTCTATTAATGTCTATGTTTTTGTTTGTGTTTTGTTTCCTCAAGCACTGTCCACTTTGTTTTATAAGACAGGATCCCTTGTTGGGATGTAGACTTGCCAACTGGGCATGGCTGGCAGGCCAGCAAGCCCCAAGCTTCTACCCCCCTGCCCCCACCCTACCCCCCGGGATTACAACCACACTCCACCACACTTGTCTCTTTTTTTCTATGGGTTCTGGTGATCAAACTCAAGTCTTCATGGTTACAAGGCAAGCTCTTTACTAAGCTACCTCCACAGCCCCTAATACTTAATAATTCTTTATATTCTGTTCCCTATTCTAATGATTGTGCTAATTCTTTTGTCAACCTGGGCTGTGCTTCACAAATTGAGACTTCAGGATCACTGTCTTAGATCACAAAATTAGCCAGAGTTTCCAATTGAGTAAATGACTCCAATGGCTATATAAATAACCAGGGTCTACATATCGAGTTCCAGGATGGCTGCGGCTACAAGGGGGACCCTGTCTTGAAAAGACCAAAAAAAAAAAAAAAAGATAGAGAATCATAAATGCCAGAAACTGATATGCTTGTGACTATTCTCTTGAGAAAATTCTGATGTGCAAATTCATACTTTTGTGGCTATAGATGCAATTGGAACATATGTGCTGGTATTTCTCTGATCATAAAACCTATAAAACACTGATTTTATTGACATGATGGAGAGCAGGCTACCTCAATTCAAAGCTCGATAAGTCATCTGTGGAGTTAAGAGATAATATTCAGAATTATAGCTCATAGTTGGTTTTGAAATATAATTATTCAGTGATAGAGTTCTATTTTAGTTGTTAAATGAATGCAAAGGTCAGGAAAGGAAAAATATTTTAGTGGAGGCTTTGTAAAGGAATATCTTTATTAAAAGAAGCACAAGATTTCATACATAATATATTATATCCATATTATAGTGAGATAAATATTGCTCACGACTGGATTTAATTTGCTTATTGAATTAAAATAAGAACGGCTAGTCAATAGAAGTGACCTATCAATGCTGAAGTTTCTACTGCTTCACTGAAGATATTTCTTATAAAAGATTACTCTGTGGGAATTGACAGGCCAGAAAGGAAGGTAGTGACTGCTCATCAAAGCTAGAGCTCACACAGCTTCAGAACCCTATCTTTTTCTTTCAAGGTGGCTTTAATTACACAAACTTATATTTTCACAAAAAAGATTTGATATTCTTTAAAAAACATTCTTAACAACAGACCCATCAAAACCAAAAACTACAAAGGTATTCCAATCTTTCAAGATACTTTCTTGACAACACTGACATTTGCGTGAATGTTTTTAGGCTTGACATTATTTGTGTGAGAAAAATGACTAAAAAGTGTGACACAACCTAAAACAGAGTCACACCAAGTTACTCAACAAGACTGGGGACTCCTGTAAGTCTGTGTTACACTGAAACCCCACCTCTTCCAGGCTTTTTGGTATGTAAATCTTGATAAAGAACTGAAATTATAATCCAGCTTCTTATAAATCTTATTGCCTCAATAATTTGCTGTCTTTGTAGACATGCTATTGTGGGTCCAAGCTTCTGATTTTTCCCATGACACATGCTCAAACCTCACTTTTCTTGTCAATCCGTAAAATTTCTGACATTTTGCTCCTACAATATTTACATTTTTGGAGGTGACCCAAACTCAGAAAAAAAAAAACCTGTTTGTTCTCCCTTATGAGAGTATCACAGGCTATAATGTATACATGCATATGTGTAAACAGCTATGAAGTGTGGTTATAACATAACATCTAGAAAGACCAAAAGAGAGTAACTTTGGGAAGGACAGAATGCAAGCAAAAGTGAGTCATGAAAAAAAAGCCAATTTTCTAGTTTTAATTCCTTCATGGTTCTGTGTGTGCATGTGTCTGTGTGTGTGTGTGTGTGTGTGTTGGATAAGTGGATAAAAATATAATTGATTGTAAAAGAGTAAAGCTATAAGCTTCCTAATATCCATCCTAACTGCATAGAAGTTCACTGAGATGTATAGAGTTAGCGAGTGGCAAAGTGCTTGGGTACTCAAACTATCTGTGCGATATTTTTACTTGTAACCCAATTAGAATAACTGACTTTTATCTTAAAATAATGTCCCTTCTCTCTGTTCTGTGTAGTGTTCACGCTGGTGCCCATTCATTTTCCTTGTTTGTTTATCCAATTGTTCTCCATTGATCTTGGCTTCTGAGCCATTGACAACCCATACATCAAATCTATACATTTGTCTGGAGATAAAAGAGTCATGCTAGCCAGGCGTGGTAGCACATGCCTTTAATCCCAGCACTCTGGAGACAGAGGCAGGTGGATCTGTGTGAGTTCAAGGCCAACTTGGTCTACATAGCAAGCTTCAGGCCATCTGGGACTAAAGGGAAACCCTGTCTCAAAAAGACCAAAAAGAGAGAGAGAGAGAGAGAGAGAGAGAGAGAGAGAGAGAGTCATGCTTATTTATTTTCAATTATTCTGTTTATTTTACTTGCTTAAGTATAAAATAATCTTATTCTCAGAAAGAATCTGCTCAATAGAATCTGCCCTAGAAACCATTTGGTACCTTTGGTGGACTTTTACAATTTTGCGCACAGATATTTTTTGAACGGAAAACCACATGTGCTGGATAGATTTGGTGTCAACTTGACACACCTGGGTAGAGGGTGCTTCCATTGTGTTGAGGAATTTCCTCCATTGGACTGGCCTATGGCCATGTCTGTGGGACATTTTCTTGATTGTATGATGTGGCAGGGTCTCCTCCATGGCCTGTGCTTCAACTCCTTGCCTCCAGGTTCCTGTCCTGAATTCCTACCTCGGACTTCCTACTGATAACCTGTGACATGGGAGATGTAAGACAAACCCTTTCCTCTCCAAGTTGGTTTTGGTCAGAGTGTTTTTGTTACAGCAATTGAAAGCAAACTAGAACAGAAATTTGTAGCAGAGAGTGGGCTATTGCTGTGACAGACCTGACCTTGGTGTTTGGGGGAAGATTGTAGATGGGCTAGAAAAGCCATTGAGTGCTTAGAGTTTGTTGCTGTGGAGCTTGTAACAGTTATGCTGAAAGAGTTGTAGATGATGGAGGGCCGGCTTGTGAAGCTTCAAAGGGAAGCAGAGATCATCAGAGCCCTTTGTATGATATTTTGAATTGACAATCTATGGGTTCTGATCATCTGGGACTGGAGAATCAGCTATGAATAAGAAGAGACCAGATGGGGCTGGAGAGATGGCTTAGCGGTTAAGAGCACCGACTGCTCTTGCAGAGGACCCGGGTTCAATCCCCAGCACCCACATGGTGGCTGAAAACCATCTGTAACTCCAATTCCAGGAGAACTCCAGTTCCAGGGGAATCCAAGACCCTCTTCTGACCTCTGCAGCTTGCACGACACGGGTGCACAGACCTACATGCAGACAGTATATTCATACTCATACAAAAATAAATAAAATTAAAAAAAAAAAAAGAAGAGACCAGAACCTGAAGTGAAACCTTTGTTTTATTGAGATAAATGATGCTGGTTAGCTGAGGCTGAAAAATCAGCTGTGAATAATAAGAGACCAGCATCACTGTGGTGAAATCTTCTGGGAAGTATTTCCTCAGAGTCAGCACACAGAAGTTGTGGTTCAGAGGGGGCCTGGGCCTCCATCTCAAGCTGGAAGCAGGACTTGGTAATGTGAAAGAGTCTCCTACGTGACTCTAGTGTTGAAAGCATGGACAAGTCAGAAAGAGCAGATGAGGTTTGTTACCCTGAGAGGCCAGGAAAAGCCAATAGTGGAAGTACAGCCTCAGCTGCAGTGAGGACCCCTAGGACTGCAGGGGTCATGAAGAGAAGTGGAGGCTTTGCACCCTGAAAGGCCAGAAAAGGCCAACTCCTGCCTCCAGGTTCCTGTCCTGAGTTCCTACCTTGGACTCCGTAAGTGATGAATTGTGACCCAGGAGATGTAAAACAAATAAACCCTTTCCTCCCCAACTTGGTATTGGTCAAAGTGTTTTGTCACAGCAACTGAAAGCAAACTAGAACATTAGAAAGTTCTAATTATGTCTTATCTCTTTTTAATATGTTATTCTTTATTTTATGTGTGTGAGTGTTTTGCCTGCATGTATGTAAGTGCACCCATGTCATGCAATGCCCACAGAAGCCAGAAAGGGGATGGAAGTCAGGTCTCCTGAAACTGGAGTTACAGATAGTTATTAGATGCCATGTGGATGCTGAGAACAGAATCAGAGTCCTCTGGAGGAGCAGCCAGTGATCTTAACCACTGAGCCTTCCTCTCATTCCTCTTATTTCTTCTTTCTAAAAGACACAGCCTGTCCTTTTTAGTTAACAAATGCTTCCCTTTCCATGTGTCACTGTACCAGCTTACGCTTCCATTTTTTTTGTTTCTGGCATGACCCCTAAGAACAGCTTCTGTAATGTTTCTAAAGGACCTCAATTTTATTTTTTTTTGTATTTTTGAGACAGGGTCTCCCTTTAGTCCCAGCTGTCATGGAGCTCACTCTGTAGACCAGGCTGGCCTCGAACTCACAGAGATCCGCCTGCCTCTGCCTCCCAAGTGCTAGGATTAAAGTCATGCACCACCACACCCGGCTAGGACCCCAATTTTAAATACTCTTTCCTATTTTGTTCATTAGTACTTGTTGAATCACGTTCTAATTTCTGTTGGAGAATGCTCTCTGGCCTTGAGTCTCTGTCTTCTGTAAGCCATGTACCACTCTGCTACCAAAAGGATCACTTTAAAAAGCAAATATGGCCATATCACTCCAAAATATAAGTACTTTAAGTGGATTGCAAGTGCCAAAAGCTCCATCACAGGTGTAGAAAATTTCCAAACTCACTTTAGAGCCCCACTGTGTATCCATCTAGGATGTTTTCAAGGTGTAGAGCTTTCCCCACTAATTTATGGAGAAGGGAATAAAAACTCAGAAAAGGCATGTATGTCCTGATTTAGAAGATGCCAAGCCAGGAGGCAAAACTCTGTAAGTTCATGCTCTGACACTAACCAAAGGACCTTAAGCAAATCATTTCATCTCTCTGAGCTGCAGTGTTCCTACTTAAAATATTATACGTCCTTTGTAGGGTAACCCCAGCACTGGAGACAGGGGGTACAGGCAAAAGTTTCTTTGCCATCCAGTCTAGACAAATCAGTAAGGTTCAATGAGAGTTCCATTGAAAGTTGTCAACTCAATGCATACATATATGAACACATACACCAGGTACATGGCAGGAGAAAGAGGGAGGGGGAGAAGAAGGAAGGGAGGGAGGGAGGGAGGGAAGGAAGGAATTTGATTTATCCTCATTTATAACATAACAATCCCAGAATCACAAAATCTGAAGTTAGCATCTAAGCAATCCAAAAGCCACATCCTGTTGATGTTGTTTGTGCTCCACACAGACAATTGAGAAGCCACACCCCCTGGCAAAACTCACTAGGAGTCTCTGACATCAGCCCCTCAGGACCTGGGGAAGCCTCCCTGAGTACTGACTGCACATCTGGTACACTCCTCCAGGGATGAGCAAATGAACTCAGGAAACAAATCTTAATCCACCATCCTAAACCTCCCACAGTGATTATTCTGGGGTCTGTGGCCATATGGGAGAGCTCTGTGCCTGTCATTACAGCTGAGTGTTATGGCTATATATTAGAAGCTCTGACCTGAGGCTTCTTTTTCCAACTGGTAATCACTCTTTTTCTTAATACCAACTACTGGTTTAAGTAGATTGATTAAGGTGTCCACATAAAATATTTTTAGGACTCAAATAATGGTTAGGGATCAATTTCAATGCAAAAAAGGAAAAACTGGACTAGATATATATGGATAGATAGATATAAATAGACATATATCTATATCTATATCTATAGATATCCAAATAGTCTGTTGCACAGGGACACTCTAAACAAGGGAAACTATCCTTTAAAGCACAGATGAAGCTCTCTACTCTTAGTTTGTAGAATCGGTCTTCAAGGCAATGTAACTACAATGCTTTATCCTAACAAGTGATGTTTATGGAGGAGATCATTAGATCCTGGAGGGATATACTTTACAGTATTTAAATAAATCTAAGCTATTAGACCCTAAAGAGCATAAGTGATTATCATTTTTCATGTGATCAAAATGGTTTTCAATTATTCCTGCTGGGAGATTTATCCATTTGCATCTTGCAGTCGATTTTAGAATTTTATCCCTTTGATCTTGCCATAATACTATGATTAATTGATTGATTCAAGGGTTCAAGAGTCAATAAGCTCAGCATTTGTTTATTATTTATTATTTAACTGGCCCCTGTGTAGTGGCTGCCATTCAGAGGCTAAAGAAAATGGCTTCATAAAGAATTGATTATGGTGGGAGAAGAAAAGAAAACCCCTTTTTGTCCTATTAAGTTCTCATGGCAAAAGATAACCAAAATGTACCTGTGTTTATATTATTCATTATTTCAACCTGTTATGAAGGTCTAGACTGTTTCCTACTTTCTAATTTAGATTTGGCACCTGCATCTTTATGTGGATTCCTGAGACATCTGTATCTTTCTAAATGAAAGCCCCCCACTTTCCTTTATCCCTCACACTGTCAAAACTGTTTCACTTGGGCATTGCTCAGGAAACATTCAGGCTCATAAAAATAAAGAAAAAATTGTCCTTAGTACAAAATAGTAAAAAGTACATAAGTTAAGGATCTTGGCTATATCCTGGCACTCATGCACTTTACTGAGATCTAAGTCTTTTCACCTGAAAAAAAGAAAACACTTCTTCACAGGATGGATTTACTAGCAGCAAAGAATGGATTACTGCTCCCAAGAGAGCATAACTTCATGATGCCCAGATTGCTGTCAAAACTCTGGGCAAGATGAATATGACCAAATCTGCCAAATAAGAGGCTGTTGGGTGAATAAATGAGCTACCAAATTTATGGTTGTAATTTTCAAATCATGTATTTTAAAATAAATTATCATTCAAACTCATATCTTAAATAAGAGTGACTTTATGAGTAATATCCTGCCTCCCTCCAATGATAGACACAGTGGCAGCATGATTTTCAGACAGCTCTTTTACATTTTACAAGGGATTAAATAAAGATAGAAAAGGCTTAGTGAGTTTTCCCCAAGCCTACTAAAATAAAGTCAGTATTAGCACTAAGATATAAAAATCTTCACTCAGGATTTTCAGAGAACTGTCTCTTCCTAGGCCACATCTCCAATATAAACTGTCAAATTATACAGAAACACTGTTACACAAAATGGTACTCTCACTTGAAGCTCCAGAGATATGTTTGCATAATCCGAAAATGGAATTCATTACCAAAGACCCAATAAAAACCCAAAGGTGTAAGGATGCTTAGCTGCTCAGCTAAGATTGATGGTGTGTTCTAAAGCACCAGCTGCATAAAATATGAAGCCGTCTGCCCTGCTGCGGGTCTGGTGGAACCTGGAGAGCCGTATGCAAGGCCACATGTCCTTCATGACAGGCAGGACAGAAATGGTCAGCCAGATGTCCTTTTCCTTCTCATTTGCATGGTTAGGACACTCAGCGACTGTGAAGAATGAAGCCAGCTAGTAAACAATGATATAAATGGCTTGAATTGCATTTGAAGGCATAGACCCCACATGGGTCGTGAAGCAATGGTGTTTGAACCTCCAAAAACAAACATGTTAAAGATAACCTCAAAATTTATGTCATATGGTGTTTTTATGTATTACCACATATTTGCCATTCCCAAAGTAAATTACAGCTCTTTGACTAGCTTGAGATCACATAGTTTTATCTGGAAAAAAGGTCTGGTTTCCTTACACATGTTAAAGTTGGGAGTATTTCAACACTTGCAATAGCAATATTTGTATGTCAGTAAAATCTAGACTTCAGCACCATGGGGTGATTTGGCATATGAAACATCTGGTGTGTTTGTGAGAGAGCATCTGATTTAAAGCCTTGGTATCCATGCTTCTTCTGGTTAAATGGGCCCTTCGGTAGCACATTCAGATGCTGTTTGTGTAGCTACCTTTTTGATAGTTGAAAAAAAACTGACATATTTTAAAGGTTTCTTTAAATATGTTTTTTAAAAAAAAATAATATCAAAAAAGAAAATAAATTTGGTTGCCATTTTGAAACCACTTGCAGTGTACAGCCCCATGGCAGTGGTTCTCCTACTCATGCCTGGGGTCCAGAGTGCCAAATAACTTACAGGCCACAAGAAGAACCAAAGCCTGGGCGTGGCCTGTGGAGAATTCCCAAGAAGCACACAAAACCAGGACTCAGTTTTCTTGGGGTAAGCCAGAGTCATTCATCCTCTCTTGCAACATAATTGTTTTCCAGGAAAGAAAATGGTGCCACATATGTGGTTTTAAGGCTTCTGCTTTGACAAATCTCCTAAAAGTAAAATGATGTCAGCACCCCATGAACACCTTTCAAAACTCCTATAAACAGAACACATAAAAGGCAAGTCCCCTTCTCTTGAACGTATTGTAAGTAACTTTTATAAAGCCTCCTTTAGTGTAGGTCATAACAGAAGTATTCTGAAGTCATATATGAACAATGCCAAAGAAGCAAAATAAGATTTGAAATTTTCTTCTCATGTAAGATATTCCAAATGGGTAAAGCTTCTGAGTTGGAAACACACCTCTAAAGCAATAAGTGTAAGATTTTGGTAGGGGAGAACAAAAAGACACCTCCAGCAAAATCCAAGGAAAACATGCAACAGCTTCTGTATCAAAACCATACAGGGAAAGAATTAATGGTGCCAGGCATGTCATAACCGAGGCCATCTCTGCTGGGGCCCATATCTCAGGATGAGTATGCTTATCTTTGGGTGAGTCCTTGTGAATACTGATAACATGGGTCAAAAAAAAGTCTTAAAACAGTGTGGATAGGCTGGATAAGCCTAAGGGATCCTGGGTGTAAGGGTGTGATTATACTGAGATGAATCTGCAGAGCAAAGGACAGTACCAAGAGCCAACTGTACTCTTTCCCAAACACAGTCACCATGGCAACACCCTGCTGTTTCCAGTGTCCTCCTCAGTAATACCCAGTGTTTTTCTGGCCCACCCCAAGCCACCACTGCTAACTCAGCATTGTCCTGGTAGAACAGCACTGTCCACCTGGCCACACGTTCACATCTAGGCTTCCTGTATGTATTCTTTAGTAAACTGAAGAATGTTCTCTAGTCCTAGTGTGCTGGAGTTTTTATTTGGTTGGTTTTGTTTTTATCATTAATGCATAGTGGATTTTCTCAACTTTTTTTTAACATTTTTTTTATTGATGCTTTGTGCATTTCATACAATTCAGTTCAGGCATATCTCCCCTTCCCTTCCCCCCCACCCCCACCCCAACCAAGATCATGCATTCTGCCATGACTGTCCTGCATATCTCTCTCAGTTTTTTTTTCCATTTTTTAGCTATAAGTGATAATCCATGAGTACAAGCATCCTTCATGTAAAACCAATTTGCAGGCTGTTGTGCCCAAACCCCCACAGCCCCACCTTCCAGCGGAGAGTGAGGGGTTGTATGTTCAATCAGGTTAATCAAATGAGGGTCCAGACTACATTGCTGTAGTTAACATTTCATCTAAACATATGTGTCTATACCAAAGTAACCTACCATAACTATTAATGCTGCTTAAGTACCTATATATCTAATTGCTTGTGCTTCATTAGTAGGATCGAAATGTTATTCCTGGACAGACTGTCAGCCCATGAAAGGAAACAGCCAGAATTGGCCAGAATCCAGGACAACAGCTCCAGAGAGAGTGGACTGTTCTGCTTCTCATCCACCTGTGCCCCTTTTCTCAACTTTTTTTAGAGTAAGTTGATATGATCATAGGATTTTTCTTCTTCAACTTGCTTGATATGGTGAATTATTCTGATTTGGGGGTAGCCTTCTTTTGCTATTGAAAGTGTGAATAACAGAACAAAACTCTATTCGATGAGTTAAATAAATAATAAAAGCCACCCTCACATTTTCTGACATGACAGACAGGATTGGAAGCATTTAATTGATACTGTTGTTTTAATGTGGAGCTGTCATAAAACCTCTTGGACTTATGAAGACATAAAAGAATATTGTTAGGGGGCTGGAGAGATAGCTAGCATTAAGAGCCACAACTGTCTTGCCGAGGACCTGGGTTCACATCCCCACACCCACATGGTGGCTAAGAACCATCTGTAACTCCAATTCCAAGAGAACTCCAGTTCCAGGGGAATCAAGACCCTCTTCTGACCTCTGCTGCATTGCACGACACAAGTGCACAAACCTACATGCAGACAGTACATTCATATACATACAAAAATAAATAAAAATTTTTAAAAAGAAAAAAGAATATGTTAGATATTATTATAAAAAATATTTTAAAGGCTGGGCATGGTGGCGCACACCTTTAATCCTAGCACTTGGGAGCAGGCAGGCGGGGATTTTGTGAGTTCAAGGCCAGCCGTCTACAAGTGAGTTCCAGGACAGCTGGGGCTACAGGGAGATCCTGTCTCGAAAAGACCAAAAAAAAAAAAAAAAAAAAAAACCAATATATATTATTTAGGGATCAGTGCGATGCATTGGTGGGTAAGGGTGCTTGCCTCCAAACCTGACAACCTGAGTTTGATCCTCAGGATACACATGGAGTTCCTCTGACTTCCATACACGCTATGGTACAGACATGCCCACGTGTATAGTGCACACCCACTAAATAAATGAATGTTTTTCATGTTAAGAATATTTTAATTCTGGGGCTGGAGAGATGGCTCAGAGGTTAAGAATCCTGGCTGCTCTTCCAGAGGACCCAGGTTCAATTCCTAAGTTTCACATGGCTGCTAACAACCATCCATAACTCCAGTTCCTAGGGGACCAGACACCCTCTTCTGGCATCTCCATGAGCATAGCACATACGTGCATTACATACATCAACAAAAAAAAAAAAAAAAAAAAAAAAATTTATTTTTTTAAATAATATTTTATCTGAGAATGGTGGCACATGCCTTTAATCCCAGCACTTGGAAGGCAGAGGCAGGTGAATCTTTGTGAATTCAAAGCCAGCCTGGTCTACATAGTGAGTTCCAGGCCAGCTCAAAAAAACAAAAGAAAAGAAAAAAATGTATATTTTATATTTTTAGATTCATTTAGAAAAATGTTGATGAAATTTAATGAATTAAAATATAAATAAGTTGCATGTTATAATTTAAAAACAGGATTTTATAATATTTGTTGGTGGATATATTTAACTTTTTTCCATTAAGACACATATTGTTTTGTTTCTTTGGGTATTTTTTTTTTTTTTTTTTTTTTTTGGAACATGGTCTCCCTTTATTCCCAGCTGGCCTGGAGCTCGCTATGTACACCAGACTGGCCTTGAACTCACAGAGATCTGCCTGCCTCTGCCTGCTGAGTGCTGGGATTAAAGGCATGCATCAGGGCTGGAGAGATGGCTCAACGGTTTAGAAGAGATCTGCCTGCCTCTGCCTCCTGAGTGCTGGGATTAAAGGCATGCATTGGGGCTGGAGAGATGGCTCGGCAGTTAAGAGCACTAACTGCTCTTGCAGAGAACCTGGGTTTGATTCCCAGCACCCATATGGCAGCTAAGAGCTGTCTTTAACTCTAGTTCCAGGGGAATCCGACGCCCTCTTCTGACCTCTGCAACATTGCACAACACGGGTGCACCAACCTACATACAGACAGTACACTCATACACATAAAAAATAATAAATAAATTAAAGGCATGCACCACCACACCCGGCAAGACACATATTGTTATAAGCTAAAAAAAAAAAAGAGAGAGAGAGAGAGAGAATATTTTAATTCTTATCTAAAATATGGATGCTCTAGGATTCTTTAAATTCTCCTTTTTCATGAAGAATCCCTAACTTTCTAGGCCAGAGTATTAAAAGTATAAATTTTTATTTTAAAAATGCAGAAATTGGATGTTTTTAAGCAGAAAGTGGCCCACTTTGACAGCACTACATCACCAACTAGTAACTGAAAAACATTACTTCTCAGTAATGTTTTTGTATTTCTCAGCTAGAAGCACAAACAGGATCATATTTGGAGTTTGGTCCATAAAACGGATAAAGTAGAGTCGCAATCTGACCTTGTTCACAGGATTCAAGTACCTTCTCCTGAACTAATTTTCAATGAAAGATTAATAGTAGTGTTCAAGGATGTTAAGATTCCAGGGCATATCTCGATTTTTCCCTTATACTGAATACTCTCCAGTGAAAGTTAATTCCAAGTCAGATTTGCAGGTACTGGACAGAAAATGTATAGCTGTGATCGACTGGGCTGCACAGTGTTTGGGTTCTTCCTAAAATATGCCATGGGCTTGACTGTCTATTCCAATGGCACAGGAGGGTTCTTGGATCCCCATGTAGCTAGCAGTTGCTATTGTTTATCCTGAGACTATGGTTACATTGGGTGGGAGGGATGAGCTACAGAGAGTTTATCCTGCTGCATCGTAACTGAGTCTCTCAATGATTCACTTCACAGACGACCAAAGAGCAGCATGGACAGATGGGTGGTGATGACTGCAGCTCTGTGCATCTGTCAGGGATGTTTCTGTTTTGCAAAGCACTTTCTCATACCCTGCATGTCACCCTCACCATGTTCTTTCATGAGGGCATAGCTTTGCCATGCCGTGGATTTTAACAAGTTGCAATTTGTTACAAAATGATAGGTCTGCTCAGCTTTTCATTTTTCCTTCTCTCTACTGTTGTTCTATATTTATGTAAGTAATATAACCCAATAGAGAATGTAGGAGGCAGTGGAGTTATGGTGTTAAAACATAAATTTTACAAGTAAATAGAAAAATCTTGAGAGGTCTCAAACTGAGACCAAAGAACATTAGAGACAAGCCTGTTCTTTCCTCGAGGTATCCAAGATTAAACCCCCAAACCAAAGGGAGCTGTGCTGAGAAAAAAGGAATTTGATCCAAAAAGTAGGTTATTACTGAACACCTTAATTTATCACTATACTATACACATCAGCGCTGGGGGAGCCAGGCTGTGAGAGACAAAGGTATGCATTTTCCATCTGTAGAAGAGGGTTTTCTGGGTTGCAAGGATGGGACAGCAGTTAACAGTAGGTATATCTCTCGTAGAGGACCTGATTTCAGTTCCCAGCACCCACCCGTGTCAGTGACTCACAAACACCTGCAGCTCTATCTCCAAAGGGATCTGATGCCCTCTATTGGCCTCTGAGGCACAGATGCACATAGACACATACATGTGTCCATTGTTTTTAAACATGTGTTCTTTCTGTTTCATAGTTTTACTCTTCATGCCTCTGTTTTTAGCCCACTCTTGTTTTCCCCAGATCATTCTCACATAGCCAATCTCATTTCAGCAGTATGATTTAAATGAGACAGAGATTGACAAGCAAGCATACATGTGCCTCATTGTTTACAGAGTTTTATGTGTGGGAGTTTTGAGTTTTGTTTTGATATTACAAGGGAGAAACTGAAGCCCAGATGCTTGAGTGTCTTGCTCAAGAAACCTCATGGCTAGATTGGAAGTGAGCAGAAAACTGGATGCTTTAACAGAACATAGTGAGGTGACAGGTTTGAAAGGTGCAGAAGTGGTTAAACACGGCAAACCAGTGCACACATAGGACTGGGTCTTAAACCCCTTCAGGTGTCAGAGGAGACCATGAAATGATCTTAGCCCACAGAGCAAATGACCAGTTGAGGAAACATGATCAGTGCAAAGATGGAACTGGTTTGGGTTTGGATTTTTGACACAGGGTCTCACTAAGTAGCCCTGACTGGCCTGTAACTCACTATGTAGACCAGGCTGGCCTCAAACTCAGAGATCCACCAGTCTCTGCCTCATGAATGCAGTGATTAAAAGTATACATCATCACACCCAGCTTGTCCCTTGCGTTTGAAAACTATCATTTCAGACAAGCCCTGACCCCACCCAGAAGACAGGATGCTGCCCAGAGAGCCAAGATGCATCTGGATACACAGGCTTTATTGGCTATCCCCTCCCTTATTAAGTCTATTTTGTCCAATTGCGCTGCTATCTAGCTGGTCATTCTTCATCAAACCTTGGCTAAAATGTTTCCCTTACTGTTTATCTTCATTTCAGAAAAGTTCCATGTCACATGCACATTGTAGATTGTTCCTCTTCTTAACCCATCTTTTACAATAAGAGAGATAGCCATGACCTCTAAAATGACTGGGGAAACCCTTCACATCTTCCCACCTTTACAACACCTTGTGAAAATATCAGAAATAATGACAACAAAAACTAAGCTTCTAAAGAAGAAAAATAAGTCATTTACAAAGAGTTCTGAATTAGCGTGACATCAGTCTTCTCTGAAGTTATATAGGGTAGAAGGAAATGCAGTGATTGTTGCATAACTACAAGGGGAATAATCTTCAAAATGAAATTCTATACCCAAACTACCAAGGAAATGTGAACATAAAAGAATGTCGTTTTCAAACATCCAAATCTTTAAAGTTGTATTTTCTTCCCACCACTTAATAAGAGGTTTCTGGACAGCTACTCCAACACACAATAAAAAGGGAGATATTGGAACAACAAAAACAAGAACAAACCAGCAATCACAAAAAAAAAAAAACAGCATATTTATTGCAAAGCAGCTACAAGTGGAGTTCCAACATGGAGAGACACAACCAGACTTGAGTGGAAGGACGAGGGGATCTAGAAAGAGCACTTTAAAAGTGAAGAAGGATTTGACTAGTTGAGGACATAGTTAGAACTTATGAGTGTGGATGACAGAGACCTTGAAACACTGGAGAAAAAGGACACTAAGCAGACAGAAATGCAACACACAAAAACAAGTGACAAATGTTAACTTCAAGATGGTTGTATAACATGAGACAAGGTGCACTGCAGTCTTGTGCAGTAAACAATGTTTGCACAGTGATAGCATAAGACCTGTACAAGATTGAAGCCATCAATATTCCATCATGGATGATGGGGCAGGAGCTCATAAAGCCCCAGGCCTCCCTAAGCAGTTGGAGGTGGTTAATGGTTACCAAGGCAGACAGAGTCATATTACTCAGTCGTGTGTGCACTGGTAAGTTATCATTGCCCAAGTAAATAACTCCCCACCTATGCAATAAATGGCAGTGGGAAAAGGACACAAAGAGGTGGGGAGGAATGGGGAGCTTGTTGAGAAGAAGAAAGATTTTAACATGAGGAGGCAACAAGAGGAAATAATGGGAGAATATGATCGAAATATACTACATATATAAATAATATATTTAAGGTAAGCAAATTAAAGTATTCCTGATGTGTACTCTCTCAAAAAACAAAAGATAACAATGAGCTCTCCAGCTGACTAGTAGTCTAGGTGTGTGAGGGTCTTACAGTTCTCTGAGCAGGCACCATAGCCAAGTGGAAGCCAGGCTCAGTCAACTTAACACAATGATAGAGCTTTAGTCTTCCAAGAGTGACAGGAGCCCTGTGTACATAATGCATAGGCTGTGTCTTAGAACCTGTCTTCTTTCTGTTTCAGATACTATGAGGAGCCTCTGGGAGCTCAGAGTGTTGCCTTGCCTGCTTCAGCCCTCATACTCTGAAACGCTTGCTCCAATGTCGAATGCTAGAGGTGTCTATGGAGGGAAGGCCCCCTGTTGTTTTACTTGGATTGGTCTTTTTCCCCTGTCTAGACATTATCAAATGTCAAGAAGCAACTCTCCAGCCTTTGTCTACAGTCCCCAAAGCACCAGCCCCAGCCCAAGAGCCCAGTTAACACTCAGTAATACGTTTCAGCAGCTATTCCAACCCAGATGGTCAGTTATATAAAGAAGCAGAAATGGACATGGTAGAAGGGAAGGAAATAAAATGAAGAAATATCCACACTCCTTCAAAGTGCTCTTGAGATTCTTGTATTTTCAGACCCTTTGCTGCCCCCATGGTTACTAAAAATGCATGAATTTAATTTCTCCTAGAAATCCAACATTTAGAAAAACATTATTTCTAAGAGCTTTTTTGTTATTGTTTTACTCCAACAAAGCTTGGCTGCCTGTGTACATTATAAATTTACAGCTAACAATCCTCTGCCGGAAGTTCTTTTGGGTGTCTCCAGGTGACCTGTGTTCTCTTTCTTGTTCCCAGTCTGCTTCCAGAGGACTATGGGCCTCAGAACATAACTTGGCATAGTAATGAAGTAACCAGAATATGTGCTTACATTTACACACTGCTTTTCACCTAAGGGCCTCTCAGCAACTTCAAATGCAGATGAGATGGTTCCAAACTCTATATCTCTCCAACTTTGATTTAGAAACTAAAAATGGATACAGTCTGCTATGTGTAATTCCTTGGCATAAATCATGCACTGTTCCATAAAAGGAAACAGTGAATCCTAATGCTTCAAAAATCTCTCCCCTCCTTAAAATTTATTCATTGTGGAGAAATAAACCGTCACCATAACCTAGGCCCCACCCCGATTTGTATTATTTTGTGCTTTGGATTTTTTTTTTTACAAAGTAAGTCTATTTTGCAAGAATCAGTGGAATATCTTTTGACAGGCATATGTTAGAATATCCTATTATCTATGGTTTTAGTTAAGTAGATGCCTGTATGCCCAGTCCCTTTACTTTTTAAAACATTTGCACTTTTATTTTTTCCCTAAATAACAGCTAGACTGTGTTTATATATAAGACAATGTATTTGTATATCTTCTATTTACCACCAGAGTGCCTTCAGCAGAAACTGTGTCTGTGACAAATTTATTTATTAATTGCACCCATGAGTTAAAATATCCTCAAAATGTATTAGGACCCCAGTGTCTACATTAGGGTAGACATGGGGGGAGGGAGAGGGGTGGGTTTGCAAAGCTCAAATCCTATCTTCCATTCTACCACCCTTGTCACTGAAAACAAAGAACAGCGTGGCCAGCTGAAGAGCACTAGCCCAGCAATCTTGTTTCTGTCCAACATAAAAAGGAGAGGGAAATTCCTCTGGGATTTTACATAATTTCAGCCCTTTTCTGGACAAACAAAGTGTTGATTCCCTTAGAAAATGCTTAACTTTTAGTTGTCTGTTAATTTTAATTAGAATCTGTTATGTGTCATGATTGTGCTAGAGGCTGAGGGTGTAAGGATGGTGTAGCCCTGCCAGTTGTATCAGTTATTTCCTGTTGTTGTAATAAAACACTGGCCAGAGCAACCTACTAAAGGAAGAGTTTATTTGAGCTGTAGATCTAGAGGAAGGGTCCACAATGGTGGGGAGGCATGGTGGCAGAGGCGGCCAGAGCAGAAAGCCAAGCGATCACATCTTCAAGCAGGCACAAGAAGCAGAGAAATCTTGCAAGACTTAAGAATTCTCAAAGCCCACCCCCACTGATGAGCGTCCTTCAGCATGGCCACACCTCTTATGACCTCCCAAAAACAGTGCCACCAACTGAGAACAAAATGTCCAAGTGCTTGGAGCCTATGGGGGACATCCTCATTCAAAGTAGTTCAGGAGGGTTGGAATCAGGGAAACAGGCAAGAGAGATCAGAGCAGGAACACTGGAATGACCCAACAGAAGCCCACACAAAGCAGAGATGGCTCCACATGACCTGCACGTAGCCATCGTCCCCACCACACGCTGCCACAAGCATACTTGAGAACAATGGCTCTGAACCCACTCACTTCTCTTGCATGTGCACTTGCCGTCCTGGTGCCCGCCCCACAGATGGGCCCAGAATTGCATCACAACATGGCAGCTTGAGCCTCCTATAGGGAGAAGGCTCCGGCTTTCCAGGAGTCATTATTCCATTCCCTCCTGGCTCTATGTGCTGGAGTCCATGGGCCTTCTTATTTCCTCTTCTTGCTCTAAAACTAGTTAGATAGTGTTTTGGGGAAGCTTTGTTGGTTTTTTGTTTTCTCCTCCCTAGATCAAGTTAGTAGTAGTCTTGAAACTCCAGGAGCTCGTGGAGGTATATACATCAGGGCCCCAAACGAAAAATAGCAGGTAAGTCCATATGGCTTTTTCCCCCTTGAAAAACATGATTAAACCCTCAAGAGAACTCAGCAGATTGGGGAGATGATGAAAGACAGTATGAGAAGCAGTACAGCATGGGTTTATCTTTCCTGCCCTCTCCATCTTATCCCAGAAAGAGATGACCCTGGCCTAGAAAAGAGGAAATGGACAAAATGACACAGGGCCTCTTGTTTCCTTGTGGTCAGTAGTGTGAGTAGCAAACCTCAAGTAGAGGAGCTAGACAAAGACATGAGCAGCATGTCCTAGCAAGGCTGGGAAGGGAAATGCATGGGCAGCATGTCCTAGCAAGGCTGGGAAGGGAAATGCATGGGCAGCATGTCCTAGCAAGGCTGGGAAGGGAAATGCATGGGCAGCATGTCCTAGCAAGGCTGGGAAGGGAAAGGCATGGGCAGCTTGTCGTAGCAAGGCTGGGAAGGGAAATTCCTAGAGGATGCAGCCTTAGCAATAACTTACATACACAGATGATCAAGGCTGGATTGGTATCGTAATGTTTTTGTGCTGCCCAAGGGGGATAAAGGCAAGCAAATGAAATTATGTTACTGCCTGACTGTAAAAAGAGGCCCCTCAATATGAAGTCAGGCTGTCTTACTCAAGATAAGAACTTGTGGGTTTCTTTTTTTAAATATTTTTTATTTTTATTTTATTTATTTTTGTATGTGTATGAATGTATTGTCTGCATGTAGGTTTGTGCACCCGTGTTGTGCAATGCTGCGGAGGTCAGAAGAGGGTGTCGGATTCCCCTGGAACTGGAGTTCTCCTGGAATTGGAGTTTCAGACAGTTTTCCGCCGCCATGTGGATGCTGGGGATCGAACCCGGGTCCTCTGTAAGAGCAGTCAGTGCTCTTAACCACTAGGCTAGCTCTCCAGCCCAAGAACTTGTGGGTTTCTAACTGCCTGAGTGAGGTGCACTGACTAGGTCTGTCCTCATTATCTCACTGGGTGCTCTTTCCTATGCCCAGGTGTTTAGTCACACAACTGGATCTCGATTCTGTTTTTTCTTTGTAATCCAGACTGATATTTCAAGCTGCTCTCTAAATATCTCACTTCAGACTTAGTATGTTCTAAAAGGACGTCTTTGGACTCTTTTCTACCCTGCTCTGCCAACCCAATCCCTTCCGCATCGTCTCTTGTGCTAATAGCATCAGACAGCACCTGGACTAGGAACCACTAGAGAAGCAGAGGAGAGGTAAGGGCAGAAAGCATTTTAAGTGGAGCAACATAATCATGCCCAGGGGGTGATGGCATAGCCTGCACCATGCTTTTCCACTCAAACTGAAGAGGGCTTGTTTCTTCTACCACCTGACATCCATCTTCTAGACTTTCACCACGCGTCCACTGGGTTTGTGCCACGACCCCGCACTAGCACTGGTAGTGTTGCAAACTCTCCTTCCCTGTTCGAGTCACCCTGGGACCTAGATTGCTTTGACTTCCTAGTAGAGAAATTCCATGTTCTGCAAAGAATCCACGATTACGTCAAATATAACCTCTGCCTTTTTCACTCACAGCAGCACACACACATACAGACACATGTGTTATAACTATTCTACGGGCCAAGAATGACCATTACTAAGCAATGGTTCCAGAACTGGAAAGCCCATGACTGGATAAATAATCAAGAAGGAAGTAAGATCAGATTAAGGAGGGGGAATCTTAGGGCTTCCCTCTAGAATTTTCTTATGGTACAAGAAGCAAACCCTGGAGAGCATGTCATTTGAGATCAAGAGCAAGGCCAAGGACTAGGAAGATGAGTCAGTGAGTAAAGTGCTTGAGAACATACGCTGGGATCCATAGCACCCACAAGAAGAGCTGGAGTGCAGTGGGGAGGGAGAGACATGAGGACCCAAGGGCTTGCTGTCTAGCCAGTGTAGCCAACCAGTGAGCTCCAAGCCAGTGAGACACCCTGTCTCAAAAAATAAGATGGAGAGTGAGAGGAAGACACCACATCAACCTCCAACCTCCAGGCATGCGTGTGTGTGTGTGTGTGTGTGTGTGTGTGTGTTGTATATATATATATATATATATATATATATATATATACACAACACACATATATATATGTATATATATATGTGTATATATATATATACACACATATATATATATACACAATATATATATATACACTATATATATACACAATATATATATACTGTGTATATATATATTGTATATATATATATATTGTGTATATATATATATAGTGTATATATATATATTGTGTATATATACACAACACACACACACACTAAAAAAAAGGAAGGGAGGAGAAGAAAGGAAGGAAGGAAAGAAGGAAGGAAAGAAAGAAAGAAAGAAAGAAAGAAAGAAAGAAAGAGAGAAGAAAGAAAGAAAAAGAAAGAAAGAAGAAAGAAAGAAAGAGAAAGAAAGAAAGAAAGAAAGAAAGAAAGAAAGAAAGAAAGAAAGAAAGAAAGAAAGAAAATAGCAAGGTAAATGTCAATAAACATTGGCTCTTCAGGGCCACTTTCATTCATAACGATGCCATTCTTGGAATTTTGTGGGTACAAAAATTGTTAGTTGGTGGCAGAGGAAAGCTTCCTGTAAACTTCAGAATGCTGTACAAAATGTAAAGATTCATTGTTTTTCAATTGATAGTTGGTGGCGGAGGAGAGCTTCCTGTAAACTTCAGAGTGTTGTACAAAATGTAAAGATTCATTGTTTTTCTTTCAAATAAATATTCTTTTATAATTCAAAATTCCTTAGAAGAATGCAGCTCACAGAGGGACTGTTTTACACAGAAATGAAATGGTATATGCCCATGGCAATTCAGACATGTTTTAATGAAAGAATTTGGGAAGGGCAGGGTACCTTTCACTGAGAACACTCAATCCCCACGAATTCTAAGGCATTGTACTGCAGTTTGCCGTAGAATGGTCCTAATGTTCCTTGGCTGAATTTTTAATATTCTATCTTTTCAATCTTATATGGTTCTCCATGGAGAATTTGCTCTGAAAGGACACACATTTAATAAACATTTGAAGCTGAGGACAAGCTGTTTTTGAAGCTTCGTGTTCCTTAAGTAATTACAGGTTAAAGTAAAGAAAGTGTTTTTTGGAGGCTAATATATCCATTTTGGAGCCTCATTAAACATATTACTGCTCTTACCCTCCCCTACCCCCAATATACAAAAGAAAAGATTATCCATCCATCGTTATCCCTAGCAACTGCTCTGATCCCCTGACCTAATGTCTTACTCCCAAGGTAAGGCAAGTGCAGGGCTGACTGGCTTCTCCAAAGCTTACCAGTGCTCACAAAAGCTGCTTACTGATGCACTGATAATACTTCATGAGGAACAAAGTTTTATTTCCATATTCCCCAATCTGTCTTCTATGGACTATTAGCTTTATAAGATGACAACGTATTCTGAAAAAAGTAAAAGAGAAGGATTCTTCCATGACAGGCAGCTCCCCCATGCATGATCAAATAGGCTCTGGGAAACAGTTAAAAACAAAAGCTAGCAGTTTCCTTTCTTGCAGAAAATTTGGAACCTTTAATAAGTTAAAATCTGTTGAAAAACTCTAAGACAGGAATATCGTGTGTGACTGCCACCCATACCATGTGAACATATAATTTGTTTTATTCAAACAGTACAAAACCAATAAATTTCCATAAAAATACAGTTTAGAAGAGGCTGCTTTATTTAGAACAACATATTACTTGTTGAAAGTTTTAAGCAAGGGAGCGCCCCCCCCAAGCAATATTGTTACAAGAAGCATGAAACAGAATCATCTGCAAATGAAGCTTTGCGTAAAACACATTAAGATTTCACAGCAGCTTGGGGAACCATAATTCAATATTTGAAATCTTGTTCCTCTTCTTGATAATAGGGAACAGAATTCACAAAGGAGATTGTCATATTTTCTATGCTTTGCTGCAGGATGGCAAGTTCTACTAAAATCCAAGTGTCTATCCTGCCCATATTTTCCCTTATAATTACAAAAGGCATCATAAGAACAGCAAGCAAAAAAGAAAAAAAGAAAAGAAAAGAAAAGAAAAGAAAAAAAAAGAAAAGAAAAGAACAGCAAGCAAAAGTAAAATACTACAGTAAGAGTAGTCACGGTGACAAGAGACATCTGTGCCAGACCTCCGGTAAGACTCTGTGTTATCAAAGTGCAGTGGACGGTGATGAGCCCCGCCTGCATTCTCTTTGTGTGGGTGGTACACCTGACCCTCAACTTCCATAAGGTAGTGGATTGCTCATGGTTCTGGAAGCTGTCTCCCATGGAAAATGCCTCATGCAGAAATGGAGTCACTTTATTAATAGGATGTTATGACTTCTGTTCACTCTAGTGTAGCTGTATCTCCAATGACACACTGACATGGGCACCAAAAGTCTGACTTCCTTCCTTCAGGGTGAAACCAGCTATGCAGTATAACCCATGCCCCAGGGCTCCAGGTGGGATGGGGCTAAAGCTGGCCTTCAGATGAACCCATGCCACCCTTTAGCTCTTCACCTTACCCTCTCCTACATCCTTTACTCTCTTCCTTTTGAGCCCATACCAAAAACTCGGGTAAACTCTAGGCCCATAAGAGGCTTTGCTTATAGAGAACCCAGCCTAAGACATGAAGCTTAGAACTTTAGACTTTGAGAGACATTTTCTCTTATTTGCAATGTTAGTGCAGTTCACACTGGCCAGCCTCTTCCCATTGAGGAACATGGTACAGCATAGTTAAACATGCTGGCTGGCCCTCGATCAGTATTACATATGTGGTGCCAAATGACACACATCCCTGGTGTTGGAGTGCTTACTTAAAAAAAAATGTAGATTGCCAAAGACAACCGGAGTCAGAAACTTAGGAGTTGTGTTTCATGGGAAGATCCCCAAGCACATCTGCTACACATTAAGGCTGAAGAACAGTAATCCAGAGGCTGTAGGCTAGCCAGCCATTCCCTTCCTTGTAGTTACCAAGAGACACTCAAAACTTCTGCCTCAGAGAGAAAATGATGCATAAATTTCCCATTGGAAACTTCCAATATGATCTATAGGAAAGGGAATAGAAGATGGCACTCAAGTAGATTATTGTTTTAGCTAATGACAAATTACTTCAAAATGTAAATTTGTTTCATTTCTTTAAACTTGAAAAAAATGTGATTTCTGATGACTCTCACTAAATAAATAAGTTGGAAAGTTATGTTTAATCATCTAAAATCAATCATTTCAAGCATTTGGAACCTATGGGAAGGGAGAAAATTCTGAAAACATTTTCAAAGCACCATGCAGAAAAGATTTACAGTAGTCATAAACATCAAATTGCCAAATTTATTCATCTCACAAAACTTGACTGTTGTTTCAGAGTTATTTATCTAAAAAGTCTCAGATCTCTGAATACACAGTGGAAACCACCACTAAAGGCTGTGTTTTTCCATACTTCTGACAAGCCTGTGACAGCCACAGCTGAGTGCAAGTACTTCAGCCAGCAGGACAATCAAAATTAACCACAGGTGTGGGTTAGTAGCAGTAGATCAAACAGAGATTCGACAGCAGACATGCTGTGGACGAGGGAACTCGGTGGGCAGGACAGCCAAGGGTTGGGTGGCTGCCGGGACTGACATTTACCGAGCAGCAGTCGGTTCAAGCCTAGGCTGCTTCACAGGCAAACTTTTCTCCTCGTTGTTGTTTTGTGGGGATTTTTTGTTGTTGTTTGGTTTGATTTTGAGGGGAGCCAAGACAGATAAAGTGCTCTTGATTCCGTGCCAAGCAGGCTGGTTCCTAGTTCTTTGCTAGCTGGCATTTCTTAATGAACGTCTCCACAGGGATCCCAAAGTGACTTGGCCAACCCTGAAAGGCTTTCCCACCCCTAGAAGTTGTTCCTAATAATTACCTGACGCTTGGTTAATGGAGAATAAGAGGACATACTTCTAATCAAAATGAAGTGCCTTTTCAAATCCCAGGTGTCCAAAAGCTACCTGGCAGCAAGAGACTGGGTCATTTAATGTTGTTTTCTCCTTGAAGTGGGACACTGTCATAGTGGACTTCTTTGTCAACTTGACACACTTGGGAAGAGGGAGTCTCAGTTGGGGGATCTCTTCCATTGGACTGGCCTATGGGCATGCCTGTAAAGATATTTTCTTGGTTGTTGGGTGACATGGGAGGTTCCAGGCAATTTCGAGTGGTGCTGCCCCTGGGCAGGTGGTCCTGGTTATATGAGAAAGGGGGCTGAGCACAGGCCAGGAGAGAAAGCCAGTTAGTACCATTCCTCTGTGGTCTCTGCTTCAATTCCTGCCTCTAGTTCTTGCAGTAAGTTCCTCAGCGATGACTTGTAAATAGAAGTGTAAAATTAAATAAGCCCCTTCCTGGCTAAGTGGGTTTGGGTCAGAGTATCTTATCACTACAAAAGAAAACAATGACTAAAACAAAGAACTATGTAATGCCAACGCTAAAGACAAAATGTCTCTAAGTTAAAAATGTGTGTTTTTAAGAAAAGATACATCAACCACAAAACATTTCAAATAACATACTTTTTCAAGGTAAGACAGCCTTACAGGTAGTTTCCAAAACATGTAGTTTCTAAAGTCCACAGTGATTCCAATGCATCATTTTAGAAAGAATTCCAAGTTCTCTAAACAGTATGATTTTAAAGCAGCTCATCTGGGGCAGAAACTTATTGTGAACGAAAATTCTCAAAAAGACACTGCACTGTCCACTGAATCTTCTGCCAAGCCAATCACCAGAGAAGAACCTCAGATTGTGGAGAGTTTGGAATGTTGAAGGTCCAGAGCCTAATTGCAATTTATCTTGGGCCATCTTTCGCCCCTAGCCCCCATTATCCATTCCTTTCCCACTTGTGACTGATCTAACAGCTTATGCTATCAGGAGAAAGCTTTTAAAATGTATTGACAGCAGACACTAGTTTCCACTAAGCAAAAAGCGAAGAGTGTCATCAGGATAGCACCTGCGGCAAATAGTTGAGATTTCTATTTGCTGTAACTGCTTACTTAATGTGTCCACCAATGTATTTGAAAAGTGTTTTGATTTATGACTTTCTTTGTTCTGTTAGCACAGAAACTTCATAAAACTGGTACCACACTGGAACTTCGTGTTCTTGGGCCATAGTCGCTCACATTTAACTCCAGAATAAACTGTCTCTTAACACCTTTGATATGAAAGTTATATTTTGCATCCACATTGTAAATCATCCTGGGATACCATACACTGGGAGTGACACCTGCAAATCCTTGCCTTGAACTTAAATTTTATAATAAACTCTCTTGGTGTATGATAGAAAACTGGAAAAAAAATATAATCAAATAAACACAACAAAAAGCTTCTGTCTGTATATGGGCCACAGTGCCTGACAGCTTAAGGAAAAGTTAGAGAGATGCAAGAATTAAAAATTATATACACATTTCTTCAACATTAATTCCTAATAAGACTTGGAGAAAAATCATCAAACTATTTAATGGGATGCAGAGAAGCACTAAAGTTCAAGTAATCTTGCATCGCTCCATGAAGAACTAGCCTGGGAAGATCCACACTGTTCTTCTACACGAGGCTGTACAAAGAAAGAAAAGATTAGAGCTAATTTCCTTAAGAGATTCAATTCTAGTCTTCCAGTACTTAGGAGCAGTACAGCCCGCCAGGACTGAACTGGCTTTCCCACCCAGCAGCTGCCCTGGGTGGCCTCAGATAACTCACTTAACATCTTTGCTCCCTGGTTTCCTCAGCTGTACACAGGTGATAATGAGGCTTTCCCACACAACCACATCAGTCAATTAACATTAAAATGTGCCTTTGCCTAAGCAGTATACACACAGAGACTATTACTATAGAACAAAAAATAGCTTTGATATGCTCAGAACTAGAAATGAGAGCTAACTACCAATTTCCCCTTCATGGATTAAAACAGAGGATGTAATAAGAAACGAAGCCAGTTGTGTGATGTCATCCCAAGACCCTCAACCCCCAGAGACTTGCCTCAGTTGCTCAGTCACACTGGAAAGGCCTATACCCATCGTATGACCAGAAAGGCTTGCCTCTCAAGTAATTCTTTGTGTTTTGCTTTATTCACATTATTACATAAGTGGCTGTGATGCTGGGGAAATCTGGGTCCCCTCTTGGGGTTCTCAGTCTCATTAATAAGAGAATTTAAAAATAGATTCAAATGCAAGCTCAAAGACAATTCCCTTAGACTTTAAATGAAAACCACCTCAAGGCAGACAAGCTATAAATCTCACCAGCTGCCCAGAGAAGGAGAATGGAGGACAGAAGGAAAAACGCCATGACATTTGAGTAACTGACATGGATGTGGCAGGCAGCCAAATGGGGAGGGGAAGTTTTGGAGATGGAAAGGAAGCCCGAAGGATCAGAAAAAGCAAACGTGGATTCTAGCTGGCATCCTAAAGAAAGACAAAAACAAAGGAAAAAGAAAAAGTTGCACCTTTCTGAGTCCTAACTCAGAAGAGGTGGGCCCGCCCCACCAAACCTCATGGCTGCTGGGCTGGCAGGTACTGCACCAGGGGGTGAAAATTCTGGGAAGGAAAAGAGACCCAAAGACATTTCTGGCTTTTAGCCAAGAAAGAATGACTCTTTTTTTTCTTTGGAGTCTTTTAACCCTGAACTGCCCAGCCAATGCCTTCCTCTGCTCTCTTCACCTACTGTCAGGACACTTCTAGGCACTAATCTGAGAACTGAAATGTGGAGGTTTCTAGGGAAACCGGTCACTTAAAAGTAGGAAATACCTAAGAGCTGGGTAAGAAAAAGAAATTACAGGTGCTGAAAACCATCTTTATTTTCCTGTAATCAAGATGAACACATGGAGAACTATTTCCTTGGGGGAAATGAGTGAATGAATTAGCTGAGGTAATTCAAGTTCCTTAAAATCATTTCTCCACAATTATTTGAGTATGTCAATTGAAATGATTTAGGCCTTAGTTAGTAGACAATGGGCAATGGTTCTAACTTGATGCTTTGCTTGTATTAAAAAAATAAATAGGGGCTAAAGAGATGGCTCAGCAGTTTAAGAGCACCAACTGCTCTTGCAGAGGACCCAGGTTCAATTCCCAGCACCCACATGGTGGCTAAGAACTGTCTTTAAACTGGGCATGGTGGCACATGCCTTTAATCCTTGCAGATCTCTGTGAGTTCAAGGCCAGCCTGGTCTACAAAGTTAGTTCCAGGCCAGCTAGGGCTACAGGGAGACCCTGTCTCAAAAAAAAAAAAAAAAAAAAAAAGTTATGAAGGAAACACCCAGAGGCAATTTTAACTAATAGAGATGAAGACCTTGGAAACTCAAATACGTGTTTTTACATATTTTAAGTGTAACAGTAGAATGTGCTTTAAAATGACCACCCTGTGTCCACCATGCATCTTTAATAACTCTGTCGACACAAAAATGGACCCATTAAGTTCTACACACACACACACACACACGTATGCCTAATAGAATTTGGGAGGAAGTGGGCAGGGAGAGAGGGCTGGAAATGTTGTAAATATAGTACTCATATATGAAATTCTCAAAAAAAATTAAATAAAAAATATAATAGCTCTGTAACCAATTTCCAGGGGTGATTAAGTAACTGGCTCTAAATGTCAACGCCAAACTAGCAGAATAACTGTGAGAACTTTATTAACAGCAAAGGATTATGGAGCCTTTCTGGAATGGTAGTTCAGACCTAGAATCTAACTTTGTTCTGTCTGCATCAGGCACCAAGCCATTCACACATCTGCTAGAGGGATTTTTTTCTGTTTTCTTTTTTCTTTTCTTTTTCCAGGCATGGAGAGGTCTTGTGGCTCTTTAATTTTCCTTCTTTTATTTTTACCTTTTTTCGTTTTTAATGAATTTTTGTGAATTACATACAATATTTATATTTAGCTACCCCTCCCCTATCTGTCCCCCTCAATACCCCCACCTGAGTTCATGTACTCTGTTATACATATATTAAAGCCCTCTGAATTCAAACCTGTTCGCCAAATGCCCTTTGTCTGTCCAGCCACAGGAACCTGGTCAACCTACCCAGTGTCACACCTTATAAAAACTGACTATCCCTCTCCTAGCAGCTGGGCCCTCCTACTCACCTCCTCACTTCCCCACATCTATGTTGGGATTTTGTCTGGTTTGAGCTTACAAGGGACTTGTACATTCTGTCAACATTGCTATGAATTCATATAAGCAACTGCCCAGCTATCTGGAAAACTGTTTCCTGGTTGTCATCTAACACCTCTGGCTCTTAACAATCTTTCTGCCCCCTCTTCCTTGGGAATTTTAGCATTGGGAGGCAGAAGCTTAATATTCGTATCCTATTCTGGCTAAGCACTCTGCAGTCCCTTGTTCTTTGCAACATTGGCCAATTGTGTATCTAGAGACCCTTCTTAAGAGCCATGGTCCTGCAATAGAGTTAGCTTACAAGAAGAGAGATTAGCCACAAAGAAAGCATACCTACTGCTTACTCCTTCTAGTCCAGATTATCAAGATGACTGTTGTTTGTTTGTTTGTTTTTGTTTTTGTTTTTGAAAAAGGATTTCCATATTACCTAAGCTGCCTCAAAATTCACTGTGTAATGGCCTGGCCTTAATCTCAAGGAGATCTACCATCTCTGATTCCAGGATTAAAGGCCTGCACCACCACACCCAGCCTATAGTTTCCTCTTAATTCAGAAAGACTATGCAGAAATCTCCTGCCCTGCCAGATTTCCATAAAGCATACACAAATTTTTTCTCCTAGTATTGAGTAGTACATTGGTAGAAACTATTACATCTCTCCAGAGCTGTGTTAAAATAATCAGCCAGGGGGCTGGAGAGATGGCCTATCTGTTAAGAACGCCGACTGCCCTTGCAAAGGACCTGGGTTCGATCCCCAGCACCCACATGACAGCTAAGAACCATCTTTAACTCCAGTTCCAGGGGAATCCGAGACCCTCTTCTGACCTCCGCGGCATTGCACGACACGGGTGCACAAACCTACATGCAGTCAGTACATTCATACACATAAAAAAAAATTAATTAATTTAAAAAAAGAAAAAAATCAGCCAGATAAGAAAAGAATGAGAAATAAAAAGAGCTACACAAAATGAATCAAAGAAATTCAAAATTCTCTCTCTCCCCCTCCCCTTCTTCCCTCCGTCTCTCTGTGTGTATCTGTGTATGTATCTCAGACTGAGACATTTTTGTGAATTTTAGATAAATTCAGCTTCTGCAGAATCCTTTAATAAACACTTAACCCAATCTATTTCCCATCGCAACAACAGAGTGCAATTGAGAGTTTCCATGGGTCACAATCTATAGTTCCATGCAAGAAAGAAGGCCAAGCAAAAAAAAAAAAAAAAAAAATTAGTTATTATTTATTTTCCATAAAGCAATTAAGGTATAACATGGATTAGGAAGAAACTAAAATGACTTTTTATCTTCTTGTATGTAAATATTTTCCCTAATATACCACCTGCTGGGAGCCTCTGGCAAAATATGATTGCAAGAATAGAACTTCTGTGAAGCAATTTTCTGAGTTCCTGAGGAATTTAGTCAAAAGTAGGACAGACCATAAGTTATTCAAGATGTTATCTCAAATCTCTTCTTTGTCCTATTTTTATAGATATGACCCCAAAATTCCCATGTATTGGTGAGAATTCCTTTAGTATTCTCTTTGCATCTAAAATCTAATCAGTCAACAAATACCCTTTCCACTTCCAAAGCTAAATCTTCTTGTATCTCCTCACCTTCATGAATCACAGAGAGAGAGGCTGGGGGTTACCTTCACATATTCCCTTTATCCTCGGTACTCAAATTCTAGATCCTGAAGAGTGAATATAACCTTACCTTCTCTGGGATCTTTGATGAGTGAAACCCATTTCATTCTCTTGAAATTTAAGTATTAAGGGGCTGGAGAGAGGGCCTAGCGGTTAAGAGCACCGACTGCTCTTGCAGAGGACCAGGGTTCGATCCCCACCACCCACATGGCGGCTGAGAACCGTCTGTAACTCCAATTCCAAGAGAACTCCAGTTCCAGGGGCATCCGACACCCTCTTCTGACCTCCGCTGCATTGCATGACATGGGTGCACAGACCTACATGCAGACGGTACATTCATACACATAAATAAATAAAAAAAATTAAAAAAATTAAGTATTAAGGCCAAATCCTGAGACTACAAATTCTAAGTCTTTGAATATGATGGACTTTGATTCTTGTTAATATCATTTGAAATAAAATGGCTTGAAATTTCAAAAATGTATTTGATTCTTGGTTCTTCTCATGCTCAGCAGATACACAATACACAATAGGCTGATTAAGAACTGAAGCTGTAAAAAATTAAAAAATTAAAATTAAAAAATTAAAAACAAAATAAAAAAACAAAACAAAAATAAAAAAATAATAAGAAATAAAAAAAATTGAAATGAAGTTGTTTATGTTAGACTGCTCTTTCCTTGCTGCTTTTTATTTAACTAGGTGCACCAAGATTTCATATCATTGTCTCATGTGTGTCTACGATAATTGTTTTCATATGTTGTGTCCCAAAACATAACTAACAAGCCCCTTTAGTTTTTATTCATTTTTATTGTTTCTAACATTAAAATTTTTGCCATGCTCAATTAAAATTGGCAGATCTGTAAATGTATTTTGTGATATATTAAAAGGCCTAATAAATGCATTACTATCTTTATAAGCTTGGGTAGTCTTAATATCTTAAAACTTATTAAAATGTCATTTTTAGGTCTATTGAGTGCTTCATAATCATTTATGTAAAACAATATTCATTAGCGTCATAAGATTAAGGTTATATAAAGTTCTTTTTTATTTTATTTATTTTTGTATGTGTATGAATGTATTGTCTGCATGTAGGTTTGTGTACCCATGTCGAGCAATACTGCAGAGGTCAGAAGAGGGTCTTGGATTCCCCTGGAACTGGAGTTCTCCTGGAATTGGAGTTACAGACGGTTCTTAGCTGCCATGTGGGTGCTGGGGATCAAACCCGAGTCCTCTGCAAGAGCAGTCAGTGCTCTTAACTGCTAGGCTGTCTCTCCAGCCCCAGATTAAGGTTATATTAAGCTATAAAATTTATTCTTATATACATAGATTTTGATAAGTATTTCCTTCCGAAACAGGTTTTAAATACATATTAATTTTAAAAAATGTTTCATTTATATAATATTCACAGGTAATGTAAAACTCATGTGATTTCTTTTTCAAAATTATTTTAAGGCCAAGTTTGGTGGCACGTGCCTTTAATTTCAGCACTTGGGAGGCAAAGACAGGAGGATCTCTGTGAGTTTGAGGCCCAGCCTGGCCTACATAGTAAGTTCTGGCCCAACCAAGACCGGTATTATTTTTGTTGTTTTTATTTTTGGTTTTGTTTTTGTTCCTGTCAACTTAACACAATCTAGAGTCACATGGGAAAAGAGAAACTCAGTTGAAAAATTTCCTCCATAGAACTGGCCTGTTGGCCTGTCCGGGAGATATTTTCTGAATTGCTGATTAATATAAGAAGGTGCAGCCTGTACTGTGGATTTGGGCTATACAAGAAATATAACTGAGCAAGCCATGGGGAGCAAACCAGTAAGCAGCACTCCTCCATGATCTCTGCTTCCATTCCTGCCTTGACTTATCTTGACCATGGACTGTTACTCAGAAGTATAAAATGAAATAAACGCTCTTCTCCCAAGTGGTTTTTAGTCATAATGTTTCTCATAGCAATAGAAAGTAACCAGAACAGCTACACAGTGATAATCTGTATAATCATAATGTAAAAGTATTAAATAAAAGGGTTTATTAAGGGTGGATTATGTGCAACACAATGGACATGTATGTCTCTGGTTAAGTTTGCTTTTTCACAATGTGGATTATAGAAGATAAAATCCCAACAAACAGGGCTGGAGAGATGGCCTAGCAGTTAAGAGCACTGACTGCTCTTGCAGAGGACCCAGGTTTGATCCCCAGCACCCACATAGCAGCTGAGAACTATCACTACAGTTCCAGGGGAATCCAGCACCCTCTTCTGACCTCTACAGCATTGCACGACACGGGTGCTCAAACCTACATGCAGAGAGTACATTCGTAGACATTCAAAAATAAATAAAATTTTAAAAATCTAAAAAAAAAAAATTGTTTTAGCCAGGCGTGGTGGCTCATGCCTTCAATCCTAGTACTTGGGAGGCAGAGGCAGGCGGATCTTTGTGAGTTCAAGGCCAGCCTGGTCTACAGAGTGAGTTCCAGGACAGCTGGGGCTTCAGGGAGACCCTGTCTTGAAAAGATCAAAAAAAAAATTTTTTTTTAACACCAACAAACAGTAACACTCAAAATCTTGGTTATTAAAAATGTCATATATATGCTTATATGTGTATGCACTATCTACATGTGCTTATGTTTTTCATAGCACTTACATGGTACTACATTGGCTTGTAAGTAAGTGCTCATGTAAATTAAAGTTGTTAACTTGGCCCAGTTTCCTTTGGCTCATAGTAAAACCTAAAATTTTAAGGAAGAATCACAAAGCTTCAATAAAAAATTGGCTTTGAAAAAAAATTTAAGGAAAAGTCAGGGGCTAGAGAGATGCTCACAGTTAAGAGCACTGGCTGCTCTTGAAGAAGACCCAGGTTCAAATCCCAGCACCCACATGGTAGTTAACAACCATTTGTAATTCTAGTTCCAAGGGATTAGACGCCCTCATCTGACCTTCACAGGCATTGCCCACCACAGGTGCGCTTACACACATGCAGGCAATACACACAAAATAAAAATATTTTTAATTTGGAGAGATGGCCTAGCGGTTAAGAGCACCGACTGCTCTTGCAGAGGACCCGGGTTCGATCCCCAGCAACCACATGGCGGCTGAGAACCGTCCATAACTGCAATTCCAGGAGAACTCCAGTTCCAGGGGAATCTGACACCCTCTTCTGACCTCCGCAGCTTTGCATGACATGGGTGCACAAACCTGCATGCAGACAGTACATTCAAATAAATAAATAAATAAATAAATAAATAAAATTTTAAAAATATTTTTAATTAAATAAAATTTTAAGGGAAAGGGTCACAACTCTAACTGTATTAACAGGTTAATTGTCCAGTATGCCAAGTCAAAGGACAAAATAATGACAAAGGACAAAGAGACTATTTAATCAGTTGTGACCATTTTGGTGAAACAAGCAGAGGCACTGGATCTTTTGTGGGAAATTACCATGATTTTTCCAATTTAAATTTTAAAATCCTTTTTACAAGACAACTATACATATACTCATACAGTTCAGATGTTATCTTCTTGATTCTTGTCTCAATTCTGGTTCTACAACATGGTTCCTATTGCTTGAGGTAATAATTTAAGAAATGAGTACTCCATTCCAGGGTGTACTTTTTCCTCTCTGAGATGCTGAACTCTTTATTCCAAAAATGAAGATGAAGATCAGTTATCTCTCTAAAAGATTTTTGTTTGCATATGTGCATGTAAATAAATATAAGCATTTTAAGAATTTTAATGGTATTTTTAACCACTACAGCCTCTTTAAAACAAACTATTGACTGATTTTTCGACTTAATATTTTTTTTTTTTTTTTTGGTCTTTTTGAGACAGGGTCTCCCTGTAGCTCTGGCTGTCCAGGAACTCACTCTGTAGACCTATTTTAGCCTAGCCTCTGTAAGAGGTAACTCTAAACATTTGGGGGGACTATTTTAAAAATCTGCCTCAAGGCTTATAAAGACATCTTAAAATTTACAGATAATCTTAATGTATTACATCATAATAATACATTTGAGACAATTATTCATCTCTATGAATAGTTTTAGTTTTAAAGAAGCTAAAAGCTTTTAGTTTTTTGGTGTTTTGTTTTGTTTTGCTTTAATTTAATTTTATTTTTTTATGTGTAAGAATGTACTGTCTGCATGTAGGTCTGTGCACCCATGTCGTGCAATGCTGCAGAGGTCAGATCAGAATAGGGCATAGGATTCCCCTGGGACTGGAGTCAAAGACGGTTCTCAGCCGCCATGGGTGCTAGGGATCGAACCCGGTCCTCTGCAAGAGCAGTAGGCGCTCTTAACCGCTAGGCCATCTCTTCAGCCCCAATAGCTTTTAGTTTTAAGGAAAGAAGATAGTTTAGGTAAAATAATGCTAAATGATTGACATACTACCCGGGTAATCAGGTGGTACAACGGGAATAAAGTCAAAACTGCCAAACTGTATCCTGCTTTGGCTGCCTCAGCCACCCAAGGAAAAGTGAATTTTTTTAACAAAAACTATTTCAAATTGCCTGTTATAATGTTTTAAATCTTTAAACAAATAATTAAATTAGTTAAGGAACTAGAAGACTGTATTTATAATGGTTAGATAATTAATATACCATATATGTTTTCTGTGTTTTAGATAAGGTCTCCCGGGTTTTCATTTAAAATTACCTGATTAAAACCTGTTTTCAGTTAGTCGGATCCCAGCAGCAGCTGCAGCTCGGTTCTTCTATGGTTCTCCATCTCCCTTTCACTTCAGGAAACATCGCCTGTGGCGTGGCTGTGTCAGATGGGGTCATCAACGTGTCCAAAGACTTGAAGGTGTGCGCCTCCTCAACGCCAGAGGAAGGGAAGACACTCAGAGCTGCTCTGCCTGAGTGAGGACAAGAAGCACACCATCCTGCAGGAAGGCCAAGAGACCCTGGTTGGTGGTATACATAGCCAGACTGCTGACGACTCCTACACCACCTTCAGCAAGACGCTGCAGGCAAGGACTGCCGCTATGCCCTCCAGGACCCTCTCATGAGGCCAAGGAGGACCCCAGGTTCAGCTTCTGGGCCCTCGAGCGTGCACCCCTTAAGTGCAAAATGATCCACGCTAGCTCCCACGGTGCCATCCAGAAGCTGGCAGGAATCAAGCATGAATTACAGCCTAATTGCTACAAGGTCCAGGACCTCTGCAGCCTGGCAGAAAAGCTAGCTTGCAGTGCGGACATTTCGCAGGAGGGCAAGCCTTTGGGACCTGGAGTGTCTAGTAGCCCCAGACCTGGTCCTGGGTGTGCAGGCTGGCCCTTCGCTGCCAGACCCGAGGGGCTGGGGGATCCCAGCGGGGCCAGGGCTATCTCTTCACCCCAGTTGCCAAGCATCCCCCTACCTTTACCTGCTGGACTATTCTCTTCCTTCCATCCCCAACTACTTTTGATCTTCTGATTCCACTTGGGTTGAAGCAGACCAAGTTTATCCTCGGATACCAAGTTTGGTTGGGGAAGGGGAGCTTTTTTGTTTTTTTAACAAGACCCCTATTTCCCATCTGTCCCTCCCAGTCCGGTGCTGCCAACTTCTAAGCCCACTCATGACTCTGTATTGTCTGTTTAATTGTGTGTAATTGGAATGTTGTGGAACTGGCCCTTTCCTTTACCAGCTGGTTGCTCTATCCCATCTCCCTTGATGAGGGACCTTCAATTAAAGGGAAAAAAGGCTAATTAACGAAAATAAAAATAAATAAAAACTGCTTTCTAGGAAGCTGGAGAGATGGTTCAATGGTTAAGAACTCTTGCTGTTCTTCCAGAGGACAATGGGCTTGGTTCCCAGCACTCACACGGTGGCTAACAACCGTAACTCAAGTTCCAGGGAATCTGATGCCCTCTTCCGCCATCTGAAGGCATTGTACATATGTGGTTCACATACATGTAGGCAAAACACTCATACACATAAAATAAAGACTCAGAAAAAAATGCAAGACATGTATGGCAGAGGCAGGAACTCAGGTGGGGTGGGGAGCATGGAAAGGGAAGTGACTCTAAATTCGAATGAAAAATAATGTATGATCTATGGAAATAGTTTAATAACAATAATAAATTAAAAAATAAATAAATAAAGATAAATAATTTTAAAGAACTGGTTTCTAAATTGTGTAAAAATTATGACAATAACAATTATGCTTTTAAAAACAATCATATTCAGGGGCTGGAGAGATGGCCTAGCGGTTAAGAGCGCCGACCACTCTTACAGAGGACCCGGGTTCAATCCCCAGCACCCACATGGAGGCTGAGAACTGTCTGGAACTCCAATTCCAGGAGAACTCCTGTTCCAGGGGAATCTGACACCCTCTTCTGACCTCCGCAGCATTGCACGATGCGGGTGCACAAATTTGCATGCAGACAGTACATTCATACACATACAGAAATAAATAAAATTTAAAAAAAAACTGTCATATTCAGAAAGGAGATATAAAGATTATAGGACTAAAATATACTTTTGGTAAAAGATAGTTAAAGAAAAAAGGCTTTTGAATGAGAAAGTACTTTGGTAAGATAAAGGTTATTTCAAATGACACTGGGCATGGTGCCATATGCCTTTAATCCCTGAATTATGAGGCAGAGAGATCTGTGGATATCTGAGTACAAAGCCAGCCAAAGCTTCACAGTGAGACTCTGTCTCTGAAAAACCAAGAAAACAAACAACAAAAAGGGATTTCAAAATGGAGCCCAGCATGGTGGCACACGCCAGCACTGGGGAGGCAGAGGCAGGAGGATCTCTGTGAGTTCAAGGACAGCCTGATCGACATAGTGAATTCCAGGCCAGGTGGGGCTGCAGGGAGAGCCTATCTCAAAAAGACCAAAAAAAGAAAAAAATGCAAAATGGAAAGGAAGGAGAACAATGTTAGAAAATTAAAGAATGATGGGGGCTGGAGAGATGGCCTAGCGGTTCAGAGCGCCACCGCTCTTGCAGAGGACCCGGGTTCGATCCCCAGCACCCACATGGCGGCTGAGAACCGTCTGAAACTCCACTTCCGGGTATCCAGTTCCAGGGGAATCCGAGGCCCTCTTCTGACCTCCGTGGCATTGCACGACACGGGTGCACAAACTTGCATGCAGACAGTACATTCATACACATACAGAAATAAATAAAATTAATAAAAAAAAGAATGCTGTAGAAAGATTGTAAAAATTTAAACTAAAGAAAAATAAATAAGGTTATAACTATAACTAGGTTGATTATAATATAAAGGTTATTAAATTTTTAAGGTCAATTAATACCTGAGATAAAAATTAATCTTTGATTCTTTGTTTACAATAAAGTTTTCTTAAGTATTGATCTATTCTTAGTAATATTTACCAAAAATTGTTTTAGAAAAAAAGGACTTTAAAATATGATAGCTAAAAATTAAAAACTAATGAAAAAGTCTTCCTCAAAAAGATAAAGAAACCAGAGAGAAAAAAAAAAGGACATCACACCAAAAAATCCATTCTGACTGGAGGAAAAAGAATGCATCCAGGTACTTCCAGTCTACTCCTGTAGCACAAAACTCAAGGAAATGAACTTTTAGCATACATATGCCAATTTCATCTGAGAACACATCCACCTGAGCTTCAGAAACACTGGATGGTGCTCATCTTCAACTACACTGATCATCAAGTATGCCAGTTAACTAAACATTTCTCTCCTTTTTAATGTATCTTAAACCTCTTACAATTAAACATTTTTAATTGTTTATGTTATTTAGTATTTCATTTGGTATATTTCATAAAATATTTATTATTTTATTTTATGTGTATGAGCATATTGCCTGCATGTGTGCAAGTGCACCCATGTCATGCAATGCCCAAAGAAGTCAGAAAAGAGCGTCATATCCTCTGGAAATAGAGTTATAAACAGTTGTTAGCCACCATGTGGGTGCTGAGAACTGAACCCAGGTCTTCTGCAAGAGCAGCCAGTGCCCCTAACTGCTCAGCCTTCTCCCCAGCCTCCACATTTGGTATATTCTTAAGTGATAAAATAATACAAACCTTGGTTTTAATGAAGTAACAAAGATAGTCTTTCCTTTCGTTTTTTTAGGATTGTTTGCTTATCCCAGAATCCTACCTTACTTAAACCTACTTTTCATGTTTAAGAGATTCAAGGTTTTCAGTATTTTGTAAAAAAAAAAAATTCTCATTATTCAGTATACTTTGAAATTAGTTTTTAAAATGACAAAAACTTGTTTAAATCTTCCCCCATCCTCCATTGTGGGAGTACCAATATTTTACACCTAAATTCTTTTTTTAATATTTTTTTTATTTATTAACTTTCATGTGTATGAGTGTACTGTCTGCATGTAGGTTGGTGCACCCATGTCGTGCAATGCCATGGAGGTCAGAAGAGGGCATCAGATTTTCCTGGAACTGGAGTCAAAGATGGTTCTTTAGGCGCCATGTGGATGCTGGAAATCAAACCTGGGTCCTCTGCAAGAGCAGTCAGCGCTCTAAACCGCTGAGACATCTCTCCAGCCCCTACATCTAAATTCTTATATCCAAAATGAATAAAAATTTCCTATAGGGGCTGGAGAGATGGCCTAGTGGTTAAGAACGACAACCGCTCTTGCAGAGGACCTGGGTTCGATCCCCAGCACCCACATGGCAGCTAAGGACCGTCTTTGACTCCAGTTCCAGGGGAATCCAATGCCCTAATCTGACCTCTACGGCATTGCACGACATGGGTGCACCAATCTACATGCAGACAGTACACTCATACACATAAAAAAAAATAAATAAAACTTAAAAATACACCGGGCATGGTGATGCATGCCTTTAATCCCAGCACTCGTGAGGCAAAGGCAGGCGGATCTCTGTGAGTTCAAGGCCAGCCTGGTCTACAGAGCGAGCTCCAGGCCAGCTGGGATTGAAGGGAGACCCTGTCTCAAAAAAAAAATTTCCTGTAAAGAAAAAATACATATGTATTAACCGGGTTCAACAAATTAGATTATGTTATTATTGGTATTCAAAGTATTATCATAGAACTAATTAAACATTCTATAAGGCCCTATAAATGTACATAAATATCTAATAAGGCAACTTTAATTCCAATTACTATAGCTAAAAATGCCCAAAGATTTGGGTCAATCCTTCTTATCCAAATTACACACAAAAAAATTAATATCTAGTAACAATATCATGATGTTTTATACATTAAGCACTAATGTTTCTTGATTAAGTAAGTATTGAAGGTGCTTTGTAGTACAATATCTAGACTTTTTAAATTTTTAATCAAATAATATTTGTATTTTACTAATATGAAGGTAATAGACAATACTACAGTAAGTCCTTTTAGAGTCCCAGTTCCCCATTTCCATTTCCTTTTCTCTTTTTTGTTTGTTTGTTGGTTTGTTTGTTTGTTTATTTATCTTTTTGAGACATGGTCTCCCTGTAGCCCATGCTGGCCTAGAACTCATTATCCAGACAAGGTTAGCCTTGAACTCACAGAGATCTGCCTGCCTGTGCTTCCCAAGTACTGGGATTAAAGGTGTGTGCCACCACACCCAGCTTCCATTTACATTTCTTCATATATATA
>VZQC01012652.1:420706-507127 GCA_009823505.1 Rhizomys pruinosus
AACTAAAAAGGAGAATTATAGACCCATCTCCCTCATGAACACAGATGCCAAAATTCTAAACAGAATACTGGCAAATCGCATACAGACCCACATCAAGAAGATCATCCATCATGACCAAGTTGGATTCATACCAGAGATGCAGGGATGGTTCAACATACGAAAATCAATAAACATCATCAAGCATATAAATGGACTGAAAGACAAAAACCACACCATCATCTCAATTGATGCGGAAAAAGCCTTTGACAAAATCCAGCATCCCTTCATGCTTAAAGTCCTAGAAGGAATTGGATTGGAGGGATCATTCCTCAATGTAATCAAAGCCATATACAGGAAACCCACAGCCAATATCATCCTAAATGGGGAAACGACAGAAACATTCCCTTGATTTTTTTTAATTTTATTTATTTCTGTATGTGTATGAATGTACTGTCTGCATGCAAGTTTATGCACCCATGTTGTGCAATGCTGCGGAGGTCAGAAGAGGGTGTCGGATTCCCCTGGAACTGGAGTTCTCCTGGAATTGGAGTTTCAGATGGTTCTCAGCCGCCATGTGGGTGCTGGAGATCGAACCTGGGTCCTCTGTAAGAGCAGTAGGCGCTCTTAAGCTCTAGGCCATCTCTCCAGCTCAAAACATTCCTTTTAAAGGTAGGAACTTGGCAAGGCTGCCCCCTGTCACCACTCCTCTTCAATTAGTGCTTGAAACACTTGGTAGGGCAATAAGGCAAGAAAAGGAAATTAAAAGAGTACTAATTGGAAAAGAGGAAGTCAAGCTATTCCTTTTTGCTGATGATATGATTGTTTACTTAAGGTATGCTAAAAACTCCACCAGAAATCTCCTAGAAATGATTAAGAACTTCAGTAAAGTGGCAGGATACAAAATTAACCTAGAAAAATGAGTAGCCTTTCTCTACACCAACAACAAGCAATTGAAGAAGGAATGCAAGGAGACCTTCCCACTCACAATAGCCTCAAAAACAATAAAATAGCAAGGAACAAACCTAACCAAAGACAACAAAGATCTGTACAACAAAAATTTTAAACCCTTGAAGAAAGAAATTGAAGAAGACATCAGAAGATGGAAAAACCTACCATGCTTATGGATTGGGAAAATTACTCTAGTAAAAATGTCCATTGTACCGAAACTTTTGTATAGATTTAATGCAATCACAAGTAAAATCCCCAAGAGTTTCTTCATGGGCTTGGGGAAAAAAAGTCCTTAATTTCATTTGGAAAAACAAAAGACCCTAAATAGCCAAAACAACCCTGAGTGAAGAGAGCAATACAGGAGGGATCTCTATACCAGACTTCAAACTATACTACAGGGCTATAGTCATAACAACAGCTTGGTACTGGCACAAAAACAGACCTGTTGACCAATGGAACAAAACTGAAGATCCAAACTTGAGCGCATACAATTTCAACCATCTCATATTTGACAAGGGGACCAAGAAGACACAATGGAGAAAAGACAGCATCTTCAGCAAGTTGTGCTGGCAAAACTGGATCGCCACTTGTAGAAGAATGAAATTAAACCCCTACCTCTTGGTCGTGTACAAAAGTCAACTCCAGATGGAATAAAGACCTCAACGTGAAACCCCAAACTCTGAAGGTGATAGAAGTAAAAGGTGGCAGCAGACTACAAGACATAAGCATAGGGAAAGACTTCCTAAATCAGACAGCAGCTGCACAACTATTAAGGTTGACAATTGACAAATGGGACCTCATTAAACTCAAAAGCTTCTGTTCATCAAAAGAAACAATCAAGGAAGTGAAGAGAAATCCCACAGAGTGGGAGGAAACCTTAACTGCAGAAACATCTGACAAAACATTGATCTCCAGAATATATAAACTTCTCAGTGAAAGAAGAAAGAAAATAAATGATCCACTCAATAGATGGAGCAAAGAGCTGAACAGAGACTTCACAAGTGAAGAATTAGAGATGGCTGAGAAACATCTTAAGTGTTCAACATCATTAATAATTAAGGATATGCAAATCAAATCCACTTTAAGATATCATCTTACTCCAATAAGACTGGCTAGGATCAAGAAAACAAATGATACCAAGTGCTGGAGAGGTTGTGGGGAAAGAAGAACACTCATTCACTGCTGGTGGGAATGTAAACTCATACAGCCACTATGGAAAGCAGTGTGAACTCTTGGAAAACTTGGAATGAACTTGCCACCTGACCCTACCATACCACTCCTGAGCATGTGCCCACAAGACTCATCTTACTGCAGAGGTACATGCACAGCCATGTTTATTGCAGCTCTCTTCACAATAGCAAGGAGCTGGAACCAACCCAAGTGCCCCTCAACTGATGAGTGGATAGAGAAAATGTGGTACATCTACACAATGGAGTTCTATGCAGCAGTAAAGAAAGATGACATCATGGTCTTTGCAGGTAAATGGCTGAAGCTAGAAGATATCATGGTGAGTGAAGTAACCCAGTTCCAGAAAAACAAACGACAAATGGTATCCCTAATCTGTGGATGCTAGCACCAATTACCTAATTGTATGGCAAACTGAGCAATGTCAATATGATCTGAAAACAACTGTGCTCTTATATTGTAAATCCTTTAAAAAATAATAAACAATTAAAAAAATAACATAATACCTTAAAAAAAAAACCCAAGCATCCTCCAGGATAAATGCAGAAAAGTCAATCCTGAAGATCACTGAAGAGCCCCTTTGCAGAATATAGATTCAAATCCTTCTCTAAATTATTAAAATTAAAAAGGAGTTGCATTGGACTTTTTGCATGAACATTTCTGATTAGTCAACGCAACACTGACAGTAATAAGAAAAAGTATTTGCCTTTTCATAGCAGGAAACCATGATGTCTGAGGACCAATGCTGGACCCCATTATACAGGAATGACTGACCATATCCTGAGTCCAAGAAATCACATACCTAGAGTTTTAAACTACTTTTAACTGACTCCTGTGGAGGGCCCTGGTTCAATTCTAAGCTTCTACATATCCACTAACAACTGTCCATAACTCCAGTCTAGTTCTGACTTCCACAGGCATTTGATAACACTTGTATACTTGCATATATGTAGGCAATGCAGTCATACTAAAATGAAAATAATAAAAATTAAATGTAAAGGAAAAAAGAAATAAAATTTAGGGTTTTTTTTAACATTTTTATTGAATTTTTGTGTATTTCATACTACAATCTCAATCACTCTTGCTCTTCTCCATTAGAAACCTCCCACAACCCCCCCCCCCAGAATTCATACATTCTTTCTTGTGTTATGGCCTATTGTGCCAAATTAGTGTCCTTGTCCATTCCTCAATGCAAATTCATCCTCTGAGCTCTAGTCAGCCTATCCAGAGTACCTTACTTGAAAAAGGCCAGTTCTTCCTCACCCAACAGCTGCCAATATTCTTCAGCTAAGATTGGGTTCTGAATCTCCATGGTTGAGCCATTTATGACCTTTTGAGTTCCTGGTTCTCGGTTGCATGAGGGAGCTTCCTTAATGAGAGTTAAGAGATTCATAAGTGTCCTCCTGCCCCCTTGTTCTATGTTGCATGAGCCTTAGGTATAGAGGATACATTATAGATGTGTCTTTAGGCTTGAGTAATTCACAATTTCTGTGTGTGTCCAGTTGTGGGACTCTGTAATATTCTTCATCTGGTACAAAAGAATTTTCTTTGATGAGTGGCATTTGGGATATTTGTATATAGGATTTGATGCTAAGATTCACATGTGAGGGAGAACATACATGTGAGTCTGTGTTACTTCACTTAGCATAACATTTTCTAGTTCCATCCATTTACCTGCAAATTTCATGATGTCGTCTTTCTTTACCTCTGAGTAGAACTCCATTAGGTAAATGTACCACATTTTCATTCTCCACTCATCAGTTGAGGCACACTTAGGTTGCTTCCAGCTCTTTGCTATTGTGAAAAGAGCAGCAACAAACATGGATGAGTCCTTTGGGTATAGGCTAAGGAGTGGTATGACTGGGTCAAATAGTAGGATCATTTTTAGTTTTTTTTTTTTTTTTTTTTTTTTTTTCTTTTTCAGACAGGGTCTCCCTGTAGCCCCAGCTGTTATGGAACTCACTATGTAGACCAGGCTGGCCTTGAACTCAGAGAACTCCAGCTTCCTATGCCTCCCAAGTGTGGGGATTACAGGTGTGTGCCACCATGCCCAGCTATTTTTTAAGAGTTCTCCACACTGCTTTCCATAGAGGTTGCATGAACTTGCAATCCCACCAGCAGTGAATGAGTGTTCCCCTTTCCCCACATCTTCTCCAGCATTTAGTATCATTTGTTCTCTTAAACAGGTTTAATTTGCAATTCCCTAACTACTAACAATGTTGAAAACTTTTTAAGATTTTTCTTAACCATCTTTACTTCTTTTGAGAACTCTGTTCAGATCATTAGCCCATCTTTTAATTGTGTCATTTGTTTCCTTGATTTTTTTGTTTTTTGAGGTCTTTATATAGTCTGGATGTTAAACCTGGTTAGATGTGTCACTGATATTTTCTCCCACTCTGAGTTTTTTCTTCACTTCGTTGGTTGTTTCTTTTGTTGTACAGAAGCATTTTAGTTTAATGAGGTCCTAATTGTTAATTATTGATAATACTTCCTGAACTACTAATGTCTGATTTAGAAAGGCTTTTCCTACACCTATATTTTATAGGTTACTGCTGATCCATTTGGAGTTGACTTTTGTGCAAGGTGAAAGATAAGGATCTAGTTTCATTCTTCTACAGGTAAAGATCCAATTTTGCCAGCACCATTTGCAGAAGATGCTGCCTTTCCTCCATTGAGTGTTTTTGGCCCTTTTTTGGCTGAAATGGCATGTACTCAAGTTTGGGTATTCAGTTATGTTCTATTGATCTACATATCTATTTTTGTGTCAGTACCATACTGTTTTTATGACTATAGCTCTGTAATAGAGTTTGAAACCTGGTATAGTAATCCCCAACAGATTTCTCTTTGTACTGAGGGTTGCTTTGGCTATTTGGGGATTTTGTGTTTCCATATAAATTTCCTTCTGTGAAGAATGTCATGAGGATTTTGATTGGTATTGCATTGAATTTGTATATTACTTTTGTTAGGATGGTCATTCTCACCATATTAATTCTTCCAACCCATGAGCATGGGAGGTCCAACCATTTTCTAGTGTCTTCCTCAATCTCTTTCTTTAAAGATTTAAAATTTTCATTGTAGAGATCTTTAATATCTTTGGTCAGGTTTATTCTGAGATATAATTTTTGAAGCTATTGTGAATGGGAGGGTTTCCATGTTCTCATTCTCCAATTGCTTGTTATTGGTATATAGAAAGGCTGCTTCTATATACCAATAAAGAAAGTGTTCATAATTTGAAGGAGTTTTCTGGTGTAATTTTTTCATCTCTTAGATATAATATCATATCATCTGCAAAAGGGGATCATTAGAATTAATACTCCTTTAATTTCTTACCCCCAACATATGATGTTTAACATTAATTACAACATAAGACAGTCCTTAAAAAAGCCAACCACTTAAAAGTTTACAGTCTCTTAACTGTGCGCCCCTACAGAATCCAAAACAAGTACTGTCTTATTTCAAAGGGAAGAATCAGGCACACCTGAGAAAATCCTACGTCCAGCAAAGTAGCTCAAGGCTGGACATCTGGGATTCACTCATGATCTTTGGGGGCCCAAAGGGTTTTGGTAGCTCCACTTCTCTGACTCTGCCATCCACAGCACACACAGCTCTTCTTGCAGACTGGGGCCAGCTCCATTCTACACCTGCTACTGCTCTTGCTGTGCATGCCCTCTTTAGCCTCTCTAAACATGGGGTCAGCAACCCACATTCAGGTGGTCAAATTGGGTTATTCTTCTTGAAATAAGAAATAAAACTTGGTTAATACTTGGTTGTACAATGCCCAAGGAATTCAGAAGACTACTGGAACTGGGGTTACCCATAGTTGTTAGCCACCATGTAGGTGCTGGTAATCTAACTCAGGTACTCTGCAAGAGCAGCCAATGTTCTTAACCACTGAGTCATACCTCAAGCCCAATTATTTTAAGTATAATAATCCTAGTATATGTGTCATGGTTGGCTTCATCTGGCAAGTTGGCACACCTGGGAAGAGGGAACCCCAATTGGGGAATTTCATATCTATATCTATATGGAAAGATGGATGCAGATGATAAAGAATGTGGAAATGTTTTCAGAGCTGAAGTACACACCATGAAAAACACATAAAGCACAGTAAAACATTCAAGGCTACAGAGATCAGCAAAGCACTTTACATTGTGGCAATGCATTTCATAGAATCACAGATCAAAGTTTCTTCAGGAAACTGTTTGGGTACTCTACCCTCCTTGTTTGTATATCTGTAACCCTAACCTTTTGCATTTTCATTGACCAGAGCTACTCTTAAAATTATTGGGGGTCTTTCTGGAGCCTCAGCTGGCCTTAGCCCCACCCAAGCTACTCTTAAAATTCAAATTACATGTAAACAAGTTGAAAGAAAATCATCTATAGAAAGCAGAAAGATCAGAACATCTCTGAACCATTGCTCCAGTTGGCTTCAAAAGACAGTGCACTAAAACTTATCTAGGACAGGAACATGAGCTTATATGTGTGGGGTGTGGTTTGTGTCCTGGTCCTCCCCTTGGTAGCTGGGAATCCTGGAAGAAGTTATATCACCTCTCCAGACATTTTTTTTTTTGTCTTTTTGAGACAGGGTCTCCCATTAGTCCAAGCTAGTGTGGAGCTTGCTGTGTAGATCAGGCTGACCTTGAACTCAGAGATCCACCTGCTTCTGCTTCTGCATCCCAAGTGCTGGGATTAAAGGCATGCACCACCACACCTGGCTCCAGCCTTGTTTTTTTTTTTTTAATTTTTTAATTTTATTTATTTATTTATGTATATGAATGTACTGTCTGTATGTAGGTTTGTGCACCTGTGTCGTGCAATGCTGTGGAGGTCAGAAGAGGTGTCGGATTCCCCTGGAACTGGAGTTCTCCTGGAATTGGAATTACAGATGGTTCTCAGCCACCATGTGGGTGCTGGGGATCGAACCCGGGTCCTCTGCAAGAGCAGTCAGCCTAGCGGTCTTAACCGCTAGGCCATCTCTCCAGCCCCCAGCTTTGTTTTTAAAATAGAGTGCACACCACTCAACATGCACAGACTGAATAATACATTCCCAGGACACTTGACTGCTTCCTTGCCCTTCACTGTCTCCACTGCTTGCTATCTTCAGACTGATTTTCCATCTCCATTATTAAGTATTCCAGTCCTTATTCTGTTCATTCTAAAGGCCCTGTCCTTGACTCCATACCACACTGCCTCTAAGAATACAAATTCTTCTATGGAAATCTCTTGATTTGATATTTATGTTTCTGTGTTCAGAGAACCAGAAATTTTATTGCAATTTAATAGCAAGAAAACCAAGATCTTCAAAGCTGTGCTGATGAGACATACCCTTCTACAGAAATCAAGTGGAAGATGTTAGGTCTTCTGTATTAAAGTGATTAAGGACCGCTTGAAGGACAAGGACAAGGACTGCGAGTCCAGGGCCCTGCTGATAGAGGTAAGGACAAGGTAGAAAGACAGACACCTGCTAGGATGGTGAGGGCCTACAAGAAGAAAGCAAACACTTCCCAGAGCAGCTGGAAAGTGATTATCAAGGCCAACAATGAAGGAGAATTTAGGATATTATTTACAAAAATTAAAGAAATCCCTCTGAAGCACAGGTCTTTTTAAATCAGCACGTTTCTTTCTCACTTGAAACTGAATGTTTCAGAATTCCAAGCTGCACCCCAAACTCCTCAGATAAGCTCACACAGGTGCACAAATGGTCAGATAAGAAAAGCTGCTGCATTTTCCTGTGAGAAAAATGTTAGGTTCATATCGACAAGAGACCCCGGTGCGAGAGTATACAGGACTCCAATAAAGATATCTTGGGTTTTAATTGGGGGGGGCACAGGTCTGGCATATCTGTCTGGTGAGCAGAATCACCAGCAACCATGTGGCTGCTTTGATGTACTTTTAAGGGGGAAGTAGGCAGCAGGGTGTGGCACTAGGGCTTGGGTGCATTGGGGGGAGTAAGTAGGCAATAGGGCTTGGGTGCTTTGTGGTTGGTATCAGGACAAACATCTTGAGAAAAACAGGACATTTCTTTCCCACAGCTGAACAAGATTACAGAGACCTTTTCCCTAGAGTGTAGGATGGTGCTCAAGGGTGAATGCTTCTCAGGGTTTCTAGGTCCAGGTTGACTGCAGTCTTACATTCACCCTTTTGTGTCATGGGGGTGGCATTTTCCTTCTAGCTGCTTCCTGCTGTTAATGACACAGAGGGTGAGATGCTTTACACCTGAGTGTCACCGTCATCACCATGGGGATGTTCATATTTGTCTGAAGGGAGAGTAAGTAAAAGTTTATTAAAATTGCTATGGGTAAAAGATGAAAGATGTGTATGGCAGAGCATATGAACTCAGGTGTGGTGGGGGGTATGGAAAGGGAAATGATTCTAAATTGGATTGAAAAATGATGTATGATGTATGAAAAAGTTTAGTAACAATAAAAAATATATTTTAAAAATTGCTATAGATGAGTTGCTGGATGTGGTGTTATAAGCACCACTTAAGGCAAGGCAGGGAGCTATTACCAGAAAGAGACCCAAAGTACTAAGGGTCCAATTAGGGGATACAACCATCGGGTTTATGCTGTCCAGAATTCCCCAGGATTCCCAGGGTCTCCCCTTGACATGAACCAATACTGACACCAAGGAGAGTCACAAGGCCCTGGGCACCTTGAGATGAGAGTGGCTGATGGACTCCAACTGGACCACCTGTCAGATATAGACTTTCTGCTCACCACAGATCTGACTTTGTCCAGAGGTACTAGTTTCCCTTACTTGGTTCTCTCTCTCTCTCTCTCTCTCTCTCTCTCTCTCTCTCTCTCTCTCTCTTCTCTCCCTTCTGACCCCAGGCCTGAGAGGAACATGCTCTCTCTCTCTCTCATTCTCTCTCTCTTTTCCAGATGGTGGTTGTCACTCTCTCTAGGTCTCCCATGGACTCCAAGATCCCAATCTCAAAAGTGGTTTTGGAACACCAGGTGATCTTACAGCCCTTGGGCTTTTCTCCCCCCTTTGATTGGTGGAAAGTCACCCTGAAGCATGCTGAGCACTCACTTGGGAACACCTACCAGGCAGCGATGCCTCCTGGCGGGTCACTTCACCACCTTCTGTTTTTTAAAACCCTATGAAATTCCTCAATGTATACTGGTAACATTTTCTTTCCAAATCACTGCCTTCTTCATAGTTTCAGCTGTGCCTACTTACAAAAGATCATCATAATCAAATTTGTTAATTCATCTAATTATGTATGACGATCATTTGCTCATGTCTCCTTGTACTGTCATGTTTTGTATATTTCCATGTGTTAATCTAACATATTCCATGCAGAGAGATCTCGTGTAATTATATTAATTGTCTTCATGTGTTACTTGTCTCAAAATAATTTTAAACTGTGCCACTAAAGTTTTCCTTCATTTTTTTCTGCACAAGAATTATTAGTTTAAATTTTATTCTGGCATGCCTAATCAAAATGTAAATATTTTAAAGATCTATTCAAACCCCTTATAAATCTGGGTACTCTAAAATATCTTAAAATTCTTTTTTTCCCCATTCTCATATTGAGTTTTTTATTAAGTGATACAGGGAATAATTACTAAATATCTGAAGTATAATTTAGTGGCTGAGTAAACCCTCAGTTTTTTACAATAGCTGACGGAGGAATCCCCTGGGGTTGTATCTGGATCTCGTTTAACTTCTACTTTTTTAATTAATTAATTTTTTTTTATTTTTTAGACATGGTCTCCCTATAGCCTCAGCTGGCCTGGAACTGACAAAGATCTGCCTGCCTCTGCCACCTGAGTGCTAGGATTAAGGCACGTGCCACTGCACCTGGCTTAAAGATGGTTCTTAGCCACCATGTGGGTGCTGGGAATCAAACCCAGGTCCTCTGGTAGATCAATCGGTGCTCTTAACCACTGAGCCATCTCTCCAGACCCTTAACTTCTATTTTTCCAACAGGGAACCGACCCCCGGTGGTTTTCCCACTTAGAGCCACTTTTTCTAGTTGTTTTTTTTCCCCTCATTTCTTTTTGTCTAAGTTAATTTTGATTGAGTGCGTTTTATACATTTCTTAATCAAATTTAGACTCATTCCCCCATCCATGCCCACCCCTCATGCCCTCCCCATCTTTAAATTCTAAGTATTACTTGTTTATACAATACAGTATAAGCTGTGTGTTTGTGTTTGTGTGTGTGAGAGAGTGTGCTGTGTGTGCAATAAAATTTAACTAGAAGTCCTAGGCAATAAAATGTATTCTAATCCACTAATCTTGCCACATTTTAAGAGGTTTTTTGCAACAGATAAATGAATCCAGTGGCCCTAAGCCTATCTTTGCAGTGCAGACATGAGCTTTATGTTTTGAAAGGAGAAGGGGAGCAGGAGTCAAGAAGTATCCATAATTAAGTGGTTCTGGTCAAGGTCTGATCGATCATTGTCTCAGTTCAGGTTATGTAAGATGGTCTGAAGTAAATCTTATGGCTTAAGGGGACCAGCAGGTCCTGGAAATAATTACCCCTCCAATAGATGACTCTCATTTCTCCTGTGAGCTCAGTTGTTCCTGCAGGTCTAAGATAACTACTATAGACCTTTCAGCACCTTTTGGGAGTTTTGAACAAGAGTTGTGAAAAGCTTCTGGCTTATGGACAGACTGACTCAAATGCCCTTCATTCACCAGCTTCACCTACAATGTGCTATACAACAAGATGGAGTGTATGTGTTGGACTTCCTTCCTGTCTTGGATACCATATGCCTATCACTAGGAACTGGATGTTGCAAACTCTAAAATGAAAATTCCAAGCCATTCTAGTGAAAGATGGTGAAAATGATTACATATGAAATTACTCCTGGGGTTCTACTGCTACAAGAGCTGGGTCCTTCTCACCTCCTCCACTACCTTTTCTATCCTCAAGACATTAGAAATAAAGTATGCAGTGAACTTAATTTTTTTAAAAAAGAGTTTTTTTGCTTAAGGATAATCCCAGATGCATTCCTGGGCCTAGTGGACTTGGGCAGCTGAATTTTAAGTCTTTTGAACCAGTCAGGTGTGGTAGCCCATGCCTTTAATCCCAGCCCATGGGAGGCAGAGGCAGGCAGGTCTCTGTGAGCCCAAGGCCAGCCAACAGTGCCAGGAATCTTGGTCTGGTTTGGGTGGAGGTCTTTGGAGCTTGGGAATTCCCAAGCATGGTGCCTGTGCTTCTGTTTCTCTGGCTGGAGACCCACTTGGGGTCTGATACTCAGGTCAGCTGGGGTGCCACGTGGCTTCTCCTGGGGTGTTTTATGGGAAGATTTATGGCCCAGTCTACTAAGTCTCTTGCCTTCAGGAGGTGGAGGAGTAAAGCCTGGGACTGCTATTGGCTTTGTATTTCTGCAGTGTTGTCTTCTCGGGTGCTGGGCAATAATGTGATTTCCCCATCCCTTCCTCCTCATAGGAAGCAAAGGGACCTACCTGGGCCTGTGCCCTGCTGGTCTTTGACACTGTGTGCTGTGTGCTTGTGTTTTAATCTCTCATAAATACCTAGGTCCCTGTGTGCTACTATAGGAGAAAGCTACTGCAGACAACTGTGGGTAAATTAAACTCATTAAAACTATTTATATTCCACTTCATGCTTTTGGTATTGCCAGTCTTTAATTTGTCTTTAACAATGGATTGATCTTTATACCATCTTATTAGGATGGTAAAAGGGAAAGGTATTTAAGCTAAAGTTTCATGTCTCTTGTTTGCAGTATTCCACAGTCATACTTCTAGGTTTCCTGGAGTATTAGGAAGTTTTGACATCAGATTCTTTTTTTTTTTTTTGCCTTAGAATATTAAATGGCTACTGAAGGATATTTTTTATGTTTCTCTGTATTATACAAGTATTAGTTTTTATATTTCTTTTGACCTAACAAGATAATTTGGCTGAAGAGAAGCTAGGTTTTACCTCCCTGAGCAGCAGTATGCAGTACAGAAGGAGACAGTCTGTATGAGCTTGGTAAACCTTATCAGCTTATTTCTTGTCTACAGCTATATGATACAATTCCTACTTTCTGGAAAACTATAAATCAGGATATGGGGATCTGGGAAAGAAAAGAGACTGCTTATGTTTCTGGTAAACAGTCTACATTTAAGATAGGCCTGAAATTGTTTTAAAACTCTTCCATGGGCTATGCCTAGTAAACCTATGATGTTAAATCTCTCTTCCAGTCAATGTTTATACAAGGCTGCTTGGGGTTTTGTTCAAGCTTTATCAAATATTATACAATAAGTAAAATTATCAGGCTGGTAACCTTCCTGGATGGTTAATGACCATACTTAATGCCCATACCAATTCGGCCAAAGGGATTTAAGAGACAGCTCTGTTTCTTGTGCTCTGAGGTCAATTAAGTGCCAGAGGACAATGGGGGAATCTCCTGAAATGTCCTGTAACTGTGAGCCACATGTCTTCATGTTCAGAGAGGTCACAGGGGACTTGAGCCAGGTCCAGTCTACAAAAACGAAGGTCAACACAGAGGAATGTCTCCTCATGCTTCGAAAGGAAGCCTGGTCAAGAAAGACCTGACTTTGTCATCACATAGGTGGAACTGCTAAAAGGAAAGGCAAAAGGAGCCAGGGGTTCCCCTCCAAAACCCAAGTGACCCCTGAGAACCGGAGCCTCAACTGACCTTAAGAAAACAAAAGTTGGTTAATTTGGGCTAATTGCATGGACTTAAACACCCAAAAGGAAAGTATGACAAAAAAATTAAAGTAATCAGTATATTTCTTTAAAGCCCAAGAAATTGCACTTAGGGTATAAAACTTCAGATCTTAGTTAAAAAAAAAAAAAAAAAAAAAAAAACTGAAAAAGTAGCCAGTTTCTTGACTAGAAGTCAAAATTTTCTTGAGTCTCTTAGCAGCCAAAAGTTTTGAATGCCAAAAACTGTGTCTTCCTTTGGGCTTCAGGGTGGGGAATTCTGGACCACATAAACCCCATGGCTGTATCCCCTAACTGGACCTCTAGTAACTTTGAGTCTCATCCTGGTAATAGTTCTCTGCCTTATCCGGCACTTACAGGACCATATCCAGCAACTCACCCATACCAGTTTTAATCAACTTTTACTTACTCTCCCTTCAGACAAATATGAACACCTCCATGCTGACAATGGTGACACCCAGGTATAAAGCATCTCACCACCCTTTTGTGTCATTAACTCCTCTTCATTGCCCCCTGTTCACAGGAAGCAGCTAGAAGGAAAAATGTCATACACACACACACACACACACACACACAACACACACATACACACACCCATCCCTATGACACAAAAGAGTGAACGTAAGACTGCAGTCAGCTTGGAAAACCCTGAGAAGTGTTCACCCTTGAGCACCATCCTGAACTCCAAGGAAAAGGTGGCTGTAACCTTGCTTGGCCACACAAGATAGAAAACTCCCAGTTTTCCTCAAGCTGTTTATCCTGAAACCAGCCACAAAGAACCCATTCCCTACTGCCTACTCCCCTAGAGGGCCCACACCCTATTGCCTCCTTCCCCCTAGCACCCACACACCCTATATCCTTCTTTCCCCTTTGCACATGGGCCTTATTGTCCACACCCTATTGCCTCCTTCCCCCTATGCACCCAAGCCCTATTGTCCACACCCTATTGCCTCCTTCCCCCTATGCACCCAAGCCCTATTGCCCACACCCTATTGGCTCCTTCCCCTTACGCACCCAAGCCCTATTGTCCTCACCCTATTGCCTCCTTCCCCCTTAAAATTCTGCCAAAGCACCCATGTGGTTGCTGGCCATCCTGCTCCCTAGACAGAGGTGCCAGACCTGCCCCCCTTCACCCCCAGTTAAAACCCAAGTTATCTTTATCAGAATCCTGTATACTTTTGTACTGGGGTCTCCCCTCAATATGAACCCAACAAAAAAGAATAGAAAGAACCCAAATGTGCACCAATAGGAAACTAAAGTACACAACAGCAAAAGACTGTACAGTGGTGAGAAAGAAAAGAGCAGCTATCGCTGATATTGACAACTTCAAAGCCTAAGACAGTGCCTCCACACACACGAAGAAAGCCACCCTTCCAGGCAGATGCTGACTCCACCTGAGAACACGGCTCACTGGATTCCAGCTCCCCCTCCCCTTGGCCACGAGCCTTGTTGGCAGGCAAGATGTATTAAGGAAGAGGGAGGTGGGTGTGTTTTGAAACCTTGTGTAGGCTTCAAAGAGCATACACCCAAGTGCTAAATACACAATTTAATATACAATCAGAAAAAAACACCCAAGAAACTGGTAATGAGGTCACCTTTAGAGAGAAGAGATGAGAGTGAAGGATAGAAGTTGTTTTCACTGTATTATTTTGTACATTTTTTCTGATTAGTTTGTTTGTAGAAGGGTTACCTATAGCCAGAGATGATCTTGAACTCCAGATCCTCTTCCCACCTCGACCACACCCAGTTCTTTAAAATGTTTTTGTCTTTTGGAGACAGGGTCTCCCTGTAGCTCCAGCTGACCTGCAACTCACTATGTAAACCACGTTGCCCTTGAATTCACAGAGATCCATCTGCCTCTGCCTCCTGAGTGCTGGGATTAAAGGCATGCACCACCACACCCAGCATACTTTTGAAATTTTTAAACCATGTGCATATAACTTTCTCAATAGAAAAGTATAGAGAAATTCTTTTTTAGACACCATGCCCAGAGCCTTTTGAGGAGACTGCCATTTTGCAGCCTGTCTTCCCACTCCTACATCCCCCACCAGCAGGCCTGGGGTATCCCAGCCAGTTCTGCCCATGCTAAAGCAGCTCTCTGGGTACAGTGAAGACTTTCAGAGTATATTTCTGAACTGGGTCATACTCTGCTTCCATGTGCTTCTCAGGAACATATTCTTTTCATTAGGCTCTCGCACCCAACATGAGCTCCTTTCTCCAACCACAGTGAGAAGACAACACAGCTGCAGTACTGTGTACAGCAGAGTGGATACTCCTGCAAAGAGCAGTTCTGGGAACAGTTTGCAAACTGTTTCTGATGCCATGCATCTGGGCACAGAAAAAAAAAAAAAAACACTTGAGAGTGTTAATCAATGAAAGCCATGGTTCCAAAGGCCTTACTAAGAACTGCACGTCATCCAGACCTTTTAGTGGCAGAATAACACCAGACCAATTCCATACATTCTAATCTCAGTTTTTAGACCTGAAAATCAGTAATAATAGTAATAATAATAATAATAATAATAGTAATAGCAACAATAATACTATAGTGCTTCCCTTAGAAAGACCAATGTCCTTATCATTACCTCCTAATAGAGGCTTGTTGTACAGCTTTTGTCTAGCAAGGCAATTACCTGAAGACATGAAATTAAATTAATTACAATGAAAACTAACAAATCTACTAGTTGAATACATTTAATTATACATTTACCAAATATCAGCTCACCTGGAACATTATGGTCAATGCATGCAACAATGATTATATTCAATACATGCTGCAATAATATTTGCTATATTTGCCTAATAGGAAAGTCCACTGAAATACAACAGTACATCCTTTATATTGGCTTGGAATGTAAGTGTGTATAGAATGTAGGGGGGTTTTGTTGCTTGGTTGTTTTTGTTGTTGGAGGTTTTGTTGTTGTTGTCTTTTGCTTTTACTTTGAGACTCGGCTCACTATGTAACCCTGACTAGCCTGGAACTCTCTGCGTAGACCAGGCTGGCTTTAAACTCACAGAAATCTACCTGCCTCTGCCTCATAGTGCCTGGAATGTAAGTTTTGAATATTTATAAAAGCTATCCATATTAAAGTTTTGCAGTGTATTAAAAAGTGCTCAAGAAGAATATCATCATTTCTAATCCCATTCCAGAAAACCACTGCTAACATAATCCCAAATTTCTTTCCAATCTTCTTTTTTTCCATGTATTTTAAGTAGTTAAAATCATACAAAATCTGTCCTTTTCCCTCAACATTTTAGCACAAGCATATTCTTACATTATTAAAAACTCTCCATAAGTAGCACCATCTTATGGATTGTTGATATTCCATTAAACTCATTCATCTATAACAAATATGTTTTGAGAACCAAGCACTATCCTTAATGCTGGACCTACCCCAATGAGTAAAATAGACCAAGTGTCTGTTGTGACATTTTTATGTAGCACTAAAATTTTCAAAGAAGTGGGCTGAAGAAATGTAGGACTGCATTTTACTTGGACATAATCTGGACCGATGAACTTAACCTTGCAACCAAAAAGTTACTGGATCCTAGCTTCTACTTCCCCAATTCATTCTGGAGATACATGTGAATAAAAAGAGTGAAGCTGGTCTGAGCGCAGTTCCATGAGGCATCTGAAGGAACAGATTCTCAGTTTGGTCAATTTTGGCCCTTAAAACTAATCCTGAGTCAGGCTGTTTCCTTAGTTAAGAACAAGTGTCAAGTGTCATGAGTAACATTTCAAAGAATAAGCTGGAGAAACAGAGCCTATTGACAATGTCTTGAAGAAGTTAGCTGTGAAGTCACAGGAGCTGGAGGGAGAGGAGAGGCCCACACTAAACTTGAGTTAACTGTTGTGCTCAAATGGCAATGCAAGTGTGCAGTGAAAGAAATTCCTGAACATTTGTTAATATTTTAATGACCTTTTAAATAAAAGTTGTACAGTTCCTAAATCCTTTTTATTAATTAAAAAATTGTTTCTTTTTATTGAAGTTTTGCAATTTTCAAACAATATAATTTGATGGTACTTAAATTCCCTCCCCTATCTGCACTTCCCCTTATTGCCCCCCACCCAATTAATTTGTGTGTGGACCAGCTTAAGCCCAGGAAGGTAGGTAGGAACTGGGTGCTTCAGCAAGGCAGATTATTGATTGATTTAACCAAGTTAATCTGTTAATCCAGTTGTCTTTGGTTTAATTGGTTTTTGTGGCTGTGGGGGTGGAATTATCCTCCCAGCTGGTATAAAAGGCAGGGTTGTGTGAGTCTTGAGATCTGAGATCTCCTGAGACCAGCTGAAGCGCAAGTAAAGAGCCCCCCCACCCCCGGCCAACTGGGATTACGAAGGCATCTGAAGGAGGCAAGCAAAGCAAGCCTTCGACATAGTGAAGAGGCATTTAGGACTCACATTGGAATACAGGCAAGGAGAAGTCCATATGCCAGGAGCACGAAGAAGAAACAACACGGGAAAGGGGCAGAATAATTCCGCACCAAGCTCTACCAACCCTGTGGAAGATTCCTACAGTGGGATCCCCCTGTGGACGGCCCAGGACATAGATATCAGAAACACAATTGGGAACATATTTAAAGAACTACAAGATTATAAAGAGCAAATCAAAGAACTAAGAAAAGAGAATGAAGAACTCAAGAAGGACCTAGAGAGAGAGAATGACAAACTCCAGAAGGAACTGGAAAAACTGAAAAGTTCCCATGCTGAAAAAGATAAGGAAACCAGCAAGTGAAGCAAAGAACTACAGGAAGAGATTGAGAAGCTCCAAAATGAAGTAGAAATACTAGAGAAATCAGAAGAGGAAATGAAAAAAGAAATCAAACACTCATCCAATCAAGAGAAAAGGAATGGAAAAAGCCTCAGAAGCAGAATAGAGGAAGTAGAACAAAGAATATCAGACCTGGAAGATAACACAGAACGACTAAAAACCTCAAGGAAAGATTATGAAAATTTTAAAAATACACAAAACTGGAACAACCAGGAACTGTGGGACACTATGAAAAGATCAAACCTCTGCATCATAGGAGTAGAGGAAGGAGAAGAATCCCAATAGAGTGGTATTGATCAGATCTTCAACAGAATAATAGTTGAAAACTTCCCCAAACTTAAAAAAGACAAACCAATACAAATACAAGAAGCACATAGAACTCCAAACAGACAAGATCAGAAAAGAAATTCTCCACGCCACATCATAGTTAAAATGCTAGACACCCAAAACAAAGACAAAATCCTTAAAGCCACAAGAGAAAAACAACAAGTGATCTATAACGGAAAACCTATCAGAATTACAACTGACTTCTCAATGCAAACTATGAAAGCAAGAAGAACCTGGAGCAAAGCATCCCCAGAGTTAAAGAATAATAGATGCCAACCCAGGTTACTATACCCAGCAAAAATGTCGACTATAATTGAAGGAGAAGAAAAACCTTCCATGACATAAACAAGTTGAAAGAATACATGTCCGGAAAACCAACCCTTCAGAGACTAATTGAAGCAATTCAAAGGACAGAAGAAAGGAGCAACCATTCCCAGGCACCTAGAAAGAGAAATCAATAAAAGCATAACTGCAGAAGTAGAAACCTAAACCAAAACCGCAAATGGATAATAAGGCAAAAGGAAGCAACACAAACCTATCAGTCATAACCTTAAATATTAATGGACTAAATTCCCCAATCAAAAGACATAGACTGGGAGATTGGATTAGGAAACAGAATCCATTGATATGCTGTCTACAGGAAACACATCTTAGCTTCAAGGACAGACACCACCTTAAAGTGAAAGGATGGAAAAAAATATTCCAAGCAAATGGTACGAAAAAGAAAGCAGGTGTTGCTATTTTAATATCAGACAAAATAGACTTCAAAGTAAAAGAAATCAGAAGAGACAAAGAAGGCCATTACATTTTTATGAAAGGAACAATTCACCAAGAAGATTTCACAATTATGAATATATATGCCCCAAACTCTGATGCACCAAATTTTATAAAGACAATTCTTCAGGACCACAAGTCACACAGTAACCCCAGTACACTCATAGTAGGGGATTTCAATACCCCACTGAGTCCTTTGGATAGGTCAACAGGACAAAGAATAAACAGAGAGACATCTGAACTGAACGATATGATACACCAAATGGACCTCATAGACCTCTACCAAATATTCCACCCTAATACCATAGAATACACTTTCTACTCAGCACCCCACAGAACATTCTCCAAAATCGACCAATCGACCACATACTGGGACACAGAAGAAACCTCCACAAATACAAAGAGATTGAAATAATTTCATGCATTCTATCAGACCACAGTGCAATAAAGCTCAACATCAACACCAGGATAAGCCGTACTGCCTACAAGAACACATGGAGACTAAACAACACACTCTTAAATAATGAATGGGTCAAGGAAGAGATAAAGAAAGAAATAAGGGCTGGAGAGATGGCCTAGCGGTTAAGAGCGCCAACTGCTCTTGCAAAGGACCCGGGTTCGATCCCCAGCACCCACATGGCAGCTGAGAACCGTCTGTAACTCCAATTCCAGGAGAACTCCAGTTCCAGGGGAATCCGAGACCCTCTTCTGACCTCCATGGCATTGTACGACATGGGTGCACAGACCTACATGCAGACAGTACATTAAGACACATACAAAAATAAATAAAATTTAAAAAAATTTTTAAAAATAAAAAAAAAGAAAGAAATATAAGCATTCCTGGAACTGAATGACAATGACAATACAACACAACAAAACCTATGGGATACCTGAAAAGCAGTCCTAAGAGGGAAGTTTATAGCCCTGGGTGCCTACATTAGAAAAACAGAAAGAGCACAAGTGAATGATCTAACACTACAGCTGAAAGCACTTGAGAGGCAACAAGATATGAACCCTAAACACAACAGACAGGAAGAAATAACAAAAATGAGAGCAGAAATCAATGAAATAGAAACAAAGAAAACAATACAAAAAAATCAATGAATCCAAAAGTTGGTTCTTTGAAAGAATAAACAGGGTAGACAGACCTCTATCCCAGTTAACCAAAAGGAAGAAGGAACAACTCCAAATCAATACAATCTGTGATGAAAAGGGAAATATAACAACAGACAAGGAAAAGATCCAGAAAATCATACGGGAATACTTCAAAAACCTATACTCTACCAAGTTTGAAAACCTAGAAGAAATGGATGAATATCTGAAATCCTGGAGATCACCAAAGCTCAACCAAGAAGAGATCCACAGCTTGAACATACCCATAACACATCAAGAAATTGAAGATGTAATAAGAAACCTCCCAACTAAAAAAAGCCCAGGCCCAGATGGTTTCACGGCAGAATTCTATAAAACATTTCAAAAAGACCTACAAACATTATTGATGAAACTGTTTAGAAGGATACAATCAGAGGTAATTCTCCCAAATTCCTTCTGTGAATCCAGCATCACTCTATTACCAAAACCAGGAAAAGATACAACTAAAAAGGAGAATTATAAACCCTTCTCCCTAATGAACACAGATGCCAAAATTCTAAATAGGATACTGGCAAATCGCATACAGACCCACATCAAGAAGATCAATCATCATGACCAAGTCGGATTCATACCAGAGATGCACGTATGTTTCAACATACGAAAATCAATAAACATCATCAAACGCATAAATGGAATGAAAGACAAAAACCACACCATTATCTCAATTGATGCTAAAAAATCCTTTGACAAAATCCAGCATCCCTTCATGCTTAAAGTCCTAGAAGGAATTGGATTGGAGGGATCATTCCTCAATGTAATCAAAGCCATATACAGGAAACCCCTCAGCCAATATCATCCTAAATAGGGAAATGACAGAAACATTCCCTTTAAAGGTAGGAACTCTGCAAGGCTGCCCCTGTCACCACTCCTCTTCAATATAGTGCTTGAAACCCTTGCTAGAGCAATAAGGCAAGAAAAGGATATTAAAGGAGTACTAATTGGAAAAGAAGAAGTCAAGCGATCCCTATTTGCTGATGATATGATTGTTTACTTAAGGGATGCTAAAAACTCCACCAGAAAACTCCTAGAAATGATTAACAGCCTCAGCAAAGTGGCAGGATACAAAATTAACCTAAAAAAATCAATGGCCTTTACACCAAGAACAAGCAACTGGAGAAAGAATTCAAAGAGATCTTCCCATTCACAAGAGCCTCAAAACCAATAAAATGCCTAGGAACAACCTTAGCCAAAGACACCAAAGATCTCTACAACAAAAATGTTAAACCTTTAAAGAAAGAAATTGAAGAAGACATCAGAAGATGAAAAAACCTGCCATATTCATGGACTGGGAAAATTAACATTGTAAAAATGTCCATTCTACCAAAACTCTTGTATAGATTTAACACAATCCCAATCAAAATCCCCAAGAGTTTCTTCATAGGCTTGGGGAAAAAAGTCCTTAAATTCATTTGGAAAAACAAAAGACCCCAAATAGCTAAAACAACCCTGAGCAGGGGGGATCTCTATACCAGAATTCAAACTATACTATAGGGCTATATTCATAAAAAAAAAAGCCTGGTACTGGCACAAAAACAGACCTGTTGACCAATGGAACAAAACCAAAGATCCAAACCTGAGCACATACAATTTCAGCCATCTCATATTTGACAAGGGGGCCAAGAAACCACAATGGAGAAAAGACAGCATCTTCAGCAAGTGGTGTTGGCAAAACTGGATCACCACTTGTAGAAGAATGAAATTAAACCCCTACCTCTCACCCTGTACAAAAGTCAACTCCAGATGGATTAAAGACCTCAACGTGAAACCCCAAACTCTGAAGGTGATAGAAGAAAAAGTTGGCAGCAGACTACAAGACATAGGCGTAGGAAAAGACTTCCTAAATCAGACAGCAGCTGCACAAGAATTAAGGTCGACAATTGACAAATGGGACCTCATCAAACTCAAAAGCTTCTGTACATCAAAAGAAACAATCAAGGAAGTGAAGAGAAATCCCACAGAGTGGGAGGAAACCTTCACTGCAGATACATCTGACAAAGCATTGATTTCCAGAATATATAAACTACTCAAAAAACAAAGAAAAAAGAAAACAAATGACCCACTCAATAGATGGAGCAAAGAACTGAACAGAGACTTCACAAGTGAGGAATTAGAGATGTCTGAGAAACACCTCAAGAACTGTTCAACATCACTAATCATTAAGGAAATGCAAATGAAAACCACTTTAAGATATCATCTTACTCCAATAAGACTGGCTAGGATCAAGAAAACAAATGATACCAAGTGCTGGAGAGGTTGTGGGGAAAGGGGAACACTCATCCACTGCTGGTGGGAATGTAAACTCGTACAGCCACTATGGAAAGCAGTGTGGAGAACCCTTGGAAGACTTGGAATGAACTTGCCACCCGACCCAGCCATACCACTCCTGGGCATGTACCCTCAAGACTTACGCCACCACAGAGATACATGCACGGCCATGTTTATTTCAGCTCTCTTCACAATAGCAAAGAGCTGGAACCAACCTAAATGCCCCTCAACTGACGAGTGGATAGAGAAAATGTGGTACATCTACACAATGGAGTTCTATGCAGCAGTAAAGAAAGACGACATCACGAGCTTTGCAGGAAAATGGCTGGAGCTAGAGGACATCATGCTGAGTGAAGTAACACAGTCCCAGAAAAACAAATGAAGAATGGTATCCCTCATCTGTGGATGCTAGTGCCAATTACCTAGTTGTAAGTATTTCTTGTGTAGGGCCCCCTGAGCTTTTTTCCAAAGCAGTTGGAAGTGATGCTCTTGCAGAGGACCCGGGTTCGATCCCCAGCACCCACATGGCGGCTGAGAACTGTCTTTAACTCCAGTTCTAGGGGAATCCGACACCCTCTTCTGACCTCCACGGCATTGCACGACACGGGTGCACAAACCTACATGCAGACAGTACATTCATACACATACAAAATAAATTTAAAATTTTAAAAAAAAAGATTAAGCAGGGGTGGAAAGATTGTAAAAGCCAGGGAGGAGGTGCAAGACCATATGGAAATAGAATTACACAAGCTCCAGGGACCCCGTTCATATGAACCTACAGCAATGGTGTCAGCATGCACAAGACCCATGCAAACTCAAACAGACAAAACCCAGCATACAACTGTGAAAATGGGTATTGGGTTCCAATCTTAGCAGAACTATTGGCAGCTGATTGCTGCTAGATAAGGAAGATCTTCCGGTCTTCTTTTTTTTAATTTTTTTTATTTATTTTTGTATGTGTATGAATGTACTGTCTGCATGCAGGTTTGTGCACCCATGTCGTGCAATGCCGCGGAGGTCAGAAGAGGGTGTCGGATTCCCCTGGAACTGGAGTTCTCCTGGAACTGGAGTTACAGACTGTTCTCAGCCGCCATGTGGGTGCTGGGGATGGAACCCAGGTCCTCTGCAAGAGCAGTCGGTGCTCTTAACCACTAGGCTATCACTCCAGCCCCTCTTCTGATCTTCTTAAAGAGAGACTCTGGATAAGCTGACTAGACCTCAGTGGATGAACTTGAACTGAGGAACGCCTGGGGACACCAACTTGACACAATGGGCCTTGGCAAAAATGACAGAGTATTCGGATTCCAGTAGAGGGGATGCCAATGGGAAAGGAGGTATAAAGGCAATCGAGGTTGGTTGAGATGTCCTATAAGAAATACACAAAAATTCAGTTAAAATTAAATTAATTAAAAAATTAAAAATTAAAAATTAAAATTAAATTAATTTTTTAAAAAAGAATTATAACAGGGGAGCATCACCTCTTCTAGACATCATAGGCTAATGAAAATAAACAACAACAACAAACAAACCCTCAATACAAGGAATAGACTTCCTCTCTAGAAGCTGTTGATCAGATAGACCCTCAAACAATACTGGCATTGCCCTTGCTCTTGGTTACTCACCAGAACTGGATGGTAAGATCCTATTGCTGAAGACAATAAACTGGTTTTAATGACTCTTGACTTTCACATAGCTACTACAATAATTTCTTGTTCCCTAAGAGAATATAAATAAACTGTGGAATTAAAGAGCCATGTCTATTGATACTCCGTCCTAATGCCAGATTCTCCTTTGGTTATCTTGTTATCACCTCTCAATCATCACCCATTCCAACTGAGAAAAATTTTGACAAAAACTGTTTCCAGCTGGATTTATTTGCTTGTTTGCTTGCTTGCTTGTAAGGGAGAAAAGAAGTGAGTGTTGTTCATATACATGTTTGTGTTAGAAACATTATATAATCCCTTCCCACACATGTTCTGTTGAAAAGCAACCTAACCACAGTCTTGATCCTGATATTATTTTGTGTCAGCCTTACATTTCTCCATCACAACACACACACACACACACACACACACACACACACACACACACACTGTGACCACATCCTGCTGAAACCAGGGCAAACCTGGTCACAACAGCAGTAACCAAAGATCTATGAACCCAAGTAGCCCAGCTTGAGTCTTACATTCTTCTCCTAATAATGTTCACTTACAAATTAAATGACAAAGGCATATAACAGTGAGGATGGAGACATGGAGAGCTCAAAAGTCTTTAGTTGTGAAAACCCACAGTAAGCTGCAATTTCAGAAGATCAAAATTTTGAATGAACACAATTAAGCTGCCCTAACAGAGAAAGGGAAAGTTTTTCACAAAGTAGAGACAGGGCAAGACTGATCTCCCAAACAACTCCTTGACGGAAACAATTAAAATGCCTGCTGAAAGATTTTAATTCCCAACTGCCTCAATAAACAAGTATAAAGTCTTTTCCTCTAAGTCCCCAAAGTACAATTAAAGAAGGCACCCTGGCTAGAAAGTGTGCACCAAGGTGGCTTTCACATGGTAAATTTCTGTCAAATCCTGGAAGCCAGGAGCTCCTGTGCAAAGGGCCCCTCACAACTGCAGGCCCGCTACAATGGGGAATCCAAAGGAGGACCCCACACGCAGAATGCTGTGACCCCAAAGGTTTCCACCTCTGGCATGAGAAATGGCTGCTGTTCTACAGAAGGTGGTAGCAAGGAAGCTTTTCCCTGACACAAAGAGTCTTCATAGCTGCTGCCCAGTCTCTCTCTCTCTCTCTCTCTCTCTCTCTCTCTCTCTCTCTCTCTCTCTCTCTCTCTCTCTCTTTCTCTCTCTCTCTCTCTCTCTCTCTCTCTCTGTCGTGTGTGTGTGTGTGTATGTGTGTGTATGGTGTCTAAACAGCATAAAATTTATCTTGTCACCTGAGGACATGGCTCAGGGACAGAGGATTTGCATAGCATGTTTAGGGTCCCCAGTTTGATTGATCCCAATGAATTTAACTCCTAGAGTGTCTACTTTGGTTGCTCTGACTTCAAATTAGATCTTGAAGAATTCCAATAGAAAAGATTTAAACACAAACAAACAAAGCAGGTCTCAAGCAAAAATGATTAAACACTAGAAGCCACATGAAAGAAAAATTTCATGTGTTCTTGAGAGTCCCCTCATTCTGCAGGCCCCATCATCGATAGCCCTAAGGTTTGTTTGCATGCTTCAATAAGGCCTTCTTTTAGTCGAGAAATTTTAAAGATGTTGTTCCTTGAAAGCCACAACTAGGAGCTAGAGAAATTTCTTGTTAGTTCAGAGCACTGGATGCTCTTGGAGAGGAACCAGGTCTGGTTCCCAGCACCTACATGGCAGCTAACAGCCATCTATAACTCCAGTTCCAAGGGATCCAGTGGCCTCTTCTGGCCTCTGTGGGTACTGTCCAACACAGGTACACTTACATACATGCAGGCAAAACACTCATACACATAATATATTTTTACTTTTTTAAATTAAAAAGATAGCACAACTGGGTGGAGGAGATAGCTGCTAGAGAGATGGTTCAGCTGTTAAGAACCATACTGCCCTCGTAGAGAAACCCATGTCAGGTGTAACCCTAGCTCTGTGGGATCTGACATCCTTTTCTGGCCTCTGTGGTGCCTACACTCACATGTACAAACCCACACAGAGGCCTACACACAAGCACACATACATATAAGTAATCAAAAATAAAAATAAATCTTAAAAATAATCCCACAACTGCCTTTTTGGAAATTTTTGTCCCTGATGGTGAGCTGACAGTATGGATCCTAAGAACAACAGCAGGAGGGGTTCAGCCCCCATTGCCCATTCTGGCCATTGTTCCTACATCAGCTTTGAGCCTCGTGCTACGTCCCCACACCTCCGTCACCACTGATGATCCACGCATCTCTCTTTGGTATCTATTTGAATGACAGACTGAAGAACAAGACAGGCTTACAGTGGCCAACTGGGACTTGCTTGCAAAAGAAATATATTAGAGAATGCATGTGGGGAATCTGGATTATGCTAATCAAACCCAACTTGGATAACTGTAAATGCCTAGCAATTAGGAGAATGAAACCACAGAAGGAAAAGAACAGGCACTTAACTCCCCACACTGGTTAAACACAAAAAATAACCAGTCTTATCATTTTAAACACAATGGGAAATAATTCACAGCCAAAAGTCTGGTCTATACAGATAAATCTGTTGCATAAAGGTGAATACAGCTACTGTTAGCCAGCTTTAAAAGATGTTACACAGCACTGTTAGGAAAGATGGCCTTGTGTAATCCTGTGCCGCTCTTCCGGGAATGAGCCTACTGTTTCAAATCCCCAGGCCTATGGGAGGGGATAAAAACGGCTTTGATTCTCCAGAGAACTTGACGTTGGATGACTGCCACTTGCTACGAAGAATACATTTTTTTCGCCATCTCACCAACATTTTGTCTGTTGTCCTGATAAACAAGTAAACTACTTGGCTGTTGACAAGACTCTGGTGGGTAGATGTTCAGGGTAAAGGCAGGAAGGCACAGAGGGTCAGGACTCCTGACCTTCCTCTGGGGTAAACGGACAATGTTGGATACCCAGAGCTTGCTTCAGTCAAAGACATGCTCAGGAGCTGAAGTCTGTATGTCCTTAACTTCTCTCTTCACTCTGAGCAGCTGTTTGGAGATTAGCTGGACTTTCACCTGGATGTCTGCTGTTATCCTTACTCTGCTCTGTGTTTTCTCGAAGTCAGGTGTGCACTCTGTCGGGTACACAGTGACATTTGAAAATAGTTCATCATCAGGACTTGAGGAAGTTTATGAAAACTTTACTCATTTATAAAACCATTTTAAGCTTTAGAAAAAATGAAAGCTTAAGAATAAATGAAAGTTTAAGAAGTAGTGGTGCCAGGCGTGGTGGTGCATGCCTTTAATCCCAGCACTCAGGAGGCAGAGGCAGGTGGATCTCTGTGAGTTCAAGGCCAACCTGGTCTACGGAGGGAGCTCCAGGCCAGCTGAGACTGAAGGGAGACCCTGTCTCAAAAATGCCAAAAAAAAACAAAGAAGTAGTGGTGATTCTGTCAAAACAGTGCTTTGGCTACAGGTGTGCAAAACGAACGGATCCGCAACTGTGTCACAGTTGGATGGGACCATTGGGGTCACAAAGAAGTTATTTAACGTCTCAACTGCTATCTCATCAAAGGCTTTTTATTTTCTTTTTTCTCAACCTGCTTCCTTTTAAAAGGTTTCTTTTTAAAAAATATTGCAGCCGGGTGTGATGGTACATGCCTTTAATCCCAGCACTTGGGAGGCAGAGGCAAGAGGATCCCTGTGAGTTCAAGGCCAGCCTGGTCTACATAGCAAGTTCCAGGTCAGCTGGGGCTGCAGGAAGACCTTGTCTAAAAAAATACCAAAAAAATAAAATAAAATAAATATTGCTTGGAGTTAGACATAGTAATCTCTGATTTTGCAGTTAGCTCATGAATTACATCGCCAAGCACTCATTAAGCATCTGTATGTTCAAAGCATTATGCTGTACCACCTAGGCCAAATATCAAAAACAGGTGGCATCTAAATCTGGTTAAATTTTACAGATGTCATCATAGTAGCTTCTTACTTCTTTTTTATTTTGTGAATTCTGACAATTTAATTGAAGGCTTCCTATTTAATCTTTATCAAAAATATACTTGATATCTTAATTCATTTCTAAGAATCTATTCTTATCATAGAATAAAGGATAATCTTCCCATTTTCAGCAACCATCTTATAAAGCACTTTCCTTGGCAGAAAACAACATGATAAAGCTGCTGCTGCAAGGCATTCAAACCTAATGGAGAAGTTAAAAGGCATTGCAGGGCCCAACAGATCCAAATACAAAGGGGCACAGAGGGGCCTTTGCTGGGATGCCTTGCTCTATACCCTGACTGTTACCATGGTTCTAAGAATCTAACCATGCATGTGTAAAAGCTCAGGGAACCAAGAAATGTAAACTTCACTGATCATATTTTTTATAAATGCAAATACAAATATGCAAAATATTATTAACCACAAAGCTAATGAAGCTCAATCTTTAGATTCCCCACAAGCACAGCCACCTGCAAGACCTTCTATCTATTTTTAATTCTTTTTAATAAAGAAAACCATACTCTTAACTTTGTTAGCTTTGGGGCCTATGAAATTTGGCTAATGCTTTGGAAGTGTGACTCTAAAGTGATTCAGTTTCTTTCCATAAATCAACATAGGAAGAGTGAAATAGCAGTGTGAGACAGTGAGAGCTAAATCCGGGGGTTCAGAAGAAAGAACTTGGGGCTAGCCAGGTGGCAGGACTTGAGTGTGTCTCCATAATAAATTGTCCAGCTCCAGCTCCCATGTGGCATTGCCAATGGATTTTAGTCTCCCATACCCTGCCTGCCCACAGCCAGGAAAGTCAGGAGGAAATTGATATGCTCTGTCTCTGGTGCTGTGAGTAAATTCAAGCCACTTGCTTCAGCCCACAGTGGTACCCTGAACCCAGCTCCACTCCCTAATCACAACAAAAACTGAGTCAGTCTCCTTTCCCTGCTCTCTTGAGACATCTTGAGGCCAGTCTTGACCCCTATCTTGCTCTCCACACAAAACACGGAACCTTCCTTCATTCTCCCAGTCACTGCCCAGCAGTTCTCACAGCCAAGCCAGACTTCAGGTGGAAACCAAATATGGGGTTGATAGATCCAGTTAGTCTATGTTTATAACCATCACAAACATTGGTGTAATTTCGATACAGAATGAAGAAAAGAATGACATTTCAGGGAGAGAAATTTCTTGTGTGAAAACATGAATGTGTAAATCTGAAAACTGCACTTATCGAATAGTAAAATCAAAATGTCAAGTCTGCATAGATGATCCAAAAGCTTACTTACAAGGCTTGAGTAGCAGGAAGGAGTCATTGAACAGGTAAGAAACACAAATTGGGTTGTTTTTACATTTAAAAAAAGGGGGGGCCTAGAAAGATGGCTCATCAGTTAAGAGCACTGGCTGCTATTCCAGAAGACCCTGGTTCAGTTCCCAGCACCCACATGGCAGACCACAACTGTTTGTAACTCTTGTTCCAAGGGCTGTGCTGCTCCCTTCTGACCTTGGCAGCATTGCACACATTGGTATAATTACATGCCTGGAAGCAAAACACTCACACACATACAAATAGAAAAATTTAACCAAAGTTTTATTAAATGGGGAAATAACAGAGTCATGCATCCTGCCATGTATGTTAAGTCCTATCGAGTCAAGCATTGTACCCAAATGTCCTTCAGTACATATTCATCCACTGGAGTCTAGTAACTAAGCTGATACCAAGGTCTTCTCTCCCTTACCGACCCAGGAGTAATCAGTCTCCAATAGTTTCAAGACTAGGACTGGCCCAATACTCATTTCCCTCTATGTTCCACAAGCCTTAGATGTAGAGATTCAACTATAGATATGTCACCTACGACTGGGCATCTCTCAGACATTCTGACACATTCTCTGTGTCTGACCAGTTGTGGGATTCTACAATAACCTCTACCTGTTGCAAAAAGAATCTTCTTTAATGAGTGGTATACAGTATACATATCGCTAAATATAAAGATCCATGTTCAACATATGGTAAGAAATTTAATTTAGAGATACAGTTTTCTCTAGGATCTATGACCTCTCCAGCCATGTGTATTTATTTGGCTGTGTTCAGAGTGCCACCCATGAGTTCACTCCCATTGAGAGGGCTTTAAATCCAATTAGATGGCTATTGATTATACCCCCATATAATAGTGCCACTACTGCACCAATAGAGGCAGTTTGTTGTGCCAGTCATCATGATAATTGGGCTTAAGGGCTGGCTTGGACCATTGATTGACTGATCTTCACCCTTAGCAGCTTACTAGAATCCTCTAGAATTATGAGAGCTAGTCTTCAGGGAGAAGGCTTCCAGGTCAATTCCAGCTCCATTGTTCCAAGTCCTATGTCCAAAGTACGTCCTGTCTTCAGCAGTTCTGAGAGACAACCAAGAGCTTTTGCAATAGCCTGTGTTATTTTGGGAATCACTTGGACCACTCTGGCCAGCCACTCAAAAGGAGGTCTCTCCTATCTGACACTGTGTTCCTTGTCATACAGCCCCCGGGTATAACATGCACTAATGTTCAGAAACCATATGTGCATTTCTCAGGGGTTTGGGGGGCAATGCATTTCCCTCTGCCTTCCCTAGCCCTCCCACAAGATCCATTCATCTCTACTCCCCCATCTGACCTCCCTCTTCCCTCCCCAGTTCAAGCACCCGTATTATCCCCACCCTTCCCCCAATAATACCCACTTCCCACCATGCCCCCCTCTCCTGAGGTCCATCCTACCCCACTGTGGGCCCCTGCATGTCCCTCCCTCCTCCCCTCCCAGCTGAACACTCCCACTTTCCCTACCTCCCCCAAAACATCTGTTCCCTACTATCCCCATCTTTCAGGGTTCTTTCTGTTCCTTTACCACTGTGTTTCCTTTCTATTTTCTTGGCTCCTGGTGTTACATGAGGATATATACTCACATATAAGGGATTGGTGCTACAATCTGCAAATGAGAGAGACCATACATCACTTGCTTTTCTGCATTTGTGTTACTTCACTTAGTATAACATACTCTAGTTCTAGTCAATTACATGCAAATTTCATAATTTGATCTTTTCTTACAGCTGAATAGAATTCTATTGTGTAAATGTACCATACTTTCATTATCCATTCCTCAGTTGGAAGACTTTTAGGTTGTTTCCATTTCTTAGATGTTGTGAAGAGAGCAGCAACAAACAGATGTGCAGGTATCTCTACACTATGATGAATCCTTTGAGTGTATGCCAAGGAGTGGTACAAGTCGATCATATGGAAGATTCATTTTTAGTTTTTTGAAGGTTTTTCTACACTGCTTTCCATAGTGTTTGCACAAGTTTGCATTCCCACCAGCAGTGAATCCACATTCCCTTTTCTCCACATTCTTGCCAGCAAATGGTACTTCATTCTCTTCATTTTAGCCAGTCTGAGTGGGGTAAAACAGAATCTATTTTTTTTTTAGACAGGGTCTCCCTAGAGCCCCAGCTGGCCTGGAACTCACTCTGTAGACCAGGCTGGACTTGAACTCACAGAGATCAGCCTGCCTCTGCCTCCTGAGTGCTAGGATTAAAGGTGTGCACCACCATGCCTGGCTTAAAGATGGTTCTTAGCCACCATGTGGGTGCTGAGAATCATACCAGGGTCCTCTGCAAGAGCAGTTGGCACTCTTAACTGCTGAGCCATCTCTCCAGCCCCAGTAAAACAGAATCTTAAAGCGATTTTTATTTGCATTTCTCTAATTACTAAGGATGTTGAGCAGTTTTTAAGGCATTTCTTAACCATTTTTATTTCTTCATTTGAGAACACTGTTCAGGTCTATAGCTCATCTTTTTATTAGGTCATTTATTTTCTTGTTTCTTTGTTTTTTGAGTTCTTTTATATCCTGGATATTAATCCTCTGTCCAATGTGTAGCTGGTAAAGATTTTCTCCCACTCAGTGTGTTTCCTCTTCCCTTCCTTGGTTGTTTCTTTTGCTGTACAGAAGCTTTGTAGCTTATTTTTTATTTTATGTGTATGAGTGTATTGCCTACATGTGTATAAGTGCACTGTGTTGCGCAATGCCCACAGCAATCAGAAGAGGACATCAGACCCCTAGAACTGGAGTTATAGATGATTGTTAGCCACTACATGGGTACTGGTAAATGAACCCCGGTCCTCTGCCAGAGCAGCCAGTGCTCTTAACCACTTTCTAGCCCACCCCCCCGACTTTTATTTTAGGTAGATATATTATTTATTCTTTTAGAATTTCATACATGTATACACTACATTTTGAGCATTCCCACCTCCTCCCTTCTCCCTCCAGGTCTTTCTGTAACCCCCTCCCCATGGCTCTCCAATTTCATTTCCTCTTCTAAAGCAGCTTTAAGTTTTCAGAAGAGGTGGACAGAAATTAGAGACGTCCATACCTATCTTTCCTATGTTCTTTCCCAGCTCAACCCTCACCACAATTCCTTATTAATACCTTATATTGCTATGCGATATTTATTACCATGTTGCTACAGTATTATTGACCAGGAAATAATTTAGTAGGATGTGGGAGGATCCAGTTTGAATTAGTGGCTAGTTCTCAGCTAGCATCCCTCAGGGAATCATGTGGGAGTCATGGGATTCCTCTGACCCCACCTCAAGAGGGAGCAAGAAATGTGGCCTAGGCACGTGACACTAGGTGGAGCTGTGATATACCATGGCACATAACTGATTGGCTCTGGTAGTTGACGTCATTTTGCTTATAAAAGTGAGTTGCAGCAGGCAATAAAGTAAGTTCTCCATTACCATCATTACACAGAATTCCAAGCAGCTATTTCTGCACACATACAGGCTGAAGGAGCCCTGGATTTCCAGTGGTTTTGATGGCGGTCCATTAGAACACCAACCTGGTAATCTGGTGTGGGGCTGGACAGAGACCTATCATGTCACCAGCTGTGAAGTGAATTGTGAGTGGGTGTAGGCTGAAGATAGGCCATCAGCCATCAGCCTAAAATTCCTGTCCAGAGACCAGCAGTCTTTGGGCAGGTGGGAAAGCACGGCCAGATGGGAAGCGTTCTGTTTTTCCAGGCTAAGGACCTGAGTTGGAAGTACTTCTCAGGTCGAGTTACAAAAGTAATCAACTGACCTCACTGAGGGGTCAGTTCCCTACAGTAGGTACAGGAAGGCACTGTGCTCCCCTTCCCTTAGCAGGACTGCACTGTGCCTGCTAGTAGCAAGAGAAGCTCCCACAGTAGTAAATGTGAGGTCCACTCAGTGATTTGCTTCTCTGTGGGTACTGGCAAATGAGTAATGATATGTGTGTATCACAGGATTACATAGAATGGCTTCGTGGCCTAATATTCCCTGTGAACCACCTATTTTCCTCCCTATCCTTATCCCCTCCCCCAAATACCAACTAACCACTGTTGATCTTACTGTATGCATAGTTTCACTTTTCACAGAATACCATGGAGTGCAAAGTATACCACCCTTGCAGACTAGCTTTGTTCACTCAGAATACGTATTTCTATTTTCTCCATGTCTTTTTGCATCTTTCCACATCTTTATATTGCTAACATAGTCAACTGTGTGGATATTCCATGGTATGTTCATCCATCCACTTACTGAAAGACAGTTGCTTGGCAAATATAAATCAAGCCGCTATAAATATTTACATGCAGGATTGTTTGCACTAACATCAATTTTTACTTCATTTGGCAAGTAGTATATAACATGACTGTTGGGTTATGTGGTAAACCTGTTAATTCTGTAAGAAACTACCACATTATCTTCCAAAGTGACTGTACTGTTTTACATTCCCACCAGCAATGAACAAGAGTTTCATTTCCTTGCTAACACTTGGTATTGTCTGTGATTTGGACTGTAGTAAGTTTAATGTATGTACAGTGGTGCCCTATTATTGTTTAAATTTGTTATTTCCAATGACGTATGATATTGAACTCCATATTTTTATTTGATAACGGTGTATCTTCTTTGGTGAGATGCTATCTATTAAGTTTGCATGTTTAATTTTTTATTTTATGTGTATGATTGTTTGCCTGCATGCGTGTATGTATATAAGTACACCACATGCATACAGAGCATGTGGAGACCAGAAGAAGGCATCAGATCACCTGGAACCAGAGTTACAGAGACAGTTGTTAGCTACCATATGGGCTGGGAACTAAACCCCACCGGGTTCTCAGGAAGAACAAGTGTTCTTAACTGCTAAACCATCTATCTCTACAGTCTCAAGCTTGCCTTTTTTTTCTGTTTTTTGTTTTTTTTTTGTGTTTTTTTTTTTGTTTGTTTTTTTTTTTTTTTTTTGGTCTTTTTGAGAAAGAGTCTCCCTGTAGCCCCAGCTCTCCTGGAACTCACTCTGTAGACCAGGCTGGCCTTGAACTCACAAAGATCCACCTGCCTCTGCCCCCAAGTGCTAGGATTAAAGGTGTGTGCCACCACACCCGGCACGCTTGCCTATTTTTAAATTGGGTTATTTACTTTCTTATGGATAAATTTTTTATTTTCAATATTTTATCAGATATGAGTTTTATAAATATTTCCTCTCAGACTGTGATGGAATGCTGTCATTCTCATAAAAATGAACCTTTTTAAAATAGGTAACATATCAATCTGGTACATAGAAACAAGGTCCCGCATAATGTTCAATACACACATCCACTGCATAATGTTTTCTTAAAACATTTATCTCCCCCAAACACTTATCATTTCTTTGTGGTGAAAACTTTCAAGATCTTTTCTTCTCACTCTGCAGTACACTTACATAATTGTTATCTGTGCTCGCCATACTCTCTGACAGTAGAGACATTTTGGATAGACATCATTTAGGAATGTGCCTCCTTTGCATCTTTTCTTAAGAAGCTACTAGAAGAGGTAACCCATCCAAATAAGGGAATGGGAAATCTAAGAGATAAGACCCAATTTAAGAAACACATGAAAGGAACTACAGGGTTGATAGTAAAGGAGGGTCCAGAGGGAAGACTGGGGGCAAGCCTGAATAAACACCTTCTGGCACCAGCCAGTGAAGGATGAGGACCCGGACACAGAAAGGAAGCCATGCCTTTTTTTTTTTTCATTTTTATGTTAGCATTTCAACATTTTTGTTTATGTTTCACAGTGTATGTTCTACTTTATTTACAGGAAAGAAATTTATAAACAACCAAATGATACAAATATTGGAGGTTCATCATCTCTCAGTATTTGTGGGAGACTTTTAAGACTCCTCAACATAGATACCCAAGTCTCTTATATAAAATCTCTTTGCACTTGCACAGAATTAATACTTACCCTTCTTAAATCACCTCTAGATTGCATACTAAACTTGATATAATGTAAAAATTATGGAAATGATTGATACAATATATTGTTTAGAGCATAATGACAAGAAAAGAGTTTGTCTCCACTATAGACACAATTTTAATGCTTTGGTTGTTAGCCTTCCAGCCCTATAGACACAATTTAAACATAGTTGGTTAAATCTGCAAATGCAAAATCCATGAGTGTGGAGAGCTGACTGCACTGTAATGTGAATTTTTAAAAAAGCAAACTCATCGACAGTAATTCATCACTAGTAAAATCTAGAGCCATCTGTCTTAGGAATGGAGTGGAGGTCAAAGAGCCTCAGAAGAAATTCCACACAATAAAATAGAAATGATAAATTCTGGGGCTGGAGAGATGGCCTAGCGGTTAAGAGCACCGACTGCTCTTACAGAGGACCCGGGTTCGATCCCCAGCACCCACATGGCGGCCGAGAACCGTCTTTATCTCCAGTTCCAGGGGAATCCAACGCCCTCTTCTGACCTCCGCAGCATTGCACAACACGGGTGCACAAACCTGCATGCAGACAGTACATTCATATAAATAAATAAATAAATAAATAAATAAATAAATAAATAAATAAATAAAAATGATAAATTCTATGACAGATTTGACCATGTGAAAAATCATGTTAAAAGCCCTTTTCTAGAGCCTTTCAAATGTAGACTTATGATGTGTAAAATAGCTAGGCAGGGGTAGAGAGATGGCTCCGAAGTGACCAGTGCTTCATACTCATGTAGAAGACCAGGGTTTTATCTGCAGCACCCACCCACATGAAGCAGCTCACAACCTTCTGTAACTCCAGTTCCAGAGAATCCAATCCCCTCTGACCTCCTTGAATACCTCCTGCACACCCATGTGCACACAAAACTCACAATTTTTACTTATTTATTTTTCTTTTATGTGTATGAGTGTTTTGCCTGCATGTACATAAGTACACTGTTTATGCAAAATTATTCTTCTAAAAAACAGTTAATCAAGCCAAGCACGATGGTACATGCCTTTAATTCCAGCACTCAGGAGGCAGAGGCAGAGGCAGAAGGATTTCTTTGAGATCAAGGCCAGCCTGGTCTATGTAACAACTTCTGGGCCAGCTATGGCTACAGGAAGGCCCTGTCTCAAAAAGACAAGGAAAAAAAAATTCATCAAATGAAAACAACTATCATCAACTTCCAAGAAAAACAAGTAATATACGGAAAAAGAAAAATGTAATCATTTTGTAATACTTAGGTCAGTATTGAAAAGTATTCACATGGTAATTATAATGAAAGTAACAAATAGGCATTTAACTAAAAATTAAAACATAATTACAAGGCCAGTATGCTGGTTCTGCCAGTAAAGGAAGAAATCATGGAGCATTGCTTTCTGACTTTCCCCCTGCCTGCTCTTGTGCTTTTCATCTCCTTTTGTTTTGGCCCTGCACAGCACCCATCCACTCACAATGTCAGAGCATTCCCACAGCCTGTCTGGAATGTGCTCACAAACAGGCCTGTCTGATACAGAGGAGGCTGCTGCTTTCACTGGGGCCAGGCAGAAGCCTTGGGGACATGGAGGTGAGAGTGCTGGCCTGGGGGCTCTGCAGCTTTCAACCTCTTCACCCCAGACTCAGTGTGTTAAACGCTAGGAAAGAAGAGTCCTACTATCTTAGAGGTATAAGGTAAAAACAGACCTTTCAGGTTTCCTGTACTTGCTTGTAAATGTAAATCTCAGCATCCCTCAATCCCTCCCCCATTCCTCTCCCTCCCTCCAGGAATCAGGGCCCAGAACTGGGCCAAAGGAAAGCATCCTGTGTAGCAGCTGTTTGCCTTAATTCCCTTATTCCCTGGAGCTTTGGGGTTGAGCCAGACTTTCCAGCCTGAATCCCTTGGATTTAGCTTCAGGTCCTTCCTTTGGGGTTCCTTAGTGTATCAGTAAAGAATTTGGTTGACTCTTCACAGGCCTGTGGAAACACAGTCCAGTCTGAATTCCTGAAAATGATGAAGAAAGGTGCTGCCTATCTGTGTCTCATGGATGATGGCACTGTGGTGCTGAGGGGTTGAATAAATCACTCAACATCCCACAACTAGTCTAGTGGCTCTACTTAGGCCCTGGTTAAGTTTCCACTTCTCCATCAGCCTCTCCAAGCAGGTGCACCCTGGCAATGAAAACGTCCAGGATTCTATCAGTCAGAATTGGAGTTACTCCTCCTTCGAATTCCCAGCAGCACTTTAGAGAATGTCCCAAAGGTCTGTTTCTCCTATAGTGAATGAGTAATTTCAGTTTCTGCCTGTAAATACAAGACCTGATGAATGCTTGCTCCAGTGCTCATCCAAGCACCATGTATATGGGAAGGTTTCCTGGTGGGAGGCACTGGCAATAGTCTTGTGCTGAATGCTTAATGGGCATACAGTGATGCTGATGGACTGTGAACTAAGGAATATCGTCCATGTGCAAGCTCTCCCCAGAAGGCCCTAGAGCATAAAACATTAGGTTAAGCCCTGTGAAATGGACATGGTTTTAATAAGACAAATGGTTCACATATTGACAGTTTCATGTAAGTCTTTCAACATAAGAAAAATAACCTAACTAGAATATCCAATAAATGTTGGAAAATATTTTCTTGGAAAGTTTTGAAATCTCCCTTCCTAGATTTTTTTTGTGTCTTTTTTTAAGACAGTGTCTCCCTGTAGCCCCAGCTGGCATGGAACTTGCTATGTAGATCAGGCTGGCTTTGAACTCACAGAGATCTTCCTGCCTCTGCCTCTTTGAGTGCTGAGATTAAAGGTATGCACCACCACACCTGGCTTGGATAGCTTTTATAATCTACCTACAACTGTTATATTTTATACTTAAAAAGTCTGTACTTGGAACTGGGTGTAGTGGTACATGCCTGTAATCCCAGCACTCGGGAGGTAGAGGCAATCGGATCTCTGTGAGTTCAAGGCCAGCCTGGTCTACATAGTGAGTTCCAGGACAGCTGGGGCTACAGGGAGACTCTGTCTCAAAAACGCCAAAAAAAAAAAAAAAAAGAAAAGGTCTATAAAACGTCTATACTTGGGCTGGAGAAATGCCTCAGTGGTTAAGAGCAATGGCTACTCTTGCAGAGGACCCAGGTTCTGTTCCCAACACTCACATGGCAGCTAACAACCAACCATAGCACCAGTTCCAGAGAACCTGATGCTGTCTCCTGACCTCTGAGGGCACTGCACAACTCGGGTATACTTATACACATGCAGGCAGTAAATAGACCCATACATACAAAATTTTTAAGTCTATACTCCAGACCACAAACTACCCTCAAATGTTCCAAAGCCTAGACAACAGATATAAAATATGATTCCAATAACTTTGTAAAGCCATGAGGTCCCAGGATCAATCGCTAACAGGCCACTGGTAAAGAAGGGATTTAACTCAATTGAGTATCTCTCAATCAATCTTGGCAAAACCTGACCAGGAAAGAATCTGGACCCTGGGAAATGAAAATGCGTGTGTGCTCTGTGCATCTTCTCTTCTGTTCCCTGGCATCCATTAGCAGACTGTTCTGCCTGCACGTTAATATTTTGGGTACCATGCCCACCTTTAGAAGAAATACCCACAGTGGGGGTTAGTCCAATCATGTGAAAGTGCTTAAACTGGAAGCTTCCTCTTGCCTAGGCTGAGGCTCTGAACTCAAAGCAACAGAGGGAGCTGACAGTGTAATTCATCCACATTTCATCTGGATACAGCATCGTTCTTTGAGCTCTCTGGAGACTTAGAGTAGAAAAGGACCCAGAATGCCTGTCAGAGCCAACAATGCCCATCATATTTTATTAGATGGGATGAAACATAAGACTTTATGCTCCATTAGCAGCAGCTTTCATTTCACTCCAGGAAGGTGGTTCACATAACCACATCTTATTTGTTCTTTCTTGTTTCTTAATATAATTGGCCTTGAAATTCCCTGCTTCCATTCCCCAACCCACTGCCCCAGGCATCTAGAAACTATATTATCAGATTTTACAGCCCTAGATAATGTAAGAGTGACTATATATATACATATATATATATAAATATATGATGTTAGCTTTTTAAAAGGAAAAAAAAATAAAACTACAGGCTGATAAAAAGAAGAAGTTTGCTCTCTAGTGGCTGACTTATAAAAAGCTCTGTAAACTACACAATAAGCTGTCTTAGAAATAAGAGGAAATTTAAATGTGTTATCTGCGTAACAAGGTCTGACTAATTCTTTGGATTTTATTGGCTTTTAAAATTTCCCTATAATGAAAAACAACATCATACCAAATGTTTTGTGGATATATTCCATATTAAAATATTTCTTATCATTAAGCTATTTCAATTCTAAGAGTAGCAATTAGATTTCTGCTGTTTTATTAGCCTATTGTACCTTTCAAAAGCTCTATGGATTGGTTTAATACCATATAATTAATGTCTATTATAGACACATTTCCCAATAATATAACATCATTAGCTGTTTTAAAACCATTTTTAGCTCCTTGCAGAAAGATTATACAGCATAATTATTAATATAATGCTAATTAATATCACTTCATTACTACTTTTTCTATAGCAGCTCAATTTACAAAATGTTACTATAATATGAATTACAAAGCATGGAAAACATTGTTCTGTGCACTCCACTGTGGAAGCAGCCAACTTCCTCTGTGTTTTACTTTCCTACTTTATTCTCCTGCTGTTCTGTTTCTTTCTCCCTAAGTCCATACTGCTTGTCTTAGCTCTCTGCAGAAAGCTCAATCAGACCATGAGCCCTGAAATTCTAATCTTAATTCTTATAAAAGAAGTGGGGGTTATAAAGGAAGATTTTATTTACAAAGAAATATTTTAAAGAATTTTCAGATCCATTTTTGTTTGCTTGTTCTTATTTTAGTTATGATAAAAGAACCAGCCAGCATAATAAGATCTAAACTTTTCAGGAGGTCCAACCACAGAGCAAGAGAAGTACTGGAGAATGCAAAAGTGAGGGCAGGGTGGCAGCCATGGGGCAGTATGAAAGAGTTTTAACAAAGGTAGTGGTTTGCACTTCTGAAAATTATTCTAGCTACTGTGTATAGATAAAGTGAAGATGAGGACAAGATGAGGACAAGATAGGGAAACCTCTTTGGAAATGACTGTAAGCTTTCAACCTGGAAAAAAGGTGGTGGCACAGGCAAGGGCAACAGCAGCTGAGTTGCAACAGGTGGGTAGGTTTCTACCTTATTTAAAGGTAGAGCTAAGTGGTAGTGCGATCAAATCAGAAATGGGCTTTGTCTGAGCAGATGGATGGATGGATGGATGGTGATTCCACTTAATATACAACTAGATGCTGAGAGAAAAGCCTGCTGAGGGGCAGTGGGAATCTCTGTCAATTAGATGTCTGAATAATCAGGCCTCTTACTATTAGAAATCTGGAGTTTAGAAGAATGTCAATACCTCTGATTTTACTTGGAAGTGCTCAAATATTCATCTAAAAGAAGAACTTGGATGGAAAAGTGAAGAAGCCTGGAGCTGATAGCATAGACAGCATCAGGACCAGCCATGGAGACTGAGCAGAGTCTAGCAGAGAGAAGAATGAAGAGGCCTGAAGCTGATGGGCATAAAGACAGCATCAGGACCAGCCATGGAGACTGAGCAGAGTCTAGCAGAGAGAAGAATGAAGAGGCCTGAAGCTGATGGGCATAAAGACAGCATCAGGACCAGCCATGGAGACTGAGCAGAGTCTAGCAGAGAGAAGAATGAAGAGGCCTGAAGATGATGGGCATAAAGACAGCATCAGGACCAGCCATGGGGACTGAGCAGAGTCTAGCAGAAAGAAGAAAGGCAGGAGGCAGAGGAGCAACCCTGGACAAATATCAGGTGAGAGCCAGACACAACAGTGGCCATCAAATCTAGCAAAACTGAGCTACATGCAACCTTGACAGAGCCTTTTCTGCAGAGTCATAGGATAGAAGCTTCCTTTGTTCTTTGTTTTTCTTTTTTAAGATGGTTCTTAGCCGCCATGTAGGTGCTGGGAATCAAACCCGGGTCTTCTGCAAGAGCAGTCGGTGCTTTTAACTGCTGAGCCATCTCTCCAGCCCCCCTGCTCTTGTGTTAATCCAGAACACAGGCCTAAAGGTCCTTCTCAGAGCAAATATTAAAGACAGAAAAGGTAAGCAATTAATTCAGAGAATCTAGGACAGTTCCATTACCTATGCTAATAACTATGAGAGACTTTTGATCTAAAATCAACTTCTTTGAATTTCTTTATAGACAAAATGGACATCAAAAGGGATTCTTGCATGTTATAAATTGAGTTCTATTCTATTTCACAAATAAATCATCTTTGCAATTGATTAGATTATGAAGTAAAAGGAGGCTGAGAAAAGAGAAAATAACTAGGGAAGGGTAAACTTCAGCTGGAGAATGAAAAAGATATAAGGAGGAAGGGAAGAGGAGGGGTTACCTGGAAGAAGGAAGGTCAAAAAAGAGGAGAAGAAAACATTGAAACGTGGGAAGTTTTAAGAGTAAGCATTTCCCTTTAGATGTATCTCAAAACAAAGTTTGCAGTATCTGCCAATCAGGTATCAAAGAAACAGAAACTGACAGACTACATAAGGAATATGTTCTAATTTAGATATTTATTGAAGATTATAGAACAAGGAAAAGGTTGTACTATGGACAAGACTAAAGAAGTTGCTTACTGCACATGCCTTTAATCCCAGCACTCAGGAGGCAGAGGCAGGTGGATTTCTGTGAATTCAAAACCAGCCTGGTCTACATAGTGAGCTCCAGGCCAGCAGGGACTAAAGAGAGACCCTGTCTCAAAAAGACTAAAAAAAAGCTGTTTATTTCTGAGAAGCTAAAAATATGTTTTAAAACATACATATCTGCTGGGTATAGTGGCACATGCCTTTAATCCCAGCACTCCAAGGACAGAGGAGACTCTGTGTGAGTTCAAGGCCACCCTGGTCTACATAGTGAGCTCCAGAACAGCTGGGACTACAGGGAAACCCTGTCTCAGAAAGACACACACAAAAAACATACATATCCATCCCCTCACTAGTTAATTTCCGCACAGTCACCTCTCTTGGTAGGCTGTGATAATGCCCAAGGAAAGAAAACTCAACAGAGAAGGAAAAAGGCTCACACAGGTTCCTGCACCCATTGCTTTGGGGTGGAGGGGGTTGTATGCTGCCATCTTCACTTGGAATGCTCACATTCTTTTTTTATTGAGGCTTTGTGTATTTCAGACATCATTTTTCAATTCAGTTCAAGCATATTCCTCTTTCCCTTCCCCTCACCCCACCCCACCCCAGATCATGCATTCTGCCATAACTGTCCTGCATCTTTCTCTGTCTTTTTTTTTATGCTTTGGAATTCACATTTTCCTCCATTAATTTTAAATTACTCTAAAATATGGATACATACTCTCTACCCATATACAGTATTTACAGAGTCTGAAAATAATTGGTGGATGGATTCTAGAGCCCATTGAGATATTCATATTATAACAACATAGTTGCTTTCAGATAAACAGAAATATAACAATAATGTTATTCAGCTTGCCTTTCATCTTGGGGATTTGGTGTTAGCATCCACAAATGAGGGAAACTATTCTCCATTTTTCTTTCTGGGACTCTGTTACTTCACTCAGCATAATGGCTTCGAGCTCCATCCATTTACCTGCTGTGCTGGATAGCTTTAGTGTCAACTTGACACACCTGGGTTGAGGGAGCCTCAATTGGGGAATTGGCTCCATTGGATTGGCCTGTGGCCACATCTGTGGAGTATTGTCTTGATGGTTGAGCAGTGTGGGAGGGCCCAGCCCACAATGAGTAGTGCCACCCTGGGCAGGTTGTTGTGTACTGTATAAGAAGGTGGGCTGGGCATGAGCCAGGAGAGCAAGCCAGTGAACAGCATTCCTCTGTGGCCTGTGCTTCAGCTCCTGCCTCCAGGTTCCTGCCCTGAGTTCCTGTCTTGGGCTCCCTAAATGATGAACTGTGACCCAGGAGATGTAAGCTGAATAAACCCTTTCCTCCCCAAGTTGGTGTCAGTCAGAGTGTTTTGTCACAGCAATGGAAGACAAACTAGAACACCTGCAAAGTTCATAATGCCATCTTTCTTTACCACAGAATAGTACTCCATCGTGTAGATGTTCTACATTTTTGTCATCCAGTCATCTGTTATGGGGCATTTGGGTTGGTTCCAGCTCTTTGCTATTGTAAAGAGAGCTGCAGTAAACATGGATGTGCATGTATTTTTGTGGTAGGATGTCTTTGGGGTATATACCCAGGAGTGGTATGACTGGGTCAGGTGGTAGGCTCATTCCGAGTCTTTTAAGGATTCTCCACACTGCTTTCCATAGTGGTTGTACAAGCTTACATTCCTACCAGCAGTGGATGAGTGTTCCCCTTTCCCCACAACCTCTCCAGCATCTGTTGTCTTTTGTTTTCTTGATCTTAGCTAGCCATACTGGAGTAAGATGATATCTGAGAGTGGTTTTAATTTGAATTTCCTTAATTATTAATGATGTTGAACACTTTTTAAGATGTTTCTCAGCCATCTTCCATTCCTCACTGGTGAAGTGTCTGTTCAGCTCTTTACTCCATCTTTTGAGTAGGTCATTTGTCTTCTTACTTCTTTGGTTTTTTTGAGTAGTTTATATATTCTTGATATCAATCCTCTGTCAGATGTGTCACTGGTAAAGATTTCCTCCCACCCTGTGGGTTTTCTCTTCACCTCCTTGATTGTTTCCTTTGCTGTACAGAAGTTTTTGAGTTTTATGAGGTCCCATTTGTCAACTGTTGACCTTACTTCCTATGCAGCTGCTGTCTGATTTTTTTTTCCTATGCTTATCTCTCATAAGTTGTTGCCAACTTTTTCTTCTATCACCTTCAGGGTTTCAGGCTTCACCTTGAAATCTTTGATCCACTTGGAGTTGACTTTTGTACCGGGTAAGAGATAGGGGTTTAATTTTGTTCTTCTACAAATGATGATCCAATTTTGCCAGCACCATTTGCTGAAGATGCTATTCTTCCTCCATTGAGGGTTTTTTGCCCCTTTGTCAAATATGAGGTGGCTGAAATTATATGAGCTCAAGTTTGGATCTTCAATTTTGTTCCATTGGTCAACAGGTTTGTTTTTGTGCCAGTACCAGGCTGTCTTTATGGCTATGGCCCTGTAATATAGTCTGAAGTCTGGTAGGGCAATCCCCCCCTGTATTGCATGGAATGTTGATATTCTTTACAGTTTACATGAGTATATTTTGAAAATGCAGAGTCGGAGATCAGAAACAGTGAGATCAGGAAGAGAAGAAAGTCAAGACAAAAAGCCACCAATAGAGACATAGCTACCAAAGGCAGGAATTAAAGTAAATGGGATTTTTCCACAAAGAAGCCAGCTGGAGCCCAGTGGGGGAAGTGCCTGAAGGTACTGGGTGCAGAAAGAGTCATGGAGAGAGAGACAACTGGCACTGCTGGAAGCCTAAATCGCAGCTGGAGAGGAAAGCAAACCACTGAAAGCCGTCCTATAAAGAGGATGCAAGAATATGAAATCAAGAGATTTCCAAAACCCCTTGAATTCTCACCAGTAAAGCTTCCTTACATAATTGACTGTCATGCAGACAGAGGGCCACAACTAGTCAAGCTTCAAAAAATGGGAGCCTTCAGAGTGTGTATCCTTGTATGGGGCCCTATATTAAACCTTGACCCATGGCTAAAGGATCATTGCAGAGGAGGGGGTAGAAAGATTGTAAGAACCAGGGCTGGTGCATGAATGTAGAGAAGCAGTGACTTGCAATCGACTGTAAGATTTCACATGCAAACCTGTAGCAATGTGGGCATCAGATATGAGACTCATGCCAACTGGGAGAAGGTCTCAAAGGGGAGCAAGAGAAATGGGTGGGGCACAGACCCTGGACTGAAAACTATAAGAGAATGAGTACTGTTGGGTGAGGAAGAGTATGCCTTACCTAGGATTTCTAGATGTGCTGACTAGACTCCAGCGGATCTCTTTGCACAGAAGAACATCTGGCTTTAACTAGATAGGGCTTAGCTTGGACATTGTAATGCATGAGTTCTGCCGAGGACTTAGGGCATGGGGGGAACTGGGTTTGATTGGGAATCTGTATCAGTAGTACAAATGCTCAATACAAAATAAAAAAACAGATTTCCGAAACCTACAATCTTTGTTCCCATCACTGTCACAGAGGCGCAGGCAATCCCTGCAGGAAGAACTCAGCTTAGGATGAGCTAGCCTACACTAATTCACCATAGAGGACAGCAGTCCAGCAACCCAAGACACGGCTCTCAAGGAGTGGCAGGAAACCCTCAAGGTAAGAAACGTGCAGTGCTCAGCATCTCCCCATCCCTGTTATTGCCTCCTGGAGCAAGGGACCCACTGGGCTGCCAGGCAGAGAACCACAGAACATGGAATGCTGGGCAGCAGCCAGACGTAGCAAGAGATCCCAAGCAGCACAGACTGCCTAGAAAGCCCCAAAGAGTAGTAGAATTCTAAAGCTGAGAGACTCCTAGAGACTCCCAAACCCTGAGAGTCCATCAGAAGCTCATTAAAACTCTGGGTGGGGCAGAGTGAGGTCCTAAAGGGAAGCCCTTTAAGGCTCAGGGAAAAAACAACTCAGAAGTCTCATGAAGTTCCTGAAACTTACCAGATGCACAAGGTCCCCTCCCTTCCAGGGTCGTATAAGTAGTAGGGGCTGCTGAGGAAGTGGAGAGCATGGAGCTCCCTGAGGAGCCCCCTACCTGCTGAGCCACTCCCAATTCCTGCAGTACTCCACGTTTCCAGCTTTGTGAACCATCACCCATGCTGGAGTGCACTTTGGTGATGCAGTTGCCTTTCTAAGTAACCCTTGACCTACACTCCTGCAAGTAACCCCAACAAACTTATTAGTACACCAACGAGGACTTGGGTGGTATCCTTACTTTAGTATAGCATTGCTTCCCTATCAGGGGTGAGTAGATGATGGTTCATGTCTCCACAGAAACAGCATCATACAACACCCTCACCCCAGTCACAGCAGAAAGAAGCTATACAGATCACAGGAAATTTGTGATGAAACTCGGTGCCATATCCCGACTGGCAGAACTAAGGTGTTACAGGGATGGATGATCCCTCTCCAAACCAGGAAGAAGCACTGACTAAATATATTTTACCTTCTATTTAATTTCATTATTCAATTATGTTTATATTTTTAAAACTTTTAAGTTTTATTTTCTATTTTTTAATATTTTATTTATTATTTTCATTTGTATGTGTGTGAGTGTATTGCCTGCATGTGTGTAAGCACACCTATGGAGGTCAGAAGAGGGTGTCAAATCCCCTGGAACTGGAGTTACAGTCAACTGGTAGTCTCCATGTCAGTACTAGAAATCCCACCCAAGTCCTCTGCAAGATCAGTCAGTGTTCTTAACCATTGAGCCATCTCTATAGCCTCTGAAAAAACTACAGTGTACACTTTTGTAGTTTAAGTGTTCAGCTAATATGCTGGAATTTGTATCCTGTTGGAAAAGCTCTTATGTCTATTTTTTTCTCCAAACCTAGGATTTAATATTTTCTCTTCTTTTTTAAATATCTCTTACCTATATACTTTCCATGCCATTCTTATTCTACTCCTTGGCTCCCCTGATCCCATCCTCCCTTCACTCACTACTTAAACACTCTTACTGTTGGTGCCCCATGAAAAAATACACTAGATATTTTTCCTAATCAGTACTCTAGTGCTCCTGTCTCTAAACCTTAAGAGCCCAGCATCTTCTTCTGCAGCTAACTCTGGGAGTGCTGTCATTGCAGCCACTTCCCCTGGATGTAAATCCTAGTAAAGACAGCCCACCCAAGAGAACTCACACAAAACAAAACACAGAAATAACAGGGGGAAAGAGGGAGGAGGGAATTTCAAACCAGAGGACATACACACATTTTGACAGATGCTGAAAGCACAGCAAAGAAGCACACAAAACATGATCTAGCATTCCACTAGGACAATCTCCACAAGCTGACCATGTTTCAATACTGGGAAATAAAATCAGATAGTCCAAATGCCAGAAAGAGAATCCTACTCTTTAAACAGATCAATGACTGAATAAACAGATAAAGACTGAAATAAACTGATAAGGAATTTAATTCAAGACATAGACAAGAAAGTTATGAGACTGAGTCAAGACTTAGACAGCAAAGTTACCAAAGAATCAGTAACGAGGAAGAAAGAATTTAAAACATGGAGGAAAACTTGAGATTCTGACAAAGAATCAAACAAAAATTCTGGAAATGAAGGAGTTAATCAGGTAAAAAGAAATCACAGCAGAAAGCATTGTCCACAGACAAGAGCAAGCAGAAGCAAGAACTTCAGGGATGGAAGACAAAGCTGAGGCAATGATACATATGAATATAAGAAAAATTAACAAACGTGACCAAAACTTCTAGGAGCTCTGGGATACATTCAAGAGATAAAAACCTAAGAACCTATGGCTAGACAAAGGAGCTAAGATAGTCATATGACTTTCAATAAAATTATAGCCAAGGATCTCCCAAACCTAGAGAAAAATAAAGACAGAACGAATTTAGAACCCCACACAGACAAGATCAGAGAAGAACCTCTTAACTACCTGTGTACGAGTTTCCTTTAGGGCTGAGCACTCCATAGTCTTATTCTCTGCAGGATGATCATTTGTGGATCAATGTGTTAATCACCACCTGCTGCAAAGAAGCTTCTCTGGCAAGAGATGAGAAATACATTAATCTATGGGTACCTGACAACAGTGCCTGGCATGGACTCTTGCTTGTAAAGCAGGCCTTAAATCCAATTAGAAAGTAGGCAGTTACTCCTATGACATTTGTGCCGCTATTGCACCAGTCAGCATATCTTACCAAGTCAGTCATTGTTGTCATTTGCTGGGTTCACAGATGGGTAAGGTTGATGATTACTGTTCTCTTCAAGTAGCATGCATAGTGTTCTGCTATGAAAGCTAGCCAATAGAGATGAAACTTCAAGATCAATACCAGCTTGATTTTTCCTGAATAAGGAGAACTCAAATAGTTCTTCTACTTATGTATATAGTATCTTCAGCAGTAGGGTCTTACCATCAAGTTCTGGTGGGTTACCAAGAAGAATGGCAATAGCCAGCATTGTTTGAGGGCCTATGGAACTTCACCCCTGGTCAGCAACTTCATGAGAGGGAGTTCATTCCTTGCATTAGGCTTTTTATTTGCTACCTTGTACTGTCTGGTGGGGGGCATTATCACTCATTATAGAGTAACTCAATTTAAATTCTTTTTTTAAGTATACTAAACAGTTTATTTGAAATTTAAGTCCCTTTATAAAACACACTTAGAAAATGAAAATGTTTTTGTTGAAAGAAATTTATTTCTCTTCTGCAGTATATGTTGTGGGTCAGATCAAATCCAGGGAATTCTGTATCCTACAGAATTGGCCAATGGAAGATCATTGTGGTGGTTTTAATGAGAATGTCCCCTATAGGCTTGAAGTATTCAGACATTTTGTCACCAGTTGGTGGCACTGTTAAATTCTTTTTAGAATATATATATATATATATATAATGAGAATGTCCCCTATAGGCTTGAAGTATTCAGACATTTTGTCACCAGTTGGTGGCACTGTTAAATTCTTTTTAGAATATATATATATATATATATATATGTATATATGTATAGATATATTCTTTATATATATATAGATAGATAGATAGATAGATAGATAGATATAAAGAAACTTCTACAATATTAGCTTTCCATATGAATTTTTCAAAAGGCCCATAGTGTTAGTTATGCCTCTCCATATTCCTTCCTCTACCCTCCCATCCCCTGACCCATTGAAAGCTTCCTATTCCATTATTCCCCTTTCCCAATTTATATCTTCACATTCTGTTTCCCCTTCCATAACCCCACTATGTAAGTCTATCATACTCCCATTATCCATTCAGCAATTGCTAGCAAGATTTTTTTTTCATTTCCTGGCTACGGTGAACAGAGTAGCAATGAAAATGGATGAACAAATATCTTTGTAGTGGTATATGAAGTCCTTTGGATATATGCCCAAGAATAGTATGGTTGGACCCAGTGGTAGACCCATGACTAGATTTCTGAGGAACTGTCACACTGATTTCCATAGTGGCTGCACTAGTCTGCACTCCCACCAGCAGTGAAGAAGTGTTCTCTGCATCTTCATCAGCATTTGTCTGTCGTTGTTTGTGTTGTGGATCTCAGTCATTCTGACTGGGGTAAGATGAAAAGTAGCTTTCATTTGCATTTCCTTGATGCCTAAAGACATTGAATATTTAAAAAAATATTTCTCAAGCATTCATGTTTCATCTTTTGAGAATGCTCAGTTTAGTTCTTTGCCCCAATTTTTAACTGGGTTATTTGGGGTTTGGTTTGGTTTGGTTTTGGTTTTGGTGTTTAGTTTTCTGGTTTCTTTATATATTCTAGATACTAACCCTTTGTCAGAGGTGTAGCTGGTAAAGATATTTTCCCATTCTGTAGGCTGTCTCTTCACTAAAATGATGGTGTCTTTTGCTGTAAAGAAGCTTTTTAGTTTCATGAGGTCCCATTTGTCAACTGTTTGTCTTAATACCTGTGTATTCAGGGTCTTGTTGAGAAGGTCATTTCCTATGCTTATAAGTTCCAATGTATTCCTTACTTTCTCCTCTATCAGATTGAGGGTATCAAATCTTACGTTAAGATCCTTGACATATTTGGAGCTGAGTTTTGTGCAGGGTGAGTGATAAGGATCTACTTTTGTTGTTCTACATGTAACTATCCAGTTTGACCAGCACCATTTATTGATGATGCTGTCTTTTCTCTAATGTGTATTTTTGGCCTCTTTGTCAAAAATCAGGTGTCCTTAAGTGTATGGACTTAAGTCTGCATCCTCAGTTCTAATCCATTTAGTATCAATGAGTTCTAGTTTGTCTTCAATTGCTGTGACAAAACACTCCAACAAAAAACAACGTAGGGGGGCTGGAGAGATGGCTCGGTGGTTAAGAACACTGACTGCTCTTGCAGAGGACCTGGGTTCGATTCCCAGCACCCACATGGTGGCTAAGAACTGGCTTTAACTCCAGTTCCAGGAGAATTTGATGCCCTCTTTTGACCTCAGTGGCACTGCACAACACAGATGCACCAACCTACATGCAGACAGTACACAACTCAAATCTCCTGGGTCACAGTTCATCACTGAGGGACCCCAAGGTGGGAACTTAGGGCAGGAACCTGGAAGCAAGAGCTGAAGCACAGGCCAGGGAGGAATGCTTCTGACTGGCTTGCTCCCCTGGCCCATGCTCAACCTGAATACACAACAACCTGCCCAGGGATGGCACTGCCTATAAAGGGCTGGGCCCTCCCACATCACTCAAGGTCCAATGGAGCCAATTCCCCAATTGAGGCTCCCTCAACCCAGGTGTATCAAGTTGACACTAAAGCTTTTCAGCACACAGTGTTTCTGTTTTTATGCCAGTACCATGCTGTTTTTATTACCATAATTCTGTAGTATAATTTGAAGTCAGAAATGGTAATGCCTCCAGCTCGCCTCTCTTGTTCATAATTGTTTTGGCTTTCCTGGGTTTTTTGTGTTTCCATATGAAATTTGAGAAAAATCTGTGAAGAATTACATTGAAATTTTAATGGGGATTGCATTGAATTCATAGGTTGCTTTGGATGAGATAGCCATTTTCACAGTATTAATCAGAGAAAAATCTGTGAAGAATTACATTGAAATTTTAATGGGGATTGCATTGAATTCATAGGTTGCTTTGNCCTCTACCCACCCCCCCCACCAGCAGCGCAAACACCACGGGCCGGGCGTTTTGTTCAAGCAAGCGCTCCAAAAATCTGCTCCCGTCCCTTTGTGGCCAGGTATGTGGCTCTCGTGAAATTTGCAAGACCCGCGCGTGGTCTACAGAGTGAGCTCCAGGCCAGCTGAGACTAAAGGGAGACCCTGTCTCAAAAATACTACCTACCAACCCCGACAAAAATCAGGTTAAAAAACCCCTATGACACAGTTGCAGAGGCAGGTGGATCTTAGTGATTCAAGGGCAACCCGGTCTACAATGAGTTTCAGGGCAGGTAGCTGGGGGCTACAGGGAGACCCTGTCTCAAAAAAAAAAAAAAAAAAAAAAAAAAAAAAAAAAAAAAAACAGAAAAAGAAAAACAAGAAACAAGTAAAACTACCTCATTCAGAATACCTCAAATATGATACTTTGGAAAATCTAACTGGAAAGTTAAAGTCTTCATATAGGAACTTTAAGGAACCCAAAAAGAAACTGAAGAAATACAGAAATGAAAACCCACTTTGCCCATGAATCTGTAATTAATACGTAAAATGGCTATCTCATCCAAAAACCTAGATTATATTTAATACAGTAAATGCAACTTGCTGGGCATGATGATGGTACATGCCTGTAACCCCAGCACTTAGAAGGCAAGAGGCCAAAGGACCCCCAAGTTCCAGGCCAGTGTGGGCTTTGTAATGAGACACTGCCTACCGCCCCCATCTTAAATGGAATATTTTCTAAAATTGTTGGATTCTTTTATCTTTCCCTTCTCTCCCTCCTTCCTCCCCTCCTTCCCTTCCTACTTTCCTTCCTGTCTTTTTTTTTGAGACAGGGTCTCCCTGTAGCCCCAGCTGCCCTGAAACTCACTTTGTAGACCGGGTTGGCCTTGAACTCACTAAGATCCACCTGCCTCTGACAACTGTGTCATAGGGGTTTTTTTAACATGATTTTTTTTCGGGGGGGGTAGTATTTTTGAGACAGGGTCTCCCTTTAGTCTCAGCTGGCCTGGAGCTCACTCTGTAGACCAGGCTGGCCTTGAACTCACAGAGATCCACCTACCTCTGCCTCCCAAGTGCTGGGATTTTAGAGGCGTGCACCACCACGCCCGGCCCTTGTTTCTTTCTCTGTGTGTTTGTTGTTGGTATAGGAAGGCCACTGGTTTTTCTGTGTTAATTTGTGCCTTGCTACTTTGCTTAGAGTGTCCTTCAGCTCTAGGACAACTCTGGTGGAGTCAATAGGGGTTTCTATATAGAGAATCATATCCTCTGCAAATAAAGATACTTTGACTTATCCTTTCCCTTTATCTCCTTCAGTCATCTTATTGCTCTATCTAAAATTTCAAACACTATACTGAAGAAAATGGAGTGACTGGATATCCTCGTCTCATTCTTTATTTTAGTGGAAATGTTTTGAGTTTTCTCCATTTACTACAATGTTGGTTGTGGGCTTATTGTATATCGTGTGATATTGTGATATGTCCTTTGTGTCCTTACATTCTCCATTACATTTATCTTTAAGAGACAGGGACAAACAATAAAGAAAAGGCCATGGTTTAACAGTGGTGTGTTTGACAAGGGTTGGACTTGTGATAGCTAATCTTGGTTGTCAGCTTGACACACCTAGGAAGAAGGGACCTACATCAGATTGGTCTGTGGGCATGTCTTGACTGCTAATTGATGTAGGAGGGCCCAGCCCACTGTGGGTAATACTATTTCTAGGCAGGCAAGCCTGAGCTGTTTAAGAAAGGTAGCTGGACGGTAGGCCAGGGAGTAAGCCAGTAGGCAGCATTCCTCTGTGGTTTCTGCTTCTATCCCTGCCTTGAGTTCCTGCCTTGGCTTCCTTCAGTGATGAACTGAAATCTGTAAGAGGAAATAAACCTTTTCCTTCCCAAGTAGATTTTGGATTTTGGTCAGTGTTTTAGCACAGCAACAGAAAGTAAACTAGAATAGCAATGATACCTGGAAAGAAAAAAATAATGGAAGAAATGCTATCTATTTAAATTATTTTATTATCATATGTTTTTTGTTTTTGTTTTTGTTTTTGGTCTTTTCAATACAGGGTCTCCCTGTAGCCCCAGCTGTCCTGGAACTCACTCTGTAGACCAGGCTGGCCTTGAACTCAAAGATCCACCTGCCTCTGCCTCTCCCTCCCGAGTGCTAGGATTAAAGGAATGCACCACCACTTCTGGCCAAATTGCTGAATAGCTGGGCTGGTGGCACACACCTTTAATCTCAGTACTTGGGAGGCATAGGCAGGTGGATATCTGGGAGTTCAAGGCCAGCCTAATCTACATAGTGAGTTCCAGGTGGCTGGGACTAAATGGAGACCCTGCCTCAAAAAGACCAAAAAAAAAAAAAAAAAAAAAAAAAAAAAAAAAAAAACCAAACAAAAAAAACTGAATAAAATTAAGCTCAAGGGCAGAAAAATTATTCCATTATTTATCTCTAATGTAGCTCAGATTAATTAAATCAAGATTAGTATATTTAGTGTCAACTACTAAGAATAGACCAGAAGGGCTGGAGAGATGGCCTAGCGGTTAAGAGCGCCGACCGCTCTTACAGAGGACCCGGGTTCGATCCCCAGCACCCACATGGCGGCCGAAAACCGTCTGAAACTCCAATTCCAGGAGAGCTCCAGTTCCAGGGGAATCCGAGACCCTCTTCTGACCTCCGCGGCATTGCACGACACGGGTGCACAAACCTGCATGCAGACAGTACATTCATACACATACAGAAATAAATAAAAATTAAAAAAAAAAAAGAATAGACCAGAAATGTTGCTTTTCTCAGTCCAGTTGGGTCTCATCTCCAAAGCAGCTACATACGAATCCTAATCCCCAGAATCAAAGTTCTCACAAAGCTTAGACAATGTCAGCTCATATTGGAATGCTGTATTACTGGATCTTCATTAAGACTGCCAAACTGAAGTAAATTTCCACTCAAGCTCCCAAAATAAAAGAATTAAAATAGGCTTCTAAGGGTTATCTCATATATGCTTTTCCTAAAAGAAAGAAATTGAAGCAGCCCAGAGGTTACCATTACACAATGAGACTGATAACAACATTCACAGCCACTCCTACTCCTTGTGACTTCCAGTAAACATCTGATTTCCCTCAACATTTACAAATCATGGTTTTGCGTGTTTGCATTTCAACATGACATTAAGAAGAAATAGACGTGAGGATATGAAAATCCAGGGAAGGCAAAGGAAACAACTTTTCCAGGTCATTCAAACTTCTGAACGTTTCCAAGGGAGAAATAAACCAGGTAAACATGCTAATATAGCATCCCAACCCTGCAAAAAGGGCACCTAAGATGTGTGCATATGAAAAACCCTAATTCAGCCTCAAATTTATGACAGATTTTCAAAGAGTGCATTATTCTATATTCTGTCTTAGAATAAGCAAAAGATAAGATTAAGTATAGGTTAGAGAATACATTTGGAGGTAATAAATGAAATGGAAAGCCCACATCATTTGAGATCTTTTTCTTACTGCAGCTGTTGCTAAGGAAACCATTTCCTATTCATGTGCTGTGTATATTTCCCCTTTTGTTGTTACAAAGTGCACAATACCCCTATTATAGCATGAAAATGAGTGCCTGGTAATATACATTGAAGAATACTCAAAGCTCAAATGTAACAGGGACAGATGAATGATGAATCAGGAACCAAGACACACTTGCACAGAGAAAACCCGCTTTCTATTTAGTACATACTGTCCAGCGCAGGCTAGGAAGTGAGCCTCTTTCACAAATACCCTTGAATATCATGGGGACTTCTCCCTTCATTTTTCCCTCCATCAGGCAGTGTGTAGAAATCATGTGTGATAGATAAGAGTGCAGAATGGAGAAAGCAGAGCACTCAACCAGTCTCGGGTCCCAAACTTACTTTGAGGATCGGGAAACCTTGCCAAGGACATGGCGATTACGTGGCAAAATTTTCTGACACCCAACATGGAAAAGCAAATTCAGAGTGTTGGCTGGCAGCTTTTATCCAAAGACTAAGTATACTGGAGTTAGTCAAGTCCTTGAGTTCTTTGCAGTTTAACTTACCCTATATTGCAGCCATCTCCAGAAAATATCCTTTTTATTCACACCGTAGGCATGAGCAATCATACCTACGTGTTTAATCCACCAGTAATCTTTATACTGCACTTACTGCATCTGACAGGACACTGGGGCCTAAGAACAGTCAGACCTTAGTGATACTTGACTTAGATCACAATAGTTGTTCATATCTCAAGATACTTTTTTTTGTCTTTTTGAGACAGTGTCTCCCTTTAGTCCTACCTGGCCTGGAGTTCACTCTGTAGACCAGGCTGGGCTTGAACTCACAGAGATCCTCTGCCTCCTGAGTGCTATAATTAAAGGCATGCACCACCACACCTGGATATCTATCACCTCTCTCATCTCTCAAAATACTTAGGGCTAGTAGAATGATATTCCCAAGTCTTTTCTTTAGGTTCTTCTTCTCTTTGGTTCTTTCTTCTGGTGCTTTTGTTTGATGCATTATTATTCAAGAGCTGTCCCTAAAGTGAAAGGGTAACAGCAACCAAGAGACAGACAACAACCAAGAAAAGAATGTGGATGTTGTTGTGATAACATGTGATTATGGCAAAGAATTTCATGCCAGATTGGCTTTCTGTTGTTGAAAAGCAAACTTATAGCTAGGCATGCTAGCTCATACCTGTAACCCTAGCACTTGGGAGATGAGGATTTCTGTGAGTTCCAGATTAGCCTATACTTACAGAGTAAGGCCCTGTCTTTAAAAAAGAGATAAGAATCAAAGTTACTTTAAACAACTATACCAGATTGTCCTGACCTAATTCTTCCCCCACCACAACGAGGATGGTATTTTCATATTCACAGATGCCTTGCTCTGAAGCATCTCAGCTTACCAGTCTCTCAGATGTCCATCACTGTAGTTGGTGTGTTGTCTACAATCCATGACTCCTCTCACTCCATACCTCAGTCGCCACCCACAGAACCATAACACACACAGACACACACACACACACACACACACACACACACACACACACACACACACTACAAAATACCTTCTGCCTCAACATTATGATTTTTCCCCTAAGTCCAAGAATTGTGTTCTGTGAATGAAAAAAACTCATGCATTTGAAAACAAATGTAATTGAGATTTCTCTACATTGGATTTTTTTCCCTCTGTGTTCCCAAGGCAATGGACCAATGAAATGAACTCCCTATCTAATATAAGAGAACATGCTGAGTCAGGGTCATTTCCAACACCTTCCTTTTTCCACACCTATGCATGCAGACAGTACATTCATACACATACAGAAATAAATAAAATTAAAAAAATAATTAAAAAAATAAAATAAAAATAAGATGTCAATATGCATAACAATAATATCAACTGTTTCAAATATTTTTAATCTTTTATTTATCTTTATTTTATGTGTATGAGTGTTTTGTCTGCATGTACATAAGTGCACCTGTGTCATGCAATGCCTATGGAGGCCAGAAGAGGGTCCCCTAGAACTGGAGTTACAGACAGTTGTTAGCCACCCTGTGGGTGCTCTGCACCAAACTTAGGTCCTCCGCAAGAGCAGCCAGTGCTCTTAACTGCTGAGTTCCTCAAATGTATTTCTTATGCAATTTCTAGTCATGTGGTCAAAAGCTTGATGTGGATCTTTAGAAAATACCAAAATGACTACAGTTTCACCCTATAAAATAATTCAAGTATGTATCATAAAACCTATAAAAAATACAAAACAACTATTCAAGAGCAGTTGTTCATAGAAAAGTATCTTATTTTAAAATTTGGGTCATAATGTGATTTGTATTCCCAAAGTTCACAGACTGAAAACTTAATCCCCAGTTCAATAATGCTGAGAGGTAGGTAGGGCCCAATGTAAGGTATTTAGGTTTTGAGGGGTCAGCCTTCATAAATGGATTGATTTTGATTATAGGAAGATTTGAGAGGCTGAGGAGGTGGTGTGGTTGGTACAGAGCTTGCTGAACAAGCTTGAGGACTTCAGGTCTCTAGCACCTACGTAAAAACGCAGGCATGGCTTGGGAACTAGAGGCAGATGGAACTCTGGAGCTCACTGGCCGGTTAGCATAGTTGAATCCGTAATCTACGTTCAGTGAGAGATCCTGTCTCAGAAAATAAAGTGGAGAGAACAGAGGTCACCAGTGTTGACCTCTAGCCTCCACATGCGCGCGCACACACACATACACACACATGCACATGTGCCCATACACACAGATACACACACACACACACACACACACACACATATACCACATGGGACCTGAGACACACATACTCTCATTTGTCCTCTTCCTGGTGCCACTTTATGGTGTAGCAAGACAGCCTTCACCAGAGCCCGCACCTCCATCTTGAACTTGCAGTCCTCAGAACCCGGAGAAATAAACCTCCTTCCTTCATAAATCACCCAGTTCCAGGATTTGGAGCCATGCAAAGTGGACCAACACATACAAGGATTTGTGTCTTTTAAAATATTTTCTTTGGGAGGAGAAAAGAGATCAGCAAGAATGGGAGGGGATGAGAGAGACTGCTGAGGGGTGAATGTGATCAAATACATTATACACACGTTTGAAAAGGTCATAATGAAGCCCATTGTTATATATGATTAATGTCTGCAAATAAAAATCATAGAAAAAGAAAACATTTTATCACAATAGTAATAATTATCATTTGTTGAATATTTATCATCTATGTCAGACATACTAATACATTTGATCATTTTGTCATTTTTTAGGAAGAAAAAACAGGGGCTGGCTAGAGAGATGGCTCATTAGGTAAGAGCACTGGCTGCTGTTGCAGTGGACCTGGGTTCAGTTCCCAGCATGACATGGCAGCTAATCACCATTCCTAACCCCAGTTACAGGGGAATTTGACACCCTCTTCTGACCTCTATGGGCATTGCAACCTGGGTGCACTTACATACATACCAGCAATACACTCATACACAAGAATTAAAAGTAACAAATAAAATATTTAAAGATAAAAAAGAACACATACTGCTCTTGCAAAGAGCCTGGCTTCAGTTCCCAGCACTTGTGTTGGGCTGCTCACAACTGCCTATAACTCCAGCTGCAGAGGATTTATGATACCCTGCTCTGGCCTCAGGACAACTGTATTCACATGCATAGACACATAGACACATATGCATACACATAATTTTTTGAAAGAGAAAACAGACATTTCTTATGTAAACTTTCATGACCTTGTTTCAAGTCAGAAATTAGGTCATTTGACCTTTTTTCTTTTCCTTAAAATATTTTATTTATTATTTTTATTTTCTGTGTATGAGTGTATTGCCTCCATGTATGTAAGTGAACTCATGTTGTGCAATACCCATAGAGGTCAGAAGTGGGCATCAGGTCCCCTGAGACTGGAGTTATTGACAGTTGTTAGCTGCCATGTGAATGTTGGGAACCAAATCTGGATCCTCTGCAGAGCAGCCAGTGTTCTTAACCATTGAGCCATCTGACCAGCCCCCTCACTTGATTTTTTTCATCAATTTATAAGAAAATATTAGATCTAGACCTGGAAGATGGTGCAAGGCTAGTGGCCAGAGTTCTATCCTTGGAACCCACATAAAAAGCTAGATGTTGTGGCACGTGTCTGTGGTCCCAGAACTCTTTTAGCAAGATGGAAGGCAGAGGCAGGAGAGTGTGGAAGGAGAGAAACAACTCCCAAAAGTTCTCTGACCTCCACTTGCATTCTTAAGGATGTAAACACATGGGCACACAAAATACATAAATCAAAAATGTAATAAAACAATTAAATAAAGCTTCTGTTCTTTTGCTTTTATACTTCATGTGGAAGTAAAGAAACCAAACACTGGTTTCCTTTTCCTCAATGACATCATTACTCTGCTTAATTATTTCAGTATAAAATATAGAAGAATAAAGCCAGGCATGGTGGTGCTCACCTTTAATCCCAGCACTTGGGAGGCAGAGGCAGGCAGATCTCTGTGAGTTCCAGGCCAGCCTGGTGTACATAGTGAGCTCCAGACCAGCTGGGACTAAAGGGAGACCCTGCCTTGAAAAGACAAATAAATAAATAAATAAATAAATAAATAAATAAATAAATAAATAAAATAGAATAAAAAAAGTTGTCACATATAATGAATAAATGCTAATTAATATCTGCAATAAGAAAAGAATAACTTAGGGGCTGGAGAGATGGCCTAGCGGTTAGGAGCGCTGACCGCTCTTACAGAGGACCCGGGTTCGATCCCCAGCACCCACATGGCGGCTGAGAGCCGTCTGAGGCTCCAATTCCAGGAGAGCTCCAGTTCCAGGGGAGTCCGACACCCTCTTCTGACCTCCGCGGCGTTGCACGACATGGGTGCACGGACTTGCATGCAGACAGTGCATTGATACACATACAGAAACAAATAAATGCCGGGCGTGGTGGTGCACGCCTTTAGTCCTAGCACTTGGGAGGCAGAGGCACACGGATCTCTGTGAGTCTGAGGCCAGCCTGATCTACAGAGTGAGTTCCAGGACAGCCAGAGCTACAGGGAGACCCTGTCTCAAAAAGACAAAAAAAAAAAAAAAGAATAACTTAGAGATGGACATACAGCCCAGTGGTAGAACACTTGGCTAGAATGCACAAAGCTCTAGGTTCAGTGCTCAGTACTGAAGAAAAGGAAAGGAAGAAAAGAAAAAGGAGTTGGAGAGGTGGAGGTTAAGAGAACTTGCTGCTCTTGTTGAGGATGAAAGTTTGGTTCCCAGCACCCAGGTTGGGTAGTTCACAACCACCTGTAACTCCAGCTGCAGGGTATCCAATGCCCTCTTCTGGCTTCTGGGTACATCACACTCATGTAGCATATACACGTAAATAATTTCTTTTCAGTCTTTTCAAGACAGGGTCTCCCTGTAGCCCCAGCTGTACTGGAACTTGCTCTGTAGATCAGGCTGGCCTTGAACTCACAAAGATCCGCCTGCCTCTGCCTCCTGAGTGCTAGGATTGAAGGCGTGTGCCACCATGTCCAGCTAAAAAAAAAATAATTTTTAAAGAAAAAGAGAAAAATGAAAAGATAATAACTTGCAGGCTTACTTATGTTTCTGTTACTCTTGTTTGAGTTCAGTGAAATTTCTACTATAAATAAAACTTTTGCCTTGAATAAACTACAAAGATTTGTATAAAGTATATCATAAGCAAAATACAGAACTTTAGAGATCTTGACTATAAGCAAAGGTAGTGGTCTTCTTTTGAAAAATTGCCTTCAAAGTGGTAGACTAAAAACAAAAGCCATGTATTTTATCTAGTTTTCCCTTATTATAAACCCTTTCTATGTGACCTTTAGCTCAAGTGCATCTGGCTTTACAACTTTTTATGTGAAGGAGAAAAAAGACACAGAGGAAGAGTAAGAATACCAAGCCCTGGGAGAGAAAGATATTTGCCCATTGTCACTGGAAGCACAATTAGTTATAATCATAGTAAATTATAGTTACTTTTATTTTTAAATTCAAGCAAATATTTAGGATAGTTCTCAATTCATATTATTAGCTTTAACTTAAGAATTAAAAAACAATATCTTCCCTACTGGTAGAGAGGTTGGTTTTGCTGACTTGATTCATCCAAGTGAAATGGCTTGAATATCCTCATTTAGTGGACTCCTCAAGTTGTAAAGTATGAGTGTGTTATTTATCCTTGTACATCCCGTATTAAATAGCATCACACTATGACTTAGGAAAACATGAAAGAAATGTAATTTCCAGCCAGAAAATTCCTGCATCATAGGTCTTCATTGTCCAGGGCCTCTACAGCCTCCCATTCCAACATCTTACCTCTGAGTCTGTGAAACTAACAGATTCTCAAAGCTAAGGACTTTGTCTTCATACATAGTATGCAATAATTGTCCATAAGTGAACAAAAAGAATAATTATGATACTGATTAGTAGCTACAAATATTTCTCTGAATTTTTTTTTTTTTTGGTCTTTTTGAGACAGGGTCTCCCTGTAGCCCCAGCTGTCCTGGAACTCACTCTGTAGACCAGGCTGGCCTTGAACTCACAAAGATCCGCCTGCCTCCGCCTCCCAAGTGCTGGGATTAAAGGCATGTGCCACCAGGCCCGGCTCTATTTTTTTTTTTTTTTGGCGAATTATATTCTAATAGAGTCAATATGAAAATTATAGNATAAGAAAATTTTCTTCATTTTTATCCTTATTATTCAAGTCTTGGGCATGAGTCCATGGTTTTGAGATATGTTAAAGGTTTTCTACTCTTTATATTAATGTATGCTGTCTCATCTCCAAATGAATGAAGTGACAAAAACACATCAGTTGATGTACGTTTGTTTATGTGAGCATACACACACTCTTTTTAAGTCATCAGCACTACAAACAAGTCTATATGAGGACATTAAGGCTCAGATTTTTTTAATGGGGAGGTCAATAAACATCCTATTCAAGTCATTTTGAGCATCTTTTTTTTTTTTTTAAATTAGTTTTTTATTGATGCTTTGTGCATATCATACATTTTTTCCAATTCAGTTCAGGCTTATTTCCCTTTCCCTCCCCCCAAACCCCACCCCATCCCAGATCATGCATTCTGTCATAACTGTCCTGCATCTTTCTCTCAGTTTTTTTTTTTCATTTTTAGCTATAAGTGATAATCCATGAGTACAAGCATCCTTCATGCAAAACCTATCTGCAGGCTGTTGTGCCCAAACACCCCATCCAGTGGGGGGTGACAGGTTGTTTGTTCAATCAAGTTGATCAAATGAGTGTCCAGACTACAGCGCAAGTCTTGAGAGGCAGAGAAGGAGTTCTGCTCATCACATCAATAGTGTCAGCATTGCAGTGAATAAAATCTATTATATGAGGCATCCAGGTCTAATAACAGGGACCTCTCAGTCCATGTTAGAAATGCCTAGAACCATGAAGCTAGCTAAGCACAATAAGTCACGCTCAGGAGGGGGAGTGCTGCATGATTCCTCTTATGTGTAGAATATAGAATAGGAAAAATTTTTTTAAAGAGGAAGGGAACTGGAGGGAAGGGGGAGCTGAGAGGGCAAGGGAGTGAGTGATGTTATGATCAGAGTATCCTATATACAGTATGAAATTGTCACAATAAACCCATAATTTTGTACAATTAATATATGCTAATATAGTTTTTTAAATGAAACAGAAGAGGGCTGGAGAGATGGCCTAGCAGTTAAGAGCACCAACTACTCTTGCAGAGGACCCAAGCTCAATCCCCAGCACCCACATGGGGGCTGAGAACCGTCTTTAACTCCAGTTCCAGGGGAATCCAAAGCCCTCTTCTGACCTCCGAGGCATTGCACAACACAGGTGCACAAACCTACATGTAGACAATACATTCATACACATTAAAAATAAATTAAATTTTAAAAAATGAAACAGAAGAAAGGAACAGAGGAGCCTTAGACAATAGTTCATGTTCAGAGCTGGGCTCCATCAGTAAACAGCCCCACCTGTTAGCCCAGTGTCTACAAACATTGTCATTCTCTCTTGGCTACAGCAAAGATTGAAAATCACTGCATAACTTGGCAATGTAAGCAAGGACAAACTGGGCACAGAAAGCCTGGTAAATGATTTCTAGGATGGGAAGAAACATTTCTTTCCTGTTTGAGTTCTTAAAGTCTCAAGCCTCACCAAAAAGTGAAGACCAAGAGAATCAGTGGGCACCAAGAGAAGAGTTTACCTGAATCAAAGAGGGAGAGAGAGGAAAACGTAGAGAAGAGAGAAACAGATGGTTCATAGAGCTATGGATGTCATTGAGGGAAACAAAGGGGCATCCTGGGAACTCCTTAGGAATAGAGCTTGAACTGCCTTTGCCCGAGCAGTAAAGGAAACACATTGAATCTCAACAGAAGATCCAAGTTGCGTTTCTCACTCCTCATCATGACAGCAGTTGCCATTACTGCACGTACTAGATTTCGTGCATTTTACATATAATTACTATTTTTTTTAAATCTCACACATCTGTCTGAAGTGCACATTATTTGTCCACACATATGCATCAAGAATATCAAAGAGGCTAAATAATTTGCCCATCGTTGGGCACCTGAAGAGGAGAGGCAAGGCTTGACCCAAGCCTGCCAAGGCTCTGCACGTCCACTCCACCACATCTTGTTGCTTCTGCCCACATTAGCTTTCTGAGATGCAGATGGTTCTCTTCATCTTTCTTAACAAGCATCTTCAAATGAAATGAGAAGTGGGGCGAAGACTTCCCAAACTCCCAAAGCTCTGTTATAAGCTTAACCAGTTCACTATGGCAGGGTGCTTTGAAAATGCCAGTGCCGCTATTTGAGTGCCAGGAGGTCTGCTAGGCCTTTGAGGTTCTGGGATGAAAGAGCTGCTGCCACTTCCTGAGCAGCCACTACTCAGGATTTCAGCAGCCTGGGGAGCCCTGTTCCAAACCCTTGGCTGATGGGGTGGTAGAAGAGCACTCCAGCAGGGCAGTCCTCCTACCAATATCCCAAAGAGAAAGGGACAGTGAGCTTCCAGAACCATCTCAGTGTTTTTTGTTTTTTTTTTTTTCAGTAAAACATGCTAAGTAAAAAGTGAGGAAGCCTCTTTATTTGCCTCATGATTTAAAGACCATAAATTGAGACTTCCATAAACAGGAAACTGAAAATAGAAAAGCTATTTTTTCCAAATAAATATTGATGAATAAATATAAATACCTGTCACTGCCTATACCAGAGCCATCTTTGACAGAATTATAATTTGACAGCAAACCTCAGAAACCCACCAAAAAAGTTGCTTAAGGTAGATGCCTTTTTTTTTTCTTTTGTTCATGATGCTCTAAGACAAATATAACCAGGAACCCACTGGAAGAGTCAGACTAACTAAATAGCCAGCTCATGTGTGTTGGAGTCAGGTAGAGGCTGGAACTGCAAAGAGCAGGATGAAAACACACAGAGCTACACAGCTGTGGGAAGGGCTCAAGGTTCTCTTCACAACTTTAATGTAACTTCTAATGGTTATAGCAGAGTACAGTTCTTTGGAACATATTTCTTCCATCTACTCTTTTCCTCTTCCTCTACTGCATCACTCTACCAAGCTCAAAAGTAAGAGTAAGTGACCTTTCATTGTGCAACTGAGGCAGGTGCAGGAGACGGGTTTGCCCGGGGCCCTATTTGTTTTCGATTATGCACACTCTCTCTTCTTGTAATGATGCACTTGGCAGCCTAGCTCCCTCACCAGTGTGAGATCCAGGCCCAGTTAATCTCTCAAAACAATGCACTCGCAACCTCAGATCTCCTTGAACCCTTATCTGCATTGGGCTACATGTGTGCTCATCTCTGAAAAATAAGTTTCTCCACCCCTAACAACAACCAAATTTAGATAGTTTCTATTAAAGTATATTTCTAATGTATCCAGTACAAAGAATAGAAAGGCCAATCTGGCCTGAACTGGTTTAGAGTGTATTCATAGTGAGGAAAAAACTTGGTCCTCAAACTTTTAGAGATGTTTTATTTTCATTTCTATTACTGCAATAAAATATCCTGACAGTGAGGATTAAAATTAAGGAAGAAGGGGTTCATTTGGCTTGCAGTTCTGTGTTGTATTCCATTACTGAGGGGAAGTCAAAGCAGGAACTTGAACCCATTAGTCACAACCACAGTCAAGAGCAAAGATAAAATAAATGCGTGCATGCTTACTACTCAGCTAGCATTCTCTACTGTTCCACAATTCGGGACCAGACCAGTGTTTGGGGGAGCTGCTGCTGGAGCTGCTGGAGTCAGGAGTTGACAGCAGAGCTGCAGATTCTAGCTGCAAGCTGGCCTGAAGCACGAAATGACAGGGTCAGGTCTAGGGCCAAGTAGGAAAACAGATGGACTGGCAGGCAGTTGAGAGGACCACATCCAGAGCAAAGGACTGAGCCAGGCTGAAGGAGGACAGAGCCAGGCTGAAGGAGGACTGAGCCAGGCTGATGCTCCAGACAAAGTCAGGGAGTCCTTCCTCATTAGCCTCGCATGCATACTCCAGGTATCAGATGACAGGTTGATGTGGGGCCATTCCATTGCAGTGCATGGGGTCCAGGTGAGGGAGCTGCACCCATGCCTTGATCTGATAAGGTATTGAGCTTACTTTCCTGATATGATTTTTTTTTAATGTATGAGTGTATGGTCTGCATGTAGGTTGGTGCACCCGTGTCGTGCAATGCCTCGGAGGTCAGAATAGGGTGTTGGATTCCCCTGGAACTGGAGTTAAAGATGGTTCTTAGCCACCGTGTGGGTGCTGGGACTCGAACCCGGGTCCTCTGCAAGAGCAGTCTGTGCTCTTAACCACTGAGCCATCTCTCCAGCCTTCCTGATATGATTTTAATATCCCCATGTACCCCCACAGTTTCAATTCACCCAGAAGATTTGTGTGGTTTTCTTTCTACTCCTAGGAATAAGTAGCTTATCAGGCTGTGCTGGATGTGTGGTGCCTGAATGATGGTACAGCTGATGGCTCCACCCAAGGCTGCAGTCATCCTTTTCCCTCTAATTGGAGTCAAAGGCTGCTTGTAAAATGATCTCCTAGGGAAAGGCACACCTGAAAAACCACTGATTACGCAATAGAGAGTACTTTCAAGAAGAGCATAGCCTGATCTCATCAGCTAGGACACTGGCCCAGCATCAAGCAGGCCAGTAGAGACTTGCCCTTTGCTGGCTTCCACAGGAGCAAGAGCAGAAGTGAGCAAAGACTCTTGAGGCCTGAGGTCCAGGCTCGGTTAATCTCTTCTTTCATTCTGTTGGCGAAAACAAATCACAAGTTCTTCTCAATTCAAGGGTTGGGGACACAGACACCATCTCTTTATGGAAAGCACTGCAACATTGCATTGCAAAGGGTCATGGATTTAAGGGTCTTTCTATTTAAAAAAGAAAAAGTCTACTTCCTAGCATTTGTGCAGAGCCACCATCCCTGTCCCTTTCCTGGAACCTACTCTGCCACCCACCTCCCATCTACTCAACTACTCACCCAAGCTTTTTTTTCTTCCTGATTCTATCAAAGTCTGCTGTGATGATGTGCTGCACAGAATTTTGAACAACTTCCTTTCTGCTTAACAATGTTTGGAATGTCAAATATCTTGCAAGACAAGACAAATAACATTAGCAAAACAACAGACCTCCAGAGCCTCAGGAATCTAGTTTGTATTTTGTATTATATAAAAACAAGGCAGTTTGCATACAGTGCAAAACCCAGTTGATAATCTTGGCACACCATTTGTTCTCAATAGCTTTAAGCTTATTCTTAAAGCCTTTGTAATCCTGCTGGAAATCATTAAACAGTGAGTCACTGCTGCTCTCCAATGGCCTCCAATAATGATTTTACCATCTATACCAGAACATTTTTAAAGTTCCATTTAACAACTTTAGTCCACAGCTGAGATTACTTCTTGGGAGGACATCAAGCCTTTCCTTACTGTCTCTACTTAAAGAGACTCAAGGTCAGTGAGTTCCTGGCACTCAGAGTCCTCAGGGCCCAGCTGCTGTATTCTGATAATCAAGATCGTTCCAGAAGTGGGGGGGGCGGAGAGCATTCATTGCATCTGCCCTGCTTGCATCCTGGAATTTGTTCTGGGATGTCCCTAGCCTGTCCTTTTATGAATCTCCTGCTTATAGAGCTTCAAAAAAGACCATCCTCAATTCAAACTGCAGTTTATGCTAGGGAATCGAGCTGCTTAAAATTATGTCTGCATGTGTATCCAAGCAACAAACACTGAACATACACAACACTAAGCTCCACAATTCAAATAGATATTATGGCTTGAAAAGATTTGACAGACTTCTGACAAGTTTTCCATCTTTTTCTCCTTTACAACTGCTGTCATCTTCATTCTGATTCCCGAGACCCTCCCCTCACCATCCCCGCCCCCCCCCCCCTCCGCCCCGTAAACATCACACCATCCTTTGGCCTACTGCAATGTCAGGAGTCCTAGCTCCCAAAGAAACTTTCATCCTATCTCCTGCCCTTGTCGGCTGCTTCCTTCTACCTGTGTCTGAACGCACTAGGAAGTGTACTCACTCTTCCCCTCCATAGGGACTAAGGACAAATCAATTTACCTTTTCTCAGTCACTTTCTTTCTTGTCCTGCCAGCATTTGATAAGCATCCTGCACTGAATTCTTTCTTGACTTCTAACACAGTACCTTTTCCTACGCCTTTGCTGTTCATTCCTAGTTTCTTTTACTGTTCTTCTACTTTACACTTAAACTTTTGCCATCTTTCTTATTCTAAACATTCCTTGGGCAAGATTTTCTTTTCCTAACCTTCTTATAGAGTATTTCATATTCCGTTTCTGAAAGGCTTTCTTTTCATTCAATACTTTCTAGCCAAACTTACTTTCTTCTTACCCACGGCTCCCTTTCTTTTCTTTTTTTTATAATTGGGAAGGAAAGGGTTTATTCAGCTCACATCTCTTGGGTCACAGTTCATCACCGAGGGAGCCCAACATAGGAACTCAGGGCAGGAACCTGGAGGCAGGAGCTGAAGCACAGGCCACGGAGGAACACCGTTTACTGTCTTGCTCCCACAGCTCCCTTTCTTAACTTGTTCTTACTTTGCTTTGGTTTCTAGGTTGTTTTTTCATTTGTTTTGTTTGTTGGTTTGGGTTTCTGCTTTGTTTGTTGTTTGTTTGTCCTTGAGACAGGCCTTGGGTATGTAGCCCAAGCCAGCCTCAAATTCACTATCCCCTGCCTCCGCCTCCTGAATGCTGGATTACAAGCAGGTGCCACTATAGCCTTCTCGTTTGCATTCTTCCTGTTAGTTAACAGAAACATCACTGAGTGTCTCCCCAGTATTTGTTCTCTCCTTTGACAGTAATAGAAGCTTTATATGAGCAGGGAGCTATCCAGTTTACTGCATTTCCCAACCTTCCTTGCAGCTAGATGTGACCATATAATAAGCATAAGTAATTCAACATCCAAATGAAGCTAGTGTAGATTCTGTTATATACAAGAGCCTCAAATAATATACCAATTGAAACCAAAAGTGACATCTATCCCAAATGTCCTTAGCCCAGATGTCTTCATGCCAGATGCATTCTTCTTTACTGATAGCTTAACTTTACTTGAGTTGATTGTAAAGACTGAATCCAATCTATATTATAATTCAGCAGGTCACAGGATTAAGCCCTGGGTAGGATCTTAATATTGTAAATTCCTTGCTCCAAAGATTTTAAATCTTCTGGTGAGGCCTAGTGGCACATACCTGTCAAGGCAAGAGAACTGTAAATTCAAGAACAACCTGAGACACATACAAAGACCCTACCTGAAATATATATAGATACATATACAATCTTCTAAGACAATCTTAGAAATTTATTTCTTGGTATTTTGGTCATCTACTGAGCTGACAATCCGACACTCTATCCCTTTCTTTATTTGGGTTCTCTAAAGCACTTTGAAGCAGCAAGGCAAACACAAAGGTGTTGCATTCTTCACATCCCTTCTAGAATGACTTCTTGTAAGAGCCATTCTTGGTTAACAAGAAATATCAATATCTCATCTTTAATAATAAATGCCTTCAAAAACTAGCCTAGTCATATGAATCTAGTCCTAGATTCATTTCCCTGAAAGTCTGTTTAGAGTGAGTGTGTTGGATGCATAGTAAAAGCAGTGTACAGAAATATCTGACCATCACAAGCATGGAGTACAGAAGAGGTGCCAGCTCTTTATCCCTATGCATGTTTCTCTTCTTCCTTTGTAGTAAGAGAGCTTGGATTTTATGTGGGATGCTGAGGCAGCCAACTAAAAGCCTATTTCATGCCACCTCTAGTAGCTGAATGTGGTCAGTGAGATGCAGAATGACTGGATCTTCTGAAAAACCCACTTTAAGAGAACTACCTCGGCAGAGTTTTTCCTCTTGCATTTTCCTCTTGTTTCTGGCATATTATTCCATGTATAATGCCTGGTCCTGTCTACTACCTTGGGTCAGGAGGTGATCTTGAGACTGAAAATTATAAACTAAAAGAAGGAGATAGAAAGATAGATGTGTTGGAACTTTGTTTATAGAGAGAAAATTAAATTCTAGTCTTTATTTTTATTTGGACTTTAGTGAATTTGTTCTCCTTTGCTTTGGATTTGAGATTTTTGCTGTTGCTGTTTATTTTTGAAAAAGGGCTTCCCCATGTAGCCCACACTACTCTCAGACTCGTAAGCTTCCTGCTACAGTCTCCTGACAGCTGAATTATAGTCTCTGTCACTGTGTCCAGCTGACTCAGGGTTTTATTATCATATACAGACTGACCCAATCCTTCCTGGTATAATATGTGTTCCAAAGATGAAAAGATAACAGACAATGCCTTAACAATAAAAGAAGGAAGGACTAACAGCAAAGTTATTCCACCTAAAAGCCTACACTACCTAAAGAATAACTTTGGATATAAACCATCTTTTATTAACCGTGCGAAGTGAATTATATGATCCTCTCTTCCTAATTGACCTATCCAGACAAGAAAAGTTACCCCCAGCATTATGCAACTGCACGGCAGAAAGGTAACCAAAACTCCAAATCCATTCACCTAGGTGTGTTGTCCCTAAAGTTGCCCACAGATGAACATAACCTCCCTGTCTACAACAAAACCCATCAAGATAATGTAATCCCTGGCCCCTGTTGGCTGATGAAGTTCCTGTGAAGGCTTCTCAGGCATGTCCTTCCATGAATCATCACAGAAAGGCAACAGGTGACCCAGAAGTCCTCTTAAGTCTCCTCACCCTCTCGAGAGACTCAAGTGGCACTGCTCAAGTTTTCTGAGTTTCAAGTCAAAGGAAAGAGTCTAAGAGGAAGGTTTAGGACAATGCTACTGAAGTTTCGATTATTTCCTAGACAGCTTTGTACCCATTTATCTAGTGCCAGCTAGATAGGGCTCATGTACCAAAGTTTTATATAGACTGATTCAAAAATCAAAAATCCAAAGTGCCAGCATGACACCAACAGTAGAAAATTCCACATTATAAAGCTTTATTTCACGTATAAAACTATCTAAAATATCTTATAAAAGCTGCTTTCAGATTATGTGTATTACTATGATGGATGTATTTATTAACTTGAAGACTATAATCAATTGTATATCTTAAACATAATATTTATCTATAAAGCATAACCCAATATAGCTGAAAAATAATTTGAGAATATTTTAAATAAGAATCTCCATAGTAACCCTCTTCAATAGCTGCAGCAGTTGTCCCATGCATTCTGTTAAGCTGAGGACAAAATGGTTCTTAGCTGACAGACCCAGATGGGTACTGTGGGCTTCCTCACTAGTGGGCACCATAGTCTTGCCACACTGCCAGAGTAATGGGGACACTTGCTTTCTTTGACCTGGTCTGCTGTTATCACAAAAAAACCCTCTGACCACAACCAGAATATACTTATGATAATGCAATTGCTGAGGCCACCAAATAGTAACTGCTCCAAAAATCCCACTGTGGGATTGCAGTGCTCATGTGTAGCCTGCTTCCCAAAACATCCCTGATCTGAGAACAAAGGAAATGCTCAGGCTTCCTACAGAAGGCGAGAGCCCCAGGAAGCAGGCAGTCCCCTTTCTTCCCCTTGCCTCCTACTACCATATGTTCCATAGTCCCAGTCTTGCAATTTTACAGTATTTTCTGCTTTGTGATTGTCAAGTTCCAAGAATTGTTGGGATATACTTGAATAATGCTATACACTGTCATTTTCTTCAGTCTTTCATTGAAGATTTAGGATCACTGAACCCAAGAGACGAATGAACACAGCAATGGGCTTTCACTGTGTGTCCAACCTCACATTAGTCTATGTTGGTTTCCATTCCACCAAGAAGGGGCAGGATCTGAACTTAAATTGTCAGGTAATTGTGTTCCAGCTGCAAAGGGCTGAAATGAACAATGCGTGGATGAAAGACTACATAAACTCAAGTCTAGAGTCATTACTTCTGCTGCCTCCCTTTCCTCTGCCAAAGTCTTATAAAAAACATTTGCATCATTTGAACCATGAACCTACTCCTGTGTGCCAATTCATCACACTGAATGAATTCTAACCAGTTATGTTTTGAAGGATGTAGTCAAGTTGTTAGGTCTGACTAATGAACCTTTTAAAATCACATACCAGTTGCAATAAGTCAAGCAAGTCCCACACAGTTAAATTACATGTCATTTAACCTCCAAAGAAGCTGAGAACTACAAATGTGTGGGATTCAGCTGTAAAGCAGTCACTTAAAAGTTTACCCTATAATCCTGGTGTTTAGTTAACATTCAGGACATAAATCATGCTGGTTATTCATGGCTGCCCAGCAGGTTGGAAACTGTAGGTGTGAACATAGAGTATATGATTTTCACACCTTTAACTGAAATAATTTGCAATTTTATAAAGTTGTGACCACTGTGTGCAAATAAAATACCTCATCTAGTGATTTCTACCAAGAGTATAGTAAAAACTCTGGATCAGGCACTGCAGAACACATAAGGCAGTCCATGGGGTCATTTCCTCCAGAGACTCACTCATATCCTGGTAGCAGATAGACATGATACAAGATGCCTGCTAGAGAAACCAGTTATTTCTGTACAACTCTGATGAGGAGACTAGAGAAGGAAGTGGATCTGAAGGGTGAGGGGCATTTCAGTTGGCAGGGAATGAGGAGGGTGGCATTCCACCACCACAGATTAACAGCAAAATTGAAATGGATGCACAAAACCCTGAGAAATACAAAAACTAAGGGCTGGAAACATGGCACAGTAGTTAAGAGTACTCACTGCTCTTGAAGAGGACCTGGGTTTTTCCCAGTACCCATATAGTGGCTAACTACTGTCCATAATTCGAGTTTCAGGGAATCTGACACCCTCTTCTGGCCTCTGCAGGCATTGCATGACATGGGTATACTTACATACATGCAGTCAGTACATTCATACATATAAAATTAAAATAATAATATATTTTTTAAAAAGACAAGGGGATAGAAATAGGGCTTGGGGCTTAAGAGCATTTGCTCTTCTTCCAGACGACCTGGGTTTGATTTCCAGCACCCACATGGTGAATCTGTCATCCTTTTCCAGGCTTTTGGAGCACTGTACACATACCAGTTTACATGCTGACCATCAAACACTTGTACAAATAAAAAGAAATAAATAGTTTAAAAAAGGAAACTAGAACAAGAACAGAACTCCAATAGTGCAGGCATTAAATACAACAATTGACAAATAGGACCTCATGGAAGTAAAAGGCTTCTATATAGCAAAGAACACAACCATTCAGGGTCAGAATTGGATGAAGTCTTTACCAGCTATACATCTTAACAGAGGGTTAGAATCTAAAATATATAAAGAACTGAAAAAAACTACACATACATACACACACACACACACACCAACCAATCCAATTAAAATTTGAGACAAGGAGCCAGGTATGGTGGCACATGCTTCTAATCCCAGTACTGGAGAGGCAGAGGCAGGCAATCTCTGTGAGATCAAGGCCAGCCTGGTCTACATAACAAGTTCAGGTCAGCTATAGCTACAGGAAGACCCTGTCTCCAGACCAAAAAACAAAACAAAACAAAACAAAACAAAACTGGGACATGAGAATAAACACAGAGTTGTCAAAAGATAAAATACAAATAGCTGAGAAATATTTCATTATAAGTTCAACATCTTTAGCCCTCAGGGAAATGCAAATTAAAACTATTTTGAGATTTCTTATCCCAGTCAGAATGGCTAAGATCCAAAACAGGAACAATGACAAATGCTGGTCTGCAGATGTAGGGAAGAGGCACTCTTACCCACTACCAGTGGGAGTGCAAACCGGTGCAGCCACCAGAGATGCCAGTGTGGAGATTCCTCAAACAGCTAGAGATAGCCCTACCACATGACCCAGCCACACTGCTCTTGGGCGTGATCCTCTGTGTCCTCCTACAGAGATGCCTCCTGCTGTATTCACTGTAACCAGAAATGGGGACAACCTAGATGTCCATCAATGACAAATGGATAATGAAAGTATGGTAGACTTACACTATGAAATATTATTCAACTATTAAACAAAATTATGAAGTTCACAGGTAAATGGATGGAACTAGAAATACTATTCCTGGATGAGGCAACCCAGACCCAGAAAGACAAATGTCCCATGTTGTCTCTGATATCTGGGTGCTAGCTTTGAATCTTTAGCTATGCATGTTTCCATTAGAAATCTTTTTCTTGCAGTTTGTTAGATCTTACTGTTAAAATGGAAGAATCATCCACATTTTCAAGTCTCATTTTCCTAGAATTTGGTGGATTAAAAGATTTAAACCATATCTATATTTTGTGTTCTGAACCTCCCTATCAACTCACATAGAGGAGAGACTTTTTGTCAACTCAGTCATTAATTTTTTGTGAAATAAAGTTGAACTCATTATGCAATGCTACTGGAAGAGAAAAGTAATCATCAACCTTGCCCAGCTGTGAACCCTGAGAAGACAATAACAACAGGCCTGGCAAAATACGCCCACTGGGTGAAATAGTGGCACTAATATTATGTGAGTAACCAACTTTTTAAAATTGGATATTTCACAAGATGGAACCTGTATTAGTCACTTTTCTGTTGCTGTGATAAAGCACCATGACCAAGGAACTTATACAAGGAAGAGTTTATTTGAGCTTACAATTGACGGTTCCAGGGAATTAGAGTCCATTGTGGCGGGAGGCGTGGCAGCTGGATCTGGAGCAGCAAACCGAGGGTCACATCTCGCAAAGAGCATAGGAAGCAGAGAGAGGGCGACTGTAGACCACGAGGCTTGTTAAAACTCACTAAGCCTGCCTCCAACAACACACTTCCTCTAGCACGGCTACACCCTCCAAGACCTCCAAAAACAGCGCCACCAACTGGAGACAAACATCTGAATACGTAGAGCCTATGGGGGACACTCATCCAAACCACCATAGAACCCATTCTTGGCACTGAGAGCAGGCCTAGGAACCTGTGGCTAGACAAGTCACAAGCCATAGGGGAGACCATACTACTATTATTCTGCTGAGTGGTCATAGTATTAAAATAGCTCCTAATGACTTATTGTGATACCCATAGATTAATGGATCTCTCAACCCTCACCAGAGAAGCTGCTTCTTACAGCAGATGGTGATTAATACAGAGACCCACAACTGGTCATTGTGCAGAGAATAAGAGACTGCAGAGTCCTTAGCCCTGAATGGAACACCTATATCAAACCTTTGCCTCCCAAGGCTCAGGGAGCATTGTGGAAGAGAGGACAGAAAGATTGTAAGAGTCAGAAGTAGTGGAGGACCACAAGGAAATAGTATTCTCCAGAGAGCAGGGCAGTTTCTCATATGAACTCATACCAGTTGTGACCCACACAAGCAGAATCTAGACAAACTCCAAGCATAGAGAGGGAAGTGAGTATGAACCCCCAGCCACATCTTAGGATTGACCACTGATGCTGCTGGGAGAGGGAGAGTCACTTTTCTTTACGGGTGTGACACTGGGTAGATCAGCTAGGCTCCAGGGGACGGACCCACACCAAAGGGCATTTAGGGGCACAAATTAGACTGCATAGGCCTTAAAAAAGAAAATAACAACAGAGAGCAGGAGAGGTAGCAAGGGGGCTGCAGATATGGGAGGGGTCTGAATATTATCAAAATGCACTGTATGAAATTCTCAAAATCAATAAAAATATTTTTAGAAAACAAAACATAAAACCAAGTTGGTAAGTTGCCAAGTGGCCTATCCTCCTGTAATTAATCCTTCATCAAGATCCTGTAAGTAACCCTAATTAAATAACTGATTTTAAAAAGTGCCAGCCAGCACAAGGAAGGGCTACAGGGCTGTGGGGAACAAATTACACCAAAGTATAAAGACATTTATGTATGAAAAGAATCGATGCTCTTATTTTGTATGTTAACTTAATATTAATCTAAAAAAAATGAAAGTAAAAGATATCTCACAAGCAAAAAAGAAGGGGAGGAGAAGAAGGAGGAGGAGGAAGGGGAGGAGGAGAAAGAAGAGGAGAAGGGGGAGGAGGAGGGGGAGGAGGAGGAGGAGAATAAGAAGGTGAAGGAGGAGGAGGAAGAACTGGTCTTCAGGGAATCACAGCATTCATAAAATAAATCCCAGGCTCTTCACTAGGACCTCAAATCTCACAGTCAGCTAGTCTCAATTGCTTAATTGGAGTCTTAATTTTATTTTCTTACTTCTCTGTTACTTTTCATGTAAGACATGACAGCATCCTATCACTAGGAAACACAAAAGGCCCAGGGACTAAAAAAGAAGAAAACCATAAAGATTAGTCAGAGACAAGGAACAAATGAAATGACTTCCAGAATTAATGTAGGAGAGGGGCCAGGAGGAAGCTTCTGATGAAAAAAAGAATTTTGTCTCTTGGTGTAAACTACATTTTGAATTTTTAATATTTTATTATTTTTATTTTATGTGTATGAGCGTTTTGCCTTCGTGTGTGTAAGTGCACCCACCAGTGTTGTGCAGTGCCCACAGAGGTCAGAAGAGGGTGTCAGATCCCACGGAACTAGTGTTATGGATGGTTGTTATATGCCATGTGGGTGCTGGGAACCAAACCCAGGTCTTCTGCAAGAGCAACCAGTGCTCTTAACTGCTGAGCCCTCTCTCCTTTGAATTTAAAACTCAAAATAAAAATAAAATTTTAGCAGAATTAGGCTCATAATATTTAATATAGTGTGCAGCCTTCTTGAGTATTTAAAGCAATCATTTATTTTCTCTGGAAACATGTGCTAGGTGCCCTCCCTGCTCCAGACTCAGTCCTCAGGGGAACAGTGGTAACTACAACAGACTTTACAGAAAGCTGAACGGTAATGCTGAAATGAAGCAGTGAGAGGGAAGAGAAGCTGGGGTGACCCTCACACCCCCACACTCCAGCTAGACAGAAGACACTCCAGGTGAGTCAGCAAGGCAACAAAAGACACTCTCCTGGATTTCTCCACCACACTGCCCATCTGTGGGTAGGACCCGCTCTTGTGAACTCAGTGATATTTCTAAACATTGCTAAATATTTGAAGAAAGATGATGTGATCTATTTCATTAACTTTCCTTAACATATAACAATTTTCAACATTTTCTGAGATATGCTCAGTTGTACCTTTAAACAAGAATAACATTCGGCCTCCACAAAAATTTTAGCTTTGTGCAAACTGCACCTCAGCTGAGACCTGGTCATAGAAATTACCTTGAGCTAGCTTAATGAGAAAGTGAAGTTGATGCTAATATAGATAGAAAGATAATTCACAAAATCCAGGCAAATGAAGGACAGCCAAACTTCAGAAGGATCTCGAACAAAGCCAGAAAATACCGAGGGAACACAGACGGTCTTCCTTCTTCACTTCTGCTTCCTTCTCTACCCCCCACAAACCATATTTCTAATCTGCTTTCCTGCTGCTTGAGCTTTTGCCACTGCGATTCAAATCATAAAGACCTCCTGTGTCTCCAGATTCCAACACCAAGACTTGAATTGGTTTATCCTAGCTTTACACCTCTCTGGCCAACAGCAACAGAGAGCCATGTCCATTACACAAATATGGCAGCCAGGATTCTCTCCCTTGGGGAAGAGCTGGGAAGATCTTTCAAAAGGCGTCTGTTTCTACCAAAAAGTGCACAGCGATGCTACAACCAGCCGGCACTGAAGACTGGATCCTTCAAGACAATTGAAATTATGCCTTCCTCTGCCAGGAAGCAATATAAAGAAAGGGAACAATATGTGTAGCAGTTTTAACAAGCAGGCACCAGTAACTGGCTCTGACATGTTAATGAAGTGCAAGATTTGAGGCGCCCATGAACGTGCTAATGAGGTGTAAGAAGCAGGCACTAGCCCTGATGTCATGCAACCATAAGGTGGCCCTGATATGCTAATGAGCCAACCCCAAGGTGGCTGCTCTGATAAGCCTTGAGAAACAAACGGTTCAAAAACCAGAAAAGGACAGAAACAAGACCACACAGACAGGGTCCCATATGCCCCCAAGACCCCTGCTCCCCAGCACTGACCCCAGGCAAGATTCCTTGGCTTTTGAGCTTCCTCTGGCTCTGGCAAACTTTGAACATCCATCACCTTAGCTGAGGACCTTAAGCCCCACAGTCCAGCACACCTGCCAGACCTTAGCCCTCAAGGAGCCCAGACCTCAGTCCTTTCCTCCCATCCAGCTTCCCCTGTGGTTGTAGCCCTCTGAGAGGACATGGAAAACAGTAGCACGACTGAACCTCGTGGAGTGTCTGCAATTTACTCTGGCATTGAGAGGGTGAGCCCTCTGTAACATAACTGCAATTTAGTTTGTCTTTACTATGATTAAGAAATGTGGATTTAATCAATCTAGCATTGATATCCACCCAGCAGCCGTGGCAGCTAGAGCAACCAGAAAGCAGCAGCAGGCAACATTCCAGACTCCCTACCTTTCTTTAAAAGAAGAGGATGAAAAAAAAAAAAAAAAAGCCAGGCATGGTGGTGCACGCCTTTAATCTTAGCACTGGAGAGGCAGAGGCAGGCAAATCTTTATGAGTTCAAGGCCAGCCTGGTCTACAGAGCGAGTTCCAGGACAGCTGGGGCTACAGGGAGACCCTGTCTCAAAAAAGACCAAAAATAAATAAAAATAAATAAAAATAATAAAAGAAGAGGATGATAAACTGCAGAATTAATTCATAAAAGATATAGAAATATGGAAGAAAACAGAAGTGAAGCACTCAATAAGCCATCTGGAAAGTACAGGAGAAAGCCTTAAATGAATGAACCATAAAATAGAATATCAAGACTGGAAGACAACATGGAAGAACTGGACCACTCAAGCAAAGATTATGAAATTTTCTAAAAAATAAATGCAAGAATGGAATAATCAAGAATTGTGGGACACCATGAAAAGACCAAACCTATGCATTATAGGTATAGAGGAAGGAGAAGAATCTCAGAATAATGGTATTGACCAGCTCTTCAACAGGATTGTAGAAGGAAATTTCCCCAAATTAAGGAAAGACATACCCCCATACCCATACTAAAAAAAGAAGCAAATAGAACACAATGCAATAAAGCTTACTAATACCAAAAGAAGCCCTACTAACTACAGGAAATCATGGAGATTAAACAACACACTCTGGAGTAATGAATGGCTCAAAGGAGAAATTAAGAAAGAAAAGTATTTCTGGATTTAAACTAAAAGGACAATACAACACAACAAAACCTCTGGAACACTTTAAAAGCAGTACTAAGAGGGAAATTTGTAGCCCTAAGTGCCTACATTTAAAAAAATAAAAAAACAGAAAGAGCACAAGTTAATGACATAACACTGAAAATCAAGACTCTTGAAAGACAAGAAAGGAATCCCAAACATAACTGACAAGAGGAAATAACAAAAATCAAGCACAGATTTCTGAAATAGAAATAAAAGAAACAATACAAAGAGTCAATGAGTCCAAGAGCTAGTTCTTGGAAAGAATAAGTAAAATAGACAGGGCCTTACTTAGCTCAGTTAAGCAAAAGAAAGAAAGAGCAACTCCAAATAAACAAAATTAGAGATGAAAGAGGAAACATTACAACAGACAACAAAAAGATCCAGAACATTATACCAGAATACTTTAGAAACCTATACTTGATTAAATTTGTAAACATAAAAGAAATGGATGAATATCTGAAATCATAGGACTCACTGAAGTTTAACCAAGAAGAGATCAACAACTTAAACAGACTCATAATATATGAGGAAATTGAAAGAGTAATTCAAAAGCTCACAACTTAAAAAAAAAAAAACCCAGATGGATTTACAATAAAATTCTATCAGACATTTAAAGAGGACTTACAACCAATATTACTTAAGTTATTCAAAAGGATAGAAACAGAGGGATATTTCCCAAATTCCTTCTATGAAGCCAAGATTCCTCTAATACAAAAATCAGGCAAAGATACACCCAAAAAAGAAAACTATAGGCCCTTCACCCTTGCAGCCGGCACCTGGTGCCATTGTGAGTCTGTGTGCAGGGTGCTCAGGTTGGGATCTTGCTAAGACCACCTGAAGCACAGGAGCCCAGAGCTCACTCCAGACAGGTAGAACTTAGGGTAGATTGACTCTTGGGTTGCTGGATAGTTGATTTGCTGGTTCATAGCAGGGGAGCCATGAACCAGCCTGCTTGGGTCCAAACCCAAAACCCTTGTAGAGTGTGGCTGTCTGGGCGGAGCCACCCTTCGCCCTTGCAGCCAGCACCTGGCGCCATTGTGAGTCTGTGTGTGGGGTGCTCAGGTTGGGGTCTTGCTAAGACCAACTGAAGCACGGGAACCTGGAGCTCGCTCCAGACAGGTTCAGGGGCATGGGCAAAGTCAGGCATATCCCCCCAAACCCCCACCAACTGTAAGTGAGGAGAGAGTATCCAGAACAGGAAGGGAAGAGTGACTTGGACTTCCAATATCCAATATATAAACAAAATTGAAAGCCTGAAATCTAGACAAGTCAACACTCCATAAACAAGGAGGGAGGAAAAAAGCATCAGAAGGAGGCAAACAAAACAAGCCTTCAATATAGTGAAAAGACATTTGTGATTGGCATCTGAATACAGGCAAAAAAAAAAACCCCAACAAAAAAAAGGAAACCCTCTTGCCTGGGACATGGTGAAGGGATAACATGAGAAAGGTGCAGGTTAATTCTGCACCAAGTTCTACCATCCCTGTAGGGGATAGCTACAATGGGATCCCCCTGGAGGTGACACAAGAAACAGATCTTAGAGGAATAATTGCAGACCTATGCAGAGAAATTAAAGAAAATAAAGAAGTGAGAGAATGAAAAACTCAAAAAGGAACTAGAGGGATACAAAAACAAACTTTGGAAAGAACTAAAGGAAGAGAATGACAAACCCCAGAAAGAACTAGAGGGAGGAAATAACTCCAAAAGGAAGTAGAAACACTGAAAAAGGAAGCCAACCAGTGAAGTAAGGAGCACCAAGAAGAGATTAAGAAGCTCAAAAAGCAAAGGGAAATACTAAAGAAATCACAGGATGAAATGAAAAAGGAAATAGAACACTCATCCAATCAAGAAGAAAGGAAAGAAGAAAGCCTCAGAAGCAGAATGGAGGAAGCAGAACAAAGACTATCAGACCAGGAAGATAACACAGAGCAACTAAAAAGATCAAATAAAGATTATGAAAATTTTAAAAATACACAAAAGTGGAACAACCAGGAAATATGAGGCACTATGAAAAGATCAAACCTCCACATCATAGGAATAGAGGAAGGTGAAGAATCTCAAGAGAATAGTATTGATCAGATCTTCAACAGAATAATAGATGAGAATTTTCCCAAACTAAAAATAGACAAACCCATACAAATACAAGAAGCACATAGGACTCCAAATAGACAAGATCAGAAAAGAAACTCCCCACGCCATATTGTAGTTAAAATGCTAGACTCCCAAAACAAAGACAAAATTCTGAAGGCTACAAAAGAAAAACAAGTCACATACAAAGGGAAACCCATCAGAATTACAACTGAATTCTCGGCGCAAACCAGGAAAGCAAGAAGAGCATGGAGCAAAGCATTCCCAGTGTTAAAGGACTATGGATGCCTTTTTTAAAAAATGGGGCTGGAGAGATGGCCTAACAATTAAGAGCACCGACTGCTCTTACAGAGGACCCGGGTTCGATCCCCAGCACCCACATGGTGGCTGAAAACTGTCTTTGACTCCAGTTCCAGGGGAATCCGACACCCTCTTCTGACCTCCATGGCATTGCATTACATGGGTGCACAAAACTACATGCAGACGGTACATTCATATACATACGAGAATACATTTAAAAATAATTTTTTAAAAAAAGGACTATGGATGCCAACCCAGAATACTATATCCGAAAATATGTTGATTATAGTTGAAGGAGAGAGAAAAATCTTCCCTGACATAAACAAGATGATAGACTACATATCCGGAAAACCAACACTTCAGAAAATACTTGAAGCAATTCAAAGGGTAGAAGAGAGGAGCAACTATCCTCAAGCACCTAGGAAAAGAAGCTAATGAAAACATAACCATAGGAGTAGAATCAGAGACTAAAAGTCCAAATGGATAATAAGGTGAAAGGAAGCAACTTCTCTCAATTATAACCTTAAATACTAATGGATGAAACTCCCCAATCAAAAAGACATAGACCAGGAGAATGGATTAGGAAACAAAATCCATCTATATACTATCTACAAGAAACCCATCTCAATTTCAAGGATAGGCACCAACTTAAGGTGAAGGGATGGAAGAAAGTATTCCAAGCAAATGGTACCAAAAAGTAAGTGGGTGTCGTTATTGTAATATCAGACAAAATAGACTTCAAAGCAAAAGAAATCAAAAGAGACAAAGAGGACCATTACATCTTTATTAAAGGAACAATTAATGATGAAGATCTCACAATCATGAATATATACACACCAAACTCTGGTGCACCAAACTTTATAAAGGCAATTTTTCAGGATCTCAAGGCACAGATTAACCCCAGCACACTAATAGTAGGGGAATTCAATACCCCACTAAGTCCTTTAGACAGATCAACAGGACAAAGGATAAACAGAGAGACATCTGAAATGAATGATACAATACACCAAATGGACCTCACAGACATCTATCAAATATTCCACCCAAACACCAGAGAATACACTTTCTACTCAGCACCCCATGGAACATTCTCCAAAATAGACCATATACTGGGACACATCCCGTAGTTATTTCCCCAGTCCCAGAATGTATAACTGGGATAGATATAATTAGAAAATTGACAGAATCCCCACATTGGTTCCCTGACCTGTGGAGTGGGCTATTATGGTCGGAAAGACTCAATGAAACCATTGGTGTTGTTGCCCTACCAGGGGAAAATAGTGAACCGAAAAACAGTATCGAATCCCTGGAGGATGGCTGCAGAAATTAATGCCACTATCAAGGGGGATTTGAAAAATAGTGCAGGGGTGGTTGTTCCTACCACAGTCTCCATTTAAACTCTCAATTGTGGCCTGTGCAAAGACAGATGGATATGGAGAATGACAGTTGACTATCAAAACTCAACCAAGTAGTGACACCAATTCAGCCTGCTGTACCGATGTGGTTCCTTACTTGAGCAGATTAATATGTCCTCACTGGTGTACCTGGTATGCAGTATTGACTGCGCCAGATGCATTCTTCTTTAATACCGTTCATAAGGACACGCAGAAACAACTTTGCTTTCAGCTGGCCAAAGGGCCAACAGTATACTATTTAGCTGTCTTACCTCAGGGGTAAGTACTCTCTCAGCCTTGTGCCAAAACTTAGTAAGGGATCTTGATCGCCTGACTGCCCACAAATATCACACTGGTCCGACTATATTGATGATGTTATGTTTATTGGACCCAGTGAACAGGAGGTAGCAAGCTAGTCTAACTTGTTGGTAAAGCAATGCGATGAGAGGATGGGAAATAAATCCAACGTAAAATTCAAGGGCCATCTACCTCTGGTGTAAGTTTCTAGGAGTTCAGTGTGTGGAGCAATGCAGGGACATTCCTTCTAAGGAAAGAATAAGTTGTTGCACCGACCCCTCCCTCACCAGAAAGAAGCACAAAGTGTTGGTGGGGCCTTCTTGTGGATTCTGGAGGCACACATTTCTCATCTGGGTGTCTTACTCTACCCACATATCAGGTGACTCCGGAAGGCAGCAAACTTTGAGTGGGTCTTGGAATCAGGAAAAGCTCTTCAAAAGGTCGCGGCTGCGTGCAGCTTCTCTTGCCCCTAGGCCATCATGATCCAGCAGGCCCAATGGTGCTTGACGTATCAGTGGCAGATAGAGATTCTGGTCTGGAGTCTTGTCCAGGCTCCCAGTAGGGGATCACAGCAGCGAGGCCCTTGGGGATTTTGAGAGCTAAGGCTCTACCTTCATGTGCAAAACTATTCTCCTTATGAGAGACAGCTCTTAGCCTGCTATTGGGGCCTGTATGGAAACTGGAAGCGTTGACAAGTGGCCACCAATCACCATGCGACCTTAGCTGGCCCATCGAGTGAGCTGTGGTGGTTATCTCCCACCAACCAAAAGTCAGGACCTGCCAGCAATAGTGGCTTGTGCAAGTGGAAGGTGGTACATATCTGGACAGGGCCCAGGCAGGCCATGAGGGCACATACAAGGACATGAAGAAGTTTCCAAATGNGGAGGAGTGATTGCTCCAGACTCCCCTGGGAAATTGGATTTTTCTCCCCAATGGGGGAAGGCAATATTATGTCTTGTTCATTAGTGTCAGAGATGCTGTCGGCGCCCGTCGGTTGCTACCATGTCCTATGATTAATGTCAATAGGAAACTCCAACAACACAAACCAAACAGGACAATAAATGGCCCAGACCCTTCATGGATAAAGGAATGGGTCACTCCTCCAGAGAAGGAGCCAAGACCTGCAGAGTTGCTTGCTGATGGTGGAGGAAATACAAAATAGGTAGTAGAAGAAGGTAGTCAATAAATATCAGCTGAAGCCACGGGACCAGTTGCAGAAACGGGATTATAATAGATATTAACTTTGTCCTATTTGGTTAAAGCCTGTGTTGTATCTATATATTCATTGGATACTTGTGTTCCCTTTGATTGTGCAACTGAGCTATGTGCTAAGTTTTGTCATATTTAGTTTATTATATACTGACGGACTAAGTTCTTCTCAACGATATTACCACCTACTCTAAGATATAATGCTTTGCTATTGCATATGAGATACTTATAACATGTAAGGTGGAATTATGACCCTGCCATCATTTGCAATTGACATTTAAGCAGAGGCAATTTATTGACCGGTGTCAAGTTGACAAGGGGTGGACTTGTGATGGTTCATCTGGGGTGTCAACTTGACAGCGGACTAAGGAAAAAATAAGAGAAAAGGGATTTTCTGATTGGACCACCTAACCGGATGGCCCACCCCAAAATGTGGGCATTACCCTCTGCCAGCAGGCAGTATTTAAGGCCACGGCAGTGGGAGCTGGTCCCTTTTTTCCTCCTGCGGCTTGCTTCTCTCATCTGGTGAGTTTGTCTTGCTGCTGTGATCAACCTTTCAGATCCCAGTGTGTACTGAGACCGGCAGATCTCCTGGAATCCATTCGGGCCTTCAGCACTAGACTGGGACACCTGAGACATCCAGGCTTGTGGACTGAGCGGTTCCCTGGATTCCCGGCCTCTCCAGTTCAGCACTACTGTTGAGCTCTGTCACGTGAGCAAATCAATAATTTGTATATAGTTATATATTCATCCTGTTGCTTCTATTTCTTTAGAGAACCCTGACTAATACAGTAGTTATACCTGTTTTATAAGAAATTACCACTATAACAGTTGGCTCTAATTTACAGTTATGCAGTTACTTCAGTACCATCATGTTTTTCTTTTTCCTATAAAGGGGAGATGTAGGAAGGTGTCTCAGCATCTGAAAGGTAAACTTCATTAGGGCCCATTATAAACAGTTTACCTAAATAGAATTCAGAGAGATGCTCAGTGTCTGTGACTCAGGCAGTCTGAGGCTCTGCTTTCTTTAATGTTCAGATGGGTCAGCCTCTCAGCTGGCATTTCCCAGTCCATCTTGCACAGCCAAAGATTGTATGTTTTCAGGAATTTAGATTGGTGTTTTTACCTGTGGGAACAAACAAATCTCCCATTGTTAGTTTCAAGATCTCAAAATTGAAAATTTATCAATAGGATTGGAACACAGAGTTTTCCATTTGTATCCCAGAAGGGATACTACACCACCTCCCACCTCCCTCTTTTTGATTTTTAAATTTTTATGTTTTGACCTATAGATGCCTAAGTAGTATTACACATACCCATAAACAAGAGCCGAGGCGTAAGTTTTCATTAAATTTACCCAAATAGTTTATCATTGACTGTATGCTACTTATTTGGGAAGTAAACTTAAACTTAATTCCTTTAAATTGTCCTACAAGTTAAAGAAAGTGTTACAAGGTGATATTGTATAACTCAGAAAAATATAGAGACAATTTATGTACCTTAACCCCAAAGTTATTGTTGGAATTTCAATACAAGTTATAAATAAAACAATTAGCATTTTATAGTCCCAATTAGTTCAAATGTTTTACCATTTTCGCCAAAACCTACAACCAAATTTAACTAATCTAAACATTTCTCTAAGCTTTAAAATATCCTATAATATGTGGACAAAGTTTGGGCAGAGTTGAGTACCTGCCAAATAAATTTTATCCAATATACATTTCGCTCTTTAAAGCTATATAGCTAGACTATGACTTCAGAAAAATCCAAAATAAGCTTATATGGTTTATTTTGGATTTATGTGTAATTCTCTACTGAAATACATCTCTGTATAAATATATGTTATTTTTAAGTATATCATTTTAACTCCAAACCTTACAGAGTGGATTTTTAATTTTTTATTTATTTATTTATTTATTCGTTTATTTATTTATTTTATTTCATGTGTATGAATGTACTGTCTGCATACAGGTCTGTGCACCCATGTCATGCAATGCCGCAGAGGTCAGAAGAGGGCGTCGGATTCCCCTGGAACTGGCGTTCTCCTGGAATTGGAGTTATGGACAGACGGTTCTCAGCTGCCATGTGGGTGCTGGGGATTGAGCCTGGGTCCTCTGTAAGAGCGGTCGGCACACTTAACCACTAGGCCATCTTTCCAGCCCCCAGAGTGGATTTTAATGACTATCTTCCTCCAAGCTCTTGGCCTTCTTCAGGCCTGGCATGAAAACCTGCTTTAAAGACTTTTCAGTATCTAGCTCCTTTTTCTAAATTTTTTTTATGAGTACAAGCATCCTTCATGTAAAACCAATTTGCAAGCAGTTGTGCCCAAATCCTCACAGCCCAAAGCTCCCAACATCCAGCTGAAGGGGCTTGTATGTACAATCAAGTTGATCAAATAAGAGTCCAGTCTATATTGCTGTAGTTTTATCATTCACCCCAATCGCAGTCCTTACATTCTACCATGCCCCCTCTTCCGCAGATTGTTCCCTAGGCTTAGAAAAGGGGCACAGGTGGACGAGAAGCAGAACAGTCTACTTTGTCTGGAGATGTCGTTTTGGACTCTGATCTGTTCTGGCTGTTTCCTTTCATGGGCTGACAGTTTGTCCAGGAATAACCTTTCAGTCCTACTAATGAAGCACAAGTGATTAGATGATAGGTATTTAAACAGTACTAATTATTATGGTAAGTTACTTTGGTATAGACACAGATGTTTGGATGGTGTGCTAATCCATGAATTACTTTTTTCTGTAAAAGATGACAAGGTCTTGCTGTGGCTTATAACATCTCCTAATCACTAGAGGATGTAAGCTTGTGGCATCAGCCGTGGGTTATTCCTCCGAGGAGAGAGCTAATAGGCAAATAGATTTGGGATATACAGACATATGGCTGCCACTGCTGCACAGTATTTCCAGGCAGGTGAGGTGTAGCTGGTGCTGATGGAGGAATCTTGCTTGACTCAAGGAGACCTATATTTTCTTTATTGGTTTAGTGGCCTTTGGTAACACTCTCTGGTATTCCAGAGACCAACTGTACACTTTCAAGTGCAGTCTCATTACAACCTTCCCATGCTTACATCAGGTCTTCAACAGCAGGGCCTTATCGCCTCTCTTCTTGCAGGTATCCCAGTTTACAGGCAAGAAGACTTTACCTTTTGTGGGGGGGGGGCTTGGATACCCTGGCCAACATCTCCTTGGCAGAATAATCCATTGCTGATATCAGAGCTCTCCTGTATTAATATATTTTGTTTAAATGCACAGCTTAAGGAGACTTTAGTATTATATTTGGTTCTGAATAG
>VZQC01012652.1:508368-541509 GCA_009823505.1 Rhizomys pruinosus
CAGTAAGATGAGTCTTGTGGGTATATACCCAGGAGTGGTATGACTGGGTCAAATGGCAAGCTCATTTTGAGTCTTCCAAGGGTTCTCCACACTGCTTTCCATAGTGGCTGTACAAGTTTACATTCCCACCAGCAATGGATGAGTGTTCCCCTTTCCCCAAAACCTCTCCAGCACTTGGTATCATTTGTTTTCTTGATCCTGGCCAGTCTTATCGAAGTGAGATGATATATTAGAGTGGTCTTATGTTGGATGGGGTGTCTTTCAGTCACGCGTGACCACCTTCCACATGCTGTCCTTCCCTTCTTGGCTCAGCTCCAGGAATTGCCTCCTGCCTGCACCCTGGCAGTCTCTGGGCTCTGCTCCTGCAAGAAGGGGAGAGGAAATACGATCAGAGAACACCCGTAGGAAAATTAAGCAGACTCACACACACGAGTGGAGAACTGGGAAGAATAGGAACTCTGTTTATTTACTGTCAGTGAGGTCTATATATTCAAGACTATTGTGCTTTGGGCAAGAAAGTGGGGAGCAGGCAGAAGGAAGGGGTGAGTCAACTTGGTTCTAATAGGGGGGGCTGCAGAACTCCGGTTTGTGCAAAGGTAACTAGAGGTGTGACATTCTGTTCAATGCCTCAAGGAAACGGGCCTGGAACTTTGCAGAGATAGGAGGAAGCAAGAATCATTGTAATATCCCAAATCGTCCGGCTACAGATAACTCTGGAAGCCCACAAAAACATCAAATAACTGGAGAACTTCCTAGGACAGGTCTTACAATTTCTCGCTTCAAACCACACATAAAGTTCCATTCCCGCAGTCTCAATTTGCATTTCCCCAATTATTAGTGACGTTGAACACTTTTTTTTATTTTATTTATTTCTGTATGTGTATGAATGTACTGTCTGCATGCAGGTGTGTGCACCCGCGTCGTGCAATGCCACAGAGGTCAGAAGAGGATGTCAGATTCCCCTGGAACTGGAGTTCTCCTGGAATTGGAGCTCCAGACGTTTCTCAGCCGCCATGTGGGTGCTGGGGATCAAACTCGGGTCCTCTGTAAGAGCATGGTGCTCTTAACCGCTAGGCTATCTCTCCAGCCCCCAGAACACTTTTTAAGATGTTTCTCAGCCATCTCTAATTCCTCCTCTGTGAAGTCAGTATTCAGTTCTTTGCTCCATCTTTTGAGTGATTCATTTGTTTTCTTTCTTCTTTGTTTTTTGAGTAGTTCGCATACTCTGGAAATTAATGCTTTGTCAGATGTATCTACGGTGAAGGTTTCCTCCCACTCTGTGGATTTTCTCATCACTTCCTTTATTGTTTATTTCGATGTACAGCTTTTGAGTTTAATGAGGTCTCATTTGTCAATTGTCGATCTTATTTCTTGTGCAGCTGCTGTCTGATTTAGGATGTCTTTTTCTATGCCTACATCTTGTAGTCTGCTGCCAAGTTTTTCTTCTATTACCTCCAGAGTTTTGGGTTTCACGTTGACGTCTTTGATCCATCTGGAATTGACTTTTGTACAGGGTAAGAGGTAGGGGCTTAATTTCATTCTTCTAAATGGTGGTGATCTAGTTTTGCCAACACCACTTGCTGAAGATGCTGTCTTTCCTCCATTGTGTCCTCTTGGCCCCCTTGGCAAATATGAGGTGGCAGAAATTGTATGTGCTCAGGTTTGGATCTCAGTCTTATTCCATTGGTCAACTGGTCTGTTTTGGTGCCGGTACCAAGCTGTTTTTATGACTATAGCCCTGTAGTATAGTTTGAAGTCTGGTATAGGGATCCCCCCTGTATTGCTCTTTTCACTAAGAGTTGCATTGGTTATTCAGGGTCTTTTGTTTTTCTAAATGAAATTGAGCATTTTTTTTCCATGCCTGTGAAGAAGCTCTTGGGGATTTTGATTGGGGTTGCATTAGATCTGTACACAAGTTTGGGTAGAATGGACATTTTTACTATATTTATTTTTCCAACCCATGAGCATGGGAGGTTTTTCCATCTTCTGATGTCTTCTTCAATTTCCTTCTTCAGGGGTTTAAAATTTTTGTTGTAGAGATCCTTGGTGTCTGTGGTTTTGTTCCTAGGTATTTTATTGTTTTTGAGGCTATTGTTAGTGGGAAGGTCTCCTTGTATTCCTTCTTCAGATGCTTGTTGTTGCTGTGAAGACAAGCTACTGATTTTTCTAGATTTATTTTGTATCCTACCACTTTACTGAAGCTCTTAATCATTCCTAGGAGTTTTATGGTGGAGTTCTTAGCATCCCTTAAGTAAACAATCATATCATCAGCAAAAAGGGATAGCTTGACTTCCTCTTTTCCAATTAGTACTCCTTTAATTTCCTTTTCTTGCCTTATTGCCCTAGCAAGGGTTTCAAGCACTATACTGAAAAGGAGTGGTGACAGGGGGCAGCCTTGCTTAATTCCTACCTTTAAGGGGAATGATTTTGTCATTTCGCCATTTAGGATGATATTGGCTGTGGGTTTTCTGTATATGGCTTTGATTACATTGAGGAATGATCCCTCCAATCCAATTCCCTATAGGACTTTAAACATGAAGGGATACTGGATTTTGTCAAAGGCTTTCTCTGTGTCAATTGAGATAATGGTGTGGTTTTTGTCTTTCAGTCCATTTATATGCTTGATGATATTTATTGATTTTCATATGTTGAACCATCCCTGCATCTCTGCTGTGAATCCAACTTGGTCATGATGGATGATCTTCTTGATGTGGGTCTGTATGCGATTTGCCAGTATTCTGTTTAGAATTTTGGCATCTGTGTTCATGAGGGAGATGGGTCTATAATTCTCCTTTTTAGTTGTATCTTTGCCTGGTTTTGGTAATAGAGTGATGCTGGCTTCATAGAAGGAATTTGGGAGAATTCCCTCTGATTGTATCCTTCTAAACAGTTTCAGTAATAANATATTTGCTTTATTGGTTTAGTGGCCTTTGGTAACACTCTCTGGTATTCCAGAGACCAACTGTACACTTGCAAGTGTGGTCTCAATACATCTTTCCCATGCTTACATCAGGTCTTCGACAGTAGGGCCTTATCGCCTCTCTTCTTTCAGGTATCCCAGTTTACAGGCAAGAAGCCTTTACCTTTTGGGGGGGGGGCTTGGATCCCTTGGCCAACATCTCCTTGGTAGAATAATCCATTGCTGATGTCAGAGCTCCTGTATTAATATATTTTTCTTAAGTGCATAGCTTAAGGAGACTTTAGTATGATATTTGGATCTGAATAGAGAATAATCCTTTTCACAGTTCCTATGTCTATTAGTCAATTAAAGAAGGCAGTTTTACCAGTTTTATAAGAGATTACCAATTATTAAATTGGCTCCAATTTACACTTAGAGAACGACCTCATCATCATCATATTTCTCCTTGTTCAATAGGGGGGTGGAGGTAAGAAAGTCTCTCGCATTAAAACCTTGGGGCACCTAGAAGGTAAGTTGACTCATTATAAATAGTTGTTACAAGTAGGATCCACCGAGGGATTTGATGTCTGTAGCAATCTGAGGCTTTTCTTCCTTTTAATGTTCAGATGGGCCAACCTTTCTGCTGGCACTTCCTGGTACATCCTACACAATGCAAAGCTGTATCTTTTCTTTCTCAGCCATTAAGTTGGTGACATTTTGAACTGTTGGAACATACAAATCTTTTCCCGTAGTTAGTTTTAAGATTTGAATTGCAAGGTTTTTGAAAAAAAGGTTTCATATCTATCTGTATCCCCTTTTTTTATTTTAAGTTTTTGTGTTTTTGACCCATGAGTCTCTAAAAGGCAGTTGTATTACACATAACTGTAGGCTAGAATCAAGGTGCAGATTTCATCAAATTCACCCAAGCTGTTTGGGGTGATGGTATGTGGTTAACTTGGGAAGCAAACTTAATTTTTTTAAGTTAAATCATCCTACAGATAAAACAGAATGCTACAAGGTGATACTGTACAATAGAAAAATTATAGAGAACATCTGTATGTGCCAATCCAAAAGTTATTGTTATACATATTTTAAGTAAAACAAATGTCGACAACAATTTATATTTCCAATTAACTCAGGTGCATTACCATTTTTATCAGAACCTTTAAACCAATGTTGTTCAATATACACATATTGACTTTTATTAAGTCCTAAAACACCATGTAACCTGTAGACAGAGTCTGGGAAAAATTGGATACTTGTTGAACTCACATCAATTAAACATTATTAATTGAGTATACACCTGTGTCCTTCTCCCGCCCCTCCCACCCTTCCCGATTCACCATTTCAGTCTGTTTTCTGATGCAGTCTTTTGGTTGTTGTTCTTTTAATATGTATCCCTCTCCACAAGAAATATTTATAACTGGATTATTGGCGCTAGCATCCACATATGAGGGATACCATTCATCATTTGTTTTTTTGAGACTGTGTTACTTCACTTAATATAATATCTTCTAGCTCCATCCATTTACCTGCAAAGTTCATGATGTTGTCTTTTTTACTGCATAGAACTCCATTGTGTACATGTACCACATTTTCTATATCCACTCGTCAGTTGAGGGGCATTTGGGTTGGTTCCAGCTTTTTGCTACTGTGAACAGAGCCGCAATAAATATAGCTGTGCATGTATTTCTGCAGTAAGATGAGTCTTGTGGGTATATGCCCAGGCATAGTATGACTGGGTCAAATGGCAAGTTCATTTTGTGTCTTCCAAGGGCTCTCCACACTGCTTTCCATAGTGGCTGTACAAGTTTACATTCCCATCAGCAATGGATGAATGTTCCCCTTTCCCCACAACCTCTCCAGCAGCTGATATCATTTGTTTTCTTGATCCTGGCCAGTCTTATAGAAGTGAGTTTATATCTTAAAGTGGTCTTAATTTGCATTTCCCTAATTATTAGCGATGTTGAACACTTTTTAAGATGTTTCTCAGCCATCTCTAATTCCTCACTTGTGAAGTCTCTATTCAGTTCTTTGCTCCAACTTTTGAGGGATTCATTTGTTTTCTTTCTCCTTTGTTTTTTGAGTAGCTTGTATACTCTGGAAATTAATGCTTTGTCAGATGTATCTGCAGTTAAGGTTTCCTCCCACTCTGTGGGTTTCCTCTTCACTTCCTTGATTGTTTCTTTTGATGTACAGAAGCTTTTGAGTTTAATGAGGTCCCACTTGTCAATTGTCGATCTTATTTCTTGTGCAGCTGCTGTCTGATTTAGGAAGTCTTTTCTTATACCTATGTCTTGCAGTCTGCTGCCAAATTTCTCTTCTATCACCTCCAGAGTTTTGGGTTTCACGTTGAGGTCTTTGATCCATCTGGAATTGACTCTTGTACAGGGCAAGAGGTAGGGGTTTAATTTCATTCTTCTAAAGGTGGTGATCAAGTTTTGCCAACACCACTTACTGAAGATGCTGTCTTTCCTCCATTGTGTCTTCTTGGCCCCCTTGTCAAATATGAGGTGACTGAAACTGTGTGTGCTCAGGTTTGGATCTTCAGTCTTATTCCATTGGTCAACTGGTCTGTTTTGGGGCCAGTACCAGGCTGTTTTTATGACTATAACCCTGTAGTATAGTTTGATGTCTGGTAGAGCTATCCCCCCTGTATTGCTCTTTTCACTCAGGGTTGCTTTGGCTATTTGGGGTCTTTTGTTTTTCCAAATGAAATTGAGGATTTTTTTTTCCAAGCCTGTGAAGAAGCTCTTGGGGATTTTGATTGGGACTGCATTAAATCTGTACACGAGTTTGGGTAAAATGGACATTTTTACTATATTTATTTTCCCAATCCATGAGCATGGGAGTTTTGTCCATCCATCTTCTGATATCTTCCTCAATTTCCTTCTTCAGGGGTTTAAAATTTTTGTTGTAGAGATCCTTGGTGTCTGTGGTTAGGTTTGTTCCTAGGTATTTTATTGTTTTTGAGGCTATTGTGAGTGGGAATTTCTCCTTGTAGTCCTTCTTCAGTTGCTTGTTGTTGATGTAAAAAAAGGCTACTGATGGGGCTGGAGAGATGGCCTAGTTGTTAAGAGCACCGACTGCTCTTGCAGAGGACCAGGGTTCAATCCCCAGCACCCACATGTCAGCTAACGACCGTCTGTATCTCCAATTTCAGGAGAACTCCAGTTCCAGGGGAATCCAAGACCCTCCTCTGACCTCCGCGGCATTGCACAACATGGGTGCACAAACCTGCATGCAGACAGTCCATTCATACACATAGAAAATAAATAAAATAAAAATAAAATAAAGAAAGGCTACTGATTTTTCTAGATTTATTTTGTATCCTACTACTTTACTGAAGCTCTTAATAGTTTCTAGGACTTTTCTGGTGGAGTTCTTAGCATCTCTTAGGTAGACAATCATATCATCAGCAAAAAGGGATAGCTTGACTCCTCTTTTCCAATTAGTACTCCTTTAATTTCCTTTTCTTGCCTTATTGCCCTAGTAAGGGTTTCAAGCACTATATTGAAAAGGAGTGGTGACAGGGGGCAGCCTTGCAGAGTTTCTACCTTTAAGGGAAATGCTTCTGTCATTTCCTCATTTAGGATATTGGGTGTGGGTTTCCTATATATGGCTTTGATTACGTTGAGGAATGATCCCTCCAGTCCAATTCCCTCTAGGACTTTAAACATGAAGGGATGCTGGATTTTGTCAAAGGCTTTCTCTGTGTCAATTGAGATGATGGTGTGGTTTTTGTCTTTTAGTCCATTTATATGTTTGATGATATTTAATGATTTTCGTATGTTGAACCATCCCTGCATCTCTGGTATGATTCCAACTTGGTCATGATGGATCATCTTCTTGATGTGGGTCTGTATGAGATATGCCAGTATCCTGTTTAGAATTTTGGCATCTTTGTTCATTAGGGCAATGGGTCTATAGTTCTCCTTTTCGGTTGTATCTTTACCTGGTTTTGGTAATAGCGTGATGCTGGTTTCATAGAAGGAATCTGGGAGAACTCCCTCTGTTTGTATCCTTCTAAACAACTTGAGTAATAATGGTTGTAAGTCTTTTTGAAATATTTTATAGAATTCTGCTGCGAAGCCATCTGGGCCTGGGCATTTTTTGGTTGAGAGGCTACTTATTACATCTTCAATTTCTTCATGTATTATTGGTCTATTTAGGCTGTTGATCTCTTCTTGGTTGAGCTTTGGTGATTATCAGGATTTCAGATATTCATCCATTTCTTCTAGGTTTTCAAACTTAGTAGAGTATAGGTTTTTCGAGTATTCCCATATGATTGTCTGGATCTTTTCATTGTCTGTTGTGATATTTCCCCTTTCATCACAGATTCTATTGATTTGGAGTTGTTCCTTCTTTCTTTTGGTTAACTGGGCTAGAGTTCTGTCTATCTTGTTTATTCTCTCAAAGAAGCAACTTTTGGATTCATTGATTTTTTTTTTTTGGTATGGCTTCCTTTGTTTCGATTTCATTGATCTCTGCTCTGATTTTTGTTATTTCTTCTTGTCTGCTGCATTCATTTGTTATTCTCTCTCAAGTCTTTTTAGCTGCAGTGTTAGATCATTCACTTGTGCTCTTTCTGTTTTTTTAACATATTTTATTATTATTATTTTTATGTGTATGAATGTACTGTCTGCATGTCGGTTTGTGCACCCGTGTTGTGCAATGCCGCAGAGTTCAGAAGAGGGTGTCAGATTCCCCTAGAACTGGAGTTAAAGACGGTTCTCAGCCACCATGTAGGTGCTGGGGATTGAACCCGTGTCCTCTGAAAGAGCAGTTGGCACTCTTAACCACTAGGCCATCTCTCCACCCTTCTTTCTTTTTTTTTAATGTAGGCACTTAGAGCCCTTCTATTATTCTGTTGAAGATCTGATCAATACTATTCTTTTGAGATTCTTCTCCTTCCTCTATTCCTATGATGCAGAGGTTTGATCTCTTCATAGTGTCCCATATTTCCTGGTTGTTCCACTTTTGTGTATTTTTAAATTTTTCATATTCTTTGAGCTTTTTACTTGCTCTGCGTCATCTTCCAGATTTGATATTCTTTGTTCTGCTTCCTCCATTCTATTTCTGAGGCTTTTTCCTTTCATTTCTTCTTAATTGGATGAGTGTTCTTTCCTTTTTCATTTCATCCTGATTTCTTTAGTATTTCCATTTCCTTTTTGAGCTTCTCAATTTCTTCTTGGTGCTCCTTACGTCATTGGTTGGCTTCCTTTTTCAGTGTTTCTACTTCCTTTTGGAGTTTTTTTTTTTTTTCTCACTCTAGTTCTTTCTGGAGTTTGTCAATCTCTTCCTTTAGTTTTTTCTGATGTTTGTCATTGTATCCCTCTCAGTCCTTTTTGAGTTTTTCATTCTCTCTCTTTAGTTCTCTGAATTCTTCTTTATTTTCTTTAATTTCTCTGCATAGGTCTGCAATTATTCCTCTAAGACCTGTTCCTTGGGTCATCTCCAGGGGGATCCCATTGTAGCTATCTCCTACCAGGTTGGTAGAGCTTGGTGCGGGATTATCCTGTGCCTTTCCCATGTTGTCCCTTCATCATGTCTCTGGCATGTGGGTTTCCCTTTTGTGGTTCAGATCACAAATGTCTTTTCACTGTGTTGAAGGCTTGTTTTGCTTGCCTCCTTCAGATGCCCTTTTCCCCCCCTCCTTGTTTATGGAGTGTTAACTTGTCTAGGTTTCAGGCTTTCAATTTTGTTTATATATTGGATAAGTCACTATTCCCTTCCTGTTCTGAAGGTTCTCCCAAAAAAATCAACTTGGATACTTTCTTCTCAATTCCAGTTGGGGGTGGTGGTGCCTGATTTAGCCCACGCCCCTGTACCTGTCTGGAGCGGCGCCGGGCTCCTACCTTAGCAAGCAAGGCTGGAACCTGAGCACCTGAGCACCCTGAACAAGAACTGGCTCACTTTGGAGCCAAAGCCTCTTCTGGCTGCAGGGGGAAGAGCGATCCCACCCAGACCATAAGTTGCATTTATTGTGTATTTTATGTGATAATGATGAGGACAGGAGAGAGAAATGGTTCAGGCAGTTTAGGACAGTTTAAGTACTACCTCGAAAAGCAGTAGTTCTAATCTTGTTTGACCAGAAACCAGAAATGTCTGTGGTTCTGTCTAAACTAAAGCAAGAGATATCTGAAAAAAGTTCCGGTTCCTGGTCAAATTTGTTTTTTTGTTGTTGTTGTTTTTTGTTTTGTTTTATTTTGTTTTTGTGGCGTGACAGGACTCCTGGGGAGATTTTAAGAGACACCCACTCACCAAAATAGAGAACCAATGCCAGACCAAAGAAGGGACAACACCAAAGTCCAACTTGGTGAACCAATGAGTTTTATTGGGGTTACTAATAGGGGCATGGGTGAAGGGTTACTCACAGAAGCAGAAATGACTCAAAGACAGCTGAATCACCAAAAGCCCACCACAGCATGAGTGACAGCACACAGAAGCAGGGAACCTGGATTGGGGTGCTCTGTCCACCACGCAGGCACCTCAGCATGTTGGAGAGTGCCTCTTCTGAGGGACTTGGTTGGTCTGAGACACTTCAGGAGCGGCTAGGAGTCTTCTAGCCAGCTTGCCTTGTCTGAGAGTGTCCCTCATCAGTTCTTAGGGTTTTCTTAAGGATTGTGATGGTTGATGTTAATGTCAACTTGGCACAAATTAGAAACACCTGAATAGGGAGCAGCACATGTGGAGTTGTCCTAATCAACATAGATAAACTCACCCCAAAGGTGGATGGCGCCCTCTGCTAGCAGCCCAGATGAAAGCAGGCATGGCAAAGGAAAATACTCCCCTTTTGCTTGCTTGTCCTTCCCTCTCACAGCTGAGTTACCCTGTTGCTGTTACTGCTGCCTCATTCACTGACATCAGAACATGCAGCTCTCCAGAAACACTTCAGGTTCTCAGCACCAGATTGGGCCTTCTAAGACATCCAGCTCCATGGACTAAGCAACTATTGAGTTCTTAGAGTCTCAAGTAAGCTAATTAACCATATATATATGGTTAATTAGCTTACTAATATATATATTAATAATATATTTATTTATTTAAATTATAATTATTTAAATTAAAATTATAATTATTTAAATTAAAAATATTATATTTAAAAAATATATATTTATATATTCCTTTACCATTATAATGTGAGTACCTTAATGGGATCTAGAACTAGCTTACCACTTATTTTCAGGCTTTGTAATTGTGGTATATCGGGGGAGGGTTTGTATGCATACTTTAGAGTAAGATAAAATTCAAGGTGAAAAATATGAATTCAAAAAAAACTCAGAAAGACATGTATAGCAGAATGCATGAGCTCTGCTGGGGAGGGGGCAAAGAAGGGGAATTAGGTCTAAATTGGATTAAGAAATGTTGTATGAAATACACAAAACTTCAATAAAAAATGAATAAAACGTTAGGGGAATGCTGTTTAAATATCAAAATTATCTCGAATTTTATAATGTATTTCCCTTAGCCTCAGAGATATATAAACTTCCTCTGGCTTCACTCTTACTGCATATTAAACACTGGCTTAGAATATTCCTTAGTTGATAGTTTGTTCTTCCTGAAATGTTGCCTCTAGAGAAATGCCTAATGACNAAAAAAAAAAAAAAAAAAGAAAAAGGAAAAGATAAACACTTTGGTGATTGGCTCCTTCATTTTGCATTGTGGACATGGTTCATTTCCTAAATAATTTCTGGGTCTCAATTCTTGAGAGGAGAATGTTATGGGATTACTGGGCTTGGAGGCCATCAAAAATGGAACCCTCCCTCCTGATCTGCTTTGGATGTCATCTCCTGTTTCTTTCTTAACACTAGAAAGGGAAGCTTCACAATTGTTGCTCCTTAAAATGCCATATAAAAAGGTAGGTGAGAGCCCTGTAGTGGCGCACACCTTTAATCCCAGCATTCAAGAGGCAGAGGCAGGAGGATCTCTATGAGTTCAAGGCCAGCCTGGTCTACATAGAGAGCTCCAGGCCAGCTGGGACTAAAAGGGAGACCCTGTCTCAAAAAGACCAAGTAAATAAATAAATAAACAAATAAATAAATAAATAACATTTTTTTTTTAAAGTTGGGGCTGGAGAGATGGCCTAGCAGTTAAGAGCACCAACCGCTCTTACAGAGGACCTGGGTTCGATCCCCAGCACACCACTTCCAGGGGAATCCGACACCCTTTTCTGACCTCCGTGGCATTGCACAACATGGGTGCACAAACTTGCATGCAGACAGTACATTAATATACATACAAAAGTAAATAAAATTTAATTTAATTTAATTTAATTTAAAAAAAGAGTTAATTCACCCCGGCTTATCAATCACCTAGCTAAGAGACTGTCCTTCAGGATGTCTGATTGACCTATAGCCAAGTTAAGGAAATAAAAGGAATAATCCCCTCTTTAATGAGATAGTGTTTTACTTCCTCCAGAAGCTCCTCCCTCAGTGCAATCACTTGCAAAGCCACAGCCAAGCAGCTCTTGCCAAGACTGCCCACTTCTCTAAGTTACTCAGAAAAGCATAACTTTTTCATTCTTATTATTAAATATTTTTATTTTATATGTGTTTGGGTACATTGCCTACATGTGTGTGTTAGGTTGGGCTGGGACAAAAAGCCAAGATGGCACAGACCAGAAGTACCCGTCCTTCTTTTCTGGTCTGGAGCTTGCATTTGCCCATGAAAATCACTAGATGGAGTTCTAAATTCCCACAAGACCACTGGAACTGAGGCCCACCTTCTGGCTTCTGACCTGACCTGATTGGCCAATTCCAACATGTCACCCTCCTCTCCACTAACCTATAAAAGGCCCTTCCCTCCTCCCAATGGTCCTTTCCTCCAAAAGGGCTATCGGATCCGCCCAAAAGAGCAATTCCCTGGATTAAAAGCCTGCCTAGGTTTACTTTTAATTCAGACTGATTTGGCCTTTTTTCTTAGCATGGTATATTTCTTAATGTGTAAGTGCACCTGTAAGAGAGGCCCACACTGACTCCATTTTGAGTATAGCCACCATTTTAAGCAATTACTGGAACCTGCCCAATTCAGGGAAAAGGTCAATTGCTCAAGGTTTATTGGCAACTGACCTTTTCGGGGACAAGGTCAGTTGCTCTAGGCCTTGAGAACAGCTAATAAAATTTATACTTGTTTAAGATAACTGTTGGTATATGAGGGCAGGTGGACTGACTCAACATTTCCTTGTTCCAGTCACAAGATTGTGTCTAAAGATAACCTTTGGTATATGGGGGCAGGTGGGCTAACCTAACCATGAGCTATAACCCTGCTATTATCCAATAAGGCTAGAAGTTACCCAAACCCCACTAAAATTCCCCTAGACTCTGTATAGAAAGACTGCGAGCCAAGTTATCGGGGTCAGAGTCTTTTTCCTCCCACCCCAGCATGCTGGTTTACTTTTTCCTAAAATAAAGTCTTGGTTTTCCATCCTTCCGTGTGTCTGGTGTGGATTCTCAGACCCTAACACACCATGTCATGCAATGTCTGCAGAAGTCAGAAGAGGGCATCAGATCTCCTGGAACTGGAGTTACAGACTGTTGTTAACCACCATGTGGATGCTGAGAATCAAACCAAGTCCTCTTGAAGAGCAGCCAGTGCTCTTAGCTACTGAGTCATCTCTCTAGTTCCATTTTTTTTCTTCTTTCTCTTTTTCCAGAGCCATTTTCCATCCTTTCGTTGGCTTTCTGGGATTTTTCACTTTTCTCTGAAGCCAGGCCCCCATCTGCTACATGGATGCTTACAAATGGCCTGGCTTTCTTTCTTCCTCTTCTGCATCTCCTTCCCAGTAGCTATCAAGATTTTCAGCTTGCTTGACTGGTGTTTTTTTCTCTACAATTCTAATAAAACTGTCCTTGAGCTTCCTAGTGACTCCAAATGAAAAATTATTTTATTAATGAGACTAGGAACTCACAAAAGAGAACTCTAGTTTCTCTGGTAACATATGACACCCAACATGGGTCTTCCCATTTTCAGTAACAGTAATGTTTATTTGCTTACTTTCATTGCTAATTATCCAAAAAGATTTTGGAATTAATATTCAGGATTTCATAAAATGAAATATAAATAAAGAAGCACAGACCGTTGTGGGCTGGAGAGATCCTCAAGTTCCAGAGGACCCAATGCCCACTTCTGACCTCTGTGGGCATCACACAGCATGAGTGCACTGACATACACAAAGGCAATATTCTCATACACATAAAAAGATAAAAATAAAATATTTTGTTAAAAAAAAGTACAGAATATGTTGAAAGGTAGAATTATCTTGAAGTGTAAACCCTAAAAGCCAAGGGTCTAGATGCTCACAAATCTTTGTCACTAGAGCAAGTTTAACCACTTGGGCTCTACCAATTTTATGGAGGTTGTTTGTTTGTTTGTTTGTTTGTTTGTTTTGTTGTTTTAAGACAACATCCTCCTGTAGCCCCAGCTGTCCTGGAACTCACTATGTAGACCAGGTTGGCCTTGAACTCACAGGGATCCACCTGCCTCTGCCTCCTGAGTGCTAGGATTACAAGTGTGTAATCCTAGCACTCAGGAGGCAATTTTATGTTTTTTAACACAGAGAAAAATGGGGGCTGGAGAGATGGCCAAGCAGTTAAGGCCACTGGCTACTCTTTCAGAAGGACTCAGGTTCAGTTCCCAGGTCCCAAATGGCAGCTATCAAACATCTGTTACTCCAGTTCCAGGAGACTTGACACCATCATCTGGCCTGAGCATGCATTGCACTCAGGTGCACTTATATACATACAGGCAAAGCACTCATATGCATAAAATAAAAATAAACAAATAAATAAAATACAGAAAAGGTTGCAGGGCCTTATATCTCATAATACAGTACTGAGCAAAAACCATGGGTATTTCATCATGTTCTTCCCTTTACCCTAATAATAGCTTTTTCCCTAGTGTCCACAGAACCCTAGCCCTCACAGTCAGATTTTGGTATGATGGACTGACCAAAGGAGACATTGCAGGTTTTAGAGTATGGTGTTACATAATAGGGAAAAAGCTATAAGGTTTTTTTAATCCATAAACATTTATTTCTAGTCTGTACCAAAAACTAAGAAGAATCCTTCCAAGATTGTGTCATGAAATAATGAAAATTCTCTATTCCGCCCAGCTTTCTACTGTTCTACCACAGTTTTCTACAGACTTTAAAATCTATTTCAGTACCTGAATACCGAGCAAGTTAATGTAAAGAAGATTCCTGAGGATGCAGTTTAAAGAAGGCAAAATAGCAACAATAGCAATAATAATAATTTTAGAGTTTCCATTTTCTGTGGAAATAGAAAGAAATAACTAGGAAAAGACCCTTGAAATTTTTCAGTGATTCTAAGAACAGTCTGTGGAAACTGTTCAGTCTTGCAGAAGATATTATCCTTGCACCTTTGTAACTTATTAGATCAAGATTTTTTTTAATTTCTATGTTTTTATTATTACTGTTATTTTGAATTCTGGAAATATTTCTCATGTTGTTTTTTTTTGTCGTTGTTGTTTTTATTTTTTTTTTTTTTAATTTATTTCTGTATGTGTATCAATGTACTGTCTGCATGCAGGTCTGTGCACCCGTGCCGTGCAATGCCGCGGAGGTCAGAAGAGGGTCTCGGATTCCCCTGGAGCTGGAGTTCTCCTGGAATTGGAGTTTCAGACGGTTCTCGGCCACCATGTGGGTGCTGGGGATCGAACCCGGGTCCTCTGCAAGAGCGGTCGGCACTCTTAACCACTAGGCCATCTCTCCAGCCCCCTCTCATGTTGTTTTATGTTTTGGAGTTTTGAGAGTGTTTGGGCTGTTTGTTTGTTTTGGTCATGGTAATTGAACCTAAGGCCTCACATGTGTCAGACAAGTGCTCTAACATTATACACCTGAGCTACAATTCTAGCCCAAAAGTTTAGCCTAGCCTAGCCTCAAACTTTTGATCCTCCTGTCTGATTCCCCTTGGCACTTACCTACCTGTGTGAGTACTACCAGAATCAGTTTAAAAAATAATAAAAATAAAAACCAACAACTTCTCATGTACCTCAAGCTGGCCTAGAGTCCATTACATACTCACAGATGGCCCAAGCTGGCCTAGAGTGCATTACATACTCACGGATGGCCCAAGCTGGCCTAGAGTCCATTACATACTCACGGATGGCCCAAGCTGGCCTAGAGTCCTTTACATACTCACGGATGGCCTTGAATTCATCCTCCCACCTCCACCCTCCCTGGTGCTAGGATTACAGGTATCTACCACAATGCCTGGCCTAGCATTTCTGATATGGAATAAGTATTTCTCATAGTTAATCTGTCAGTGGTGAGGGGAAAGTCACAGATCCCTGTGGTTGCTCTTCATAGCCTGAGGGATTTCCTTTATCTTTTAGGGACCTGGACTTGGGCCAAACCTGGATTTGTGACTTCAGTGCAGAAAAGAATTTCAAGTCTAGCCAACTTGAATCAGAATTGGTGATTTTATTAAAGATATTTTAATATGGACTTTGAGCATGAAGATTAGGAGAAATAAAAGTGCCGGAAAGAAAGTAAAACATATATCCAAGTGTGAGTATGGACTTCCCAAGAGTGAGCCACAAACAGTAAAAACAGGCTCCTCAGGGGACAGTCACAGCTAGCTAGCTATCTTACTTTTAGCCCTACATATCCTTTTCTCAGTTGGGCATGGTGGTGCACACCTTTAATCGCAGCACTTGGGAGGCAGAGGCAGGCGGATCTCTGTGAGTTCAAAGCCAGCCTGGTCTACGTAGCAAGTTCCAGGACAGCTGGGGCTACAGGGAGACCCTGTCTCAAAAAGGCCAAAAAAATAAAAAGAAATCCTTTTCTCTCTTTTGATAAGTGAGATTTAGGATGCTTCTAAAGAGAACTTAGAATAATTATAATCTAATAAAACAAAACCAGAAGCTGCTAGGATTGCACAGGTTAGCACGTGATGTCCCTTTAAATGGGGTTTCCAATGAGATTCCTAGAAAAGTGTTTTTCCTGGCTAGGAAGGCAGAAAGGACTTAAGAAATTTATTTATGTGTTAGAATTAACAAACAAGTATTTAAAACATTCACTTCAGATATACTTAAAGACATCAAAGAAATATAATATAAGAGAATATAAAAAAATCAAAACATATGAAGCATTTTAAAAATAAACGAATGAGAATACTGGAATTAAAGGATGAAATAGTGGCAGCAAGATGTGCAGAGAGTAAAGGCATTGATCCCAAAACCTGACAACTTGAATTCAATCCCAGAACCTACAGTTCAAGGAAAGAACAGACTCCAATGTTGTCCTCTGACCTCCACATGTGTTCTATGGCATTCACGTATCCACACTCATACACACATTCTTCATACATGCAATTTAAGAATCTTTTTTGAAAGCCAGGCATGGTGGCCCATGCCTTTAATCCTAGCACTCAGGAGGAAGAGGCAGGCAGATCTGTGTGAGTTCAAGGCCAGCCTGGTCTACAGAGTGAGTTCCAGGACAGCTGGAGCTACAGGGAGACCCTGTTTCAAAAAGACCAAAAAAGAAAAAAAAAAAAAAAAAAAAACGAAAATTGAAAAAAATCAAAAATAGAAATTCACTAATGATCTTAAGAGATTGGAAATCACAACAAAAATTACTTAATATGAACATAGAGAAAGAGAATCATTGAATTGGAAAATAGAAAAAAAAATAAAAGGGATCCTCACAGACGTGGGAGAAAATATGCAGTGATTATTGTAACATGTCTGCAATTGTGTTCCTACAGAGAAAGGAGACAGATTGGTGCACTCAAAACATTTTTTTTCAGGCGTGTACCGAGATCAAAACATTTTTTTAAGAAATAATGATCAGGGCTGGATAGATGGCCTAGCAGTTGAGAGTGCGGACTGCTCTTGCAGAGGACCTGGGTTCGATCCCCACCACTCACATGGCGGCTGAGAACTGTCTTTAACTCCAGTTCCAGGGGAATCTGACACCCTTTTCTGACCTCCTTGGCATTGCATGCCTTTAATCCCAGCACTTGGGAGGCAGAGGCAGGCAGATCTCTGCAAGTTTAAGGCCAGCCTGATCTACATAGAGAGCTCCAGGCCAGCTGAGACTAAAGAGACACCCTGTCTTAAAAAGACCAAAAAACAAAAAAAGAGACCAAAATAATAATAATAATAATAATAATAATAATAATAATAAATGTCCTTTGGGACTGAAGGCAAAATGAAAGCATTTTCACACATATGAAAACTAAGAATGTTTGTTGTCAGCACTACAAGAAATGCTTAAGAAAATTTTTCAGGATAAAGGGAAATGATATCAGAAGAAAACTCAGAGAAAGGAGTGCAAGAATGATAAACGTCTGGGTGAATATGAAGCAATTGTTCCTTCACTGTCCTCGAAATAATAAAAGCTACAGTACAGCATCTCACTGCGAAGCTGTATCCCATATACTTGCAGTACCAGTGACCTGGTGGTACAAAGAGGCTGGGAGTGAAAGCGAAGCTGGCCAGTGGCCACCGGCAGCACAAGCTCTCTAACAGCCTTTGTTTTTGTGCATAACTTCATGAGGAAAGTGCACAAATGTAAGCGCGGTTTGTTGAATTTAATCATGCTCATCGGCAGGATGTGTGGAGTCAGGGGCTAGGAGAACGGACTGATTGATTTCTGAAACAGAGGCATGGGGCTAAGGACAACAGGCAGAGTAAACAGAAGAAAGCAACCCTTCTCTGAACATGTCTTGGCTACACCTAGTTTGATGAAAGGAAAACAAACACCACTGATTTTCCACTAAAACTGTATTCTGTCCAACAGGCTTATTAGCAGCCCCAGAGTTGGCCTAGATGATCTCTAAGAGGACTTTCGGTTCTGGCTTTGTCTGGGTTACAGCCTTGAAAGTGGGCTTCAAAGCTCTTCCCCATGGGCTTTTCCAGCAGTAGCAGCTGAGTGCCTGCAGCAGCGAAAGACCCCTCCCTCCCAGCCCCAGAACTTATTAATGATGGTGGTGCTGGCCTTGAATGCAGTTGCTGATTAGGAGGCAGTAGGTGTGGAAATGCAGCAGGCTCTGAAGATAAGTTAATTAATTACTATAGTTATGGTAACATCAAAGCCAGCAGGAAGAAGGGCTCTTTGATCTCCAGTTCAGCACCCTTTCAAGTTGTTCCCTTCGGCCTACTCAGAAAGTTCTTGTTTCTTTTCCGCCTTGAGTTTTAGAGAGTGTTCTAGTAAGAATGGCCTCCGGCAGCATCTATCCACCGGGATGAACAGAAAGTGGCCAAAGCTTATCTTAAATACACAGCGCCCTGCCTTCCAATGTCACAGAAAGGCTCAAGGTTCCAGCTACATGAACTAGAATCACAACTTTTCCTTTAGGAAATGTTTCTGTACCAAGAAACTTGAACGAGGGGACTATGCTTGGAGAAACCCTTACCCATTTTCCTGAGTGTTGTCTTAATTTCTTCCTGAGCCCCTTCCTGTCTCTGAACCCTATGCTTAAAATCTATACAAAAGTATGTTAATAAACTCCAACTCAACTTTATAAATAAAAGAAGTAAAGTAGGGGGTGTGGGACAGGGTTAAAACTTAAATATAAAAAATAAATTTTAAGAAAAAACCTGAACAAAGAGGTTCTCTGCAGCAATATTAACCAGTGGCAAAAACCAGAAAGAACTCAAATGTTCTCTAACAATAGAATGAACATATTGCTAAGCATTCTAACAATTGAATACTTACCAAAAATCCCTAAAAACAGGCAAGCTACAGCTCCATATAACAGTGTAATACATCTGACAAGCATAGTGAAAACCAGCAGTGAGATGATAAATGTAGACACCATGTGTATCCATTTCAAAACATGCAAACTGAATCAGAGAGTTTCTAGATGAATAGCTAGGTGGCAAAAACATAGAGATAGATGCATTCATATTAAACTACAGGAGGAGGAGGGAAGGAGGGACAAGAAGGGACCTGGGAGGTGTTCAGAGCATGGGAGATGCCCTGCTCTTCATTGAGGTAAGGGCATTACCTCTGCATTACACTGCATCATCTTCCACAATTTAAAAAAGAGAGAGAGCTTTGAAGAAAAGACTAAAGATTTTAGCACTAGGAAGAAATTGGTGTTTCCAATAAGAATAAAGAAAAAGGGAAAGTCTATTCAGGTGCTGCAAAGCCTAAGTAAGCTTCAAATCCAATCCAAGCCCGAATCTGTCAGATTGACAGTGGCAGCATAACATAAGCAGCAGATTTATGTTTCATGGGAAGAAATCTGCCGTTCTGGCATCTCACCCCTCACGTGTTCAACACACTGAAGACTGTTCTGGATGTGAGTTCTCACCAAGGGCTGCCGGAAAGGCCCACCAGGAAACCTGAAAGGCACTGTGGCTGCTCTCAGCCCTTACACCGTTGATGATGCCAGAAATCCTAACGGAAGCAACAGTCTCCCTGGTGCCAGGAGGTTGCAAAGCTGCCGGAAGACAAGCCCATGCAGAGGCTGTGCTTCTGGACAGGGAAAGGCTGTGCGGGGAGCTGCGGGGCACTTCATTCCCAGAATGTGGCAGCAGGGGATGCTTTCCAATTACTCTGTGGCTTGGGCTGTGGTTTGTACTTTCAGAGCCTCTAGCTGAGCCCTGTGGCACTAGAGATGAAACAAATTAGATTAACACTGCTGATCCAAGAGCCAGGTTCTGCTGTACCAGCACCAACTGCTCCACAAGGCTTTGATTTACTAACAAAGATGAGGAGCCAGGTGCGCTCTCCCAGGACAGGGAGGGCATTGGGTAATTTTGACAGACTGTCCCCTTCCACACAGGACCAACAAAGATCATTCTGTTCCTTTGTCTTTTAACATCCTAATTAAAGATCCCCAGATGGCCTAGCAGAATCAGAACATGCTTTAATATGGAAAGAAGTACCAGGGCGACAGGCAATGTCAGTCCATATACAGACACACACGGCATAGGCAAGGCTCCCCTGTTGCCCCGTAGCGTGCCTTTCTTGCAGCAGTAAGACGAACCCCATTGGGCTAGTATCTAGGACCTATATCTGTTGTCAAAAGTACTTACTAGTTACCTTATCAACTTCATTGCTGGGGTGTAGCCCACCCCCAGAAACCAATCTGAGCACGTTGAGTTCATTTTTTTTTTTTTTTTTTTTTTTTTTTTTGCCTCTCAGCCTGGCAAGATGACTTGACTAGTCACTCAAAATGTTTGCAGAGGGCTTGGCATGTACCTCAGAGCAAACTGCCTAGTATATTTACAAGGCCTAGATTTTATCCCCAGCAAAAAAAAAAAAAAAAAAAAGAAAGGAAAGGAGGGAGGGAGGGAGAGAAGGGGAGGAAGAAAAGGAGGAAGGGAGAGAGGAAAAAAGAGGGAAGGAGGGAGGGAGGAAGGGAAGAAGGGAGGGAGAGAAAAGAGCAGGGCACGGTGGTACATACCTTCAACCCCAGCTCCCCAGAATAGAGACAGATCTTTGTAAGTTCCAGGGCACCCAGACCTACATAGCATGTTCCATGCCAGCCAGGTCTACACAGTAAGACTCTATCTCAAAAAAAAAAATAAAAAATTAAATTTAAAAAGGAAGTAAAGAAGAAAGAAAAAGTAAATAAATGCCAGGCGTGGTGGTGCACACCTTTAATCCTAGCACTTGGTAGGCAGAGGCAAGTGGATCTTTGTGAGTTCAAGGCGAGCCTGGTCTACAGAGTGAATTCCAGGACAGCTGGGGCTACAGGGAGACCCTGTCTCAAAAAGACCAAAAAAAAAAAAGAAAGCACAAATAAATCTGTGTGCATTCATCTCTCAGCTATACCAGTAACCTTAGTAGATGTTTAATGTTATCAGCACTTTATAGATAAGGTAAAGGTAACTGAGGCTCAAAATTTTTAGATGCCTTGTCCAAAGTAACTTAGCCAATTGCTTCAGTCTAGAACTGTCTCTCTGCCAAAGCCCTGGTCTTCTTATTCCACTGAGTAAATAAGTGGGTTTGATGATACATATGAGATGAATCACACATACCCCCGGGCGTTGCTAACACTGCTTCCCAACAGCCCTGGCCTGAGATTCATAGGACTTTTTAAATTCTTTGGTTAGCTCCTAGTGGCACTGAAATTCACACAAGACAACAGAAGTGCGGCCTTGTTATTCTTTTATGAGATACTGCCTCTGCCCACATAACCACTGGGCCTAAGAGGAATGCAATTGCTTTATGACTGGCACTTCCTCTGTCCCTAAGCAGGACCAAGCCCATGAAGATTAAACAGACTTCTGAACTTGCCCAAGCTTGCTCCTTGGGATGTCTTTCCCATCATCTGCCTACGAATACCTGTTTATCCTGCAGGACCCACCTCATTCAGGAGGCCTCCCCAGCCACTCAGCCACGCACCAAATCTACAGCTACTGGAGACTGAATGGGAACTAAACGCTGTGGGATCTAAAATAATCTAAAGTCTCTACCTTGAGGAACAACAAGTCAAACAGGGAAGACAAGGAAACTTACCCTGAGATACAGTGTCAGAGGACGCCAAACCTCCTGGTACAGCACTGGTGCTGTATACTATTAATCAAGTGGTCTGGTTTTTTTTTAATTTTGTATATGTGGGTAGGGGCATGTGCATGTCATAGTACACACAGCACACATGTGAAGGTCAGGTGACAACTTGTAGGACAACTTGTTTCTCGCCTTTCCACCATGTGGGTTCCAGGGATTGAACTCAAGTCATCAGGCTAGGTGGCAAGCATCTTTACCCACTGAGCCATTTTGCTGGCCCACAGTCAAGTAGTCTTAATAGAAAAAGTAGATCTTAATCAAGCCTCCAAACTTAACTAGCAGTCTGTAGGAATGTGGGGCCTAGAAGAGCATGTTGCAAAAACCACAGCAATAAAATGGATGGGAAGCAGACTCCAGAAATAGAAGAGCTGACCTCTTCGATAACCACATAGAGATTGGGGGTGAAGGGGGAACTGATAATTGGTTTAAAAGAAAAGAACAGGGCTAGAGATGGCTCAGAGGTTAAAGCACTGGCTGCTCTTGCAGAGGACCAGGGTTTGGTTCCCAGCACCCACACAGAGACTAACAACCATCCATAACTCCAATTCCAGAGGATTTGATGCCCTCTTCTGACCTCTGAAGTCATTGCAGTATTAGTGAATGAAAAGATGCCATATCTGGAATCTGCCTTGAATTTCTACTCCAGGGGGAAAAAAATTGGAGAGATAGATAAAACCAGAATGGCAAAATATTGATAATTATTGAAGTAATGCAGGATACTCCACCCTATATACGTTTGAAATTCTCTATAATGAAGTATTCATTTTTTTCAGATATAGATTGTCTGGTAAATATGCTAATGGGTAAACAGAGGGGAGCAGTATTGCAGAGAAGAAGCTGTTAGCTACCCTGAGCTGGCAGGGATGGCTGATAGACAGCATCAGTCATAAGCTGTTCCAACATTCATCCTGCTGTGCTAGGATTAGCACACAGGAAAGCAACTACTCTGTTTTGGAGACCCCATCAGAAAAGTCCCTATGTGTTGCAAAGCCTTCAAATTCACAAAGCAGCAAATACAAGTGTTTCAAACTTCTTTCTTTTAGGGCTAGAGATGTAGCTCAGTAGTAAGAGTACCTCACAGCACACCCAAGATTTGAGTCCCACCCAGTACCAGGGAGAGAGAAAATGCAGTTTTTATTTGGAAATTCAAATTTTATTGTTGTTTCATTGTCAAAATGCTACTTATTATTTTCCTTAAGGTGACACAGCAACTTCACTTATTTTCAGGAAAATACTGACCAAGTAACTGGATCTGAGAAATCCTAAGTGGTCTTTCAATAATAATGATATATTCCTTAAATAGCAATGATATTCCTTGAAAAGGCCAATTTATTTAGTTCACAGCTTCAGCAATCCTAGAGGCAGTTTTCCTCAGACAGTCGCCTTCAGCATTCAGTACATGTGCACTATGTGTGCTTCTCATTTCATCACATACAATATTAGACCGTATGTACTCAAGGTTAACTTGATGAATAAAATCAGTAATTTAAGACCCAGGTGTGGTGGTGCATGCCTTTAATCCCAGCAGATTAAAGGAGGCAGGCAGATCTACGTGAGATTAAAGCTACCCTGGTCTACATAGTGAGTTCCAGGCCTGCTGAAGCTATAGGGATACCCTGTCTCAATAATAATATTAATAATAATAACAAAAACAACAACAATAAATGACTGCTAAGTGTGACGGTATACACCTATAATCCTAGCACTTGGGAGGCAGAGGCAGGTGGATCTTTGTGAGTTCAAGGCCAGCCTGGTCTACAGAGTGAATTCCAGGACAGTTGGGGCTACAGGGAGACCCTGTCTCAAAAAGACCAAAAAAAAAAAATAATAATAATAATAATAATAATAATAATTTCCACAGCTACATCATTCTTAAGTGAAATTGGATTTTTCTTTCTTTCTTTCTTTCTTTCTTCCTTTCTTTCTTTCTTTCTTTCCTGTTATTTCTATTTTTACTGTGAGTGCCTTGAGTGAGGAATATAAAGGCTTACAACAAGTGTTATAGCCTTGATTCATGATGAAAATCCAATTACATCAACCACCATTAATGCTATACCATCAGTTTAAAAGTATAAGGATGGTGCTGAAGAGTTGGCTCTCTGGCTGCTCTTGCAGAGGACCTGGGTATGATTCCCAGCACCCACATAGCAGCTAATAAACCATCTGTAACTTCAGTTCCAGGGGATGCAATACCCTCTTTTGGTCTCCATGAGTATTGCATACTTGGGTACCCATACATATATGCATGCAGGCAAAACACTCATACACATAAAAGTCAATCAAAAAATCAACCAAAAAAATTTAAGTGCAAAGGATCGGGCTGTAGCTCAGTAGCAGAAAGAACTTCTGCCTAACAAACAAAAGGCTCAATTCCCAAAATTGATAAACATAATAAAATCATAGTATAGTAAAATATATATGTTTGTGTGTATATATACATCTTCTTAGAGCATAATGAAAATGCATTGACTGTGAAGATACCCTGACAGGGGTTATGGACAACATTTTGAAAACCAGTAAACTAAACTATTCAATTTCAAGCAAATAATCTGCTCTCTTGGGCCCAGTTTCTATTTTCAGGTGGAGAAAAATGGCCCACTGCCCATTTACCTAGGACTGTAGGGCCAGACAGCTGGAAAGGAGTGAATAAATCTGACAGAGCTGAGAAGCAGGAAACACTGGGATTAAATCCCTTCAAACTAGCTAGGTGTGGTGGTACATGCCTTTAATCCTAGCACTTGAGAGGCAAAGGCAGGCGGATCTCTGTGAGTTCAAGGCTAGCCTGGACTACATAGTGAGTTCCAGGACAGCCAGAGATACAGGGAGACACTGTCTCAAAAAGACCCAAAAATTAAAAAATAAAGAGCCCCTCAAACTAAAAAAAATTGCTAGAAAATTCAGCAGGAGCTACCTGAGAACACAGCTCACAACTGAAGTATGTAAAAGCTGCCTTCCCACAAGTCACCTCATTTAATCCTCCCAACAGCCCTGAGAGATAAACAGCATCACTGCCACTCTGAAAACAATCATGCAAAAACCTAGAGAAGTCAATTAACTTACAGAAGCAAAAGAACCTATATCTTTTGCCTTTGGCAAAGAGCTCATTCACCTGTAGCACAGCTATATGTCATGGTAATCACACTCTAAGAGTGGAATGTGCTCAAGAGTGATTCAGGCTGTGGGACAGACTTTGGAGGGTGGAAAGGGGAAGGACTCATTGCCTGGAATTTAAAGGTAAGAAAATGAATTGGGCTGAAGAGATGGCTCAGCGGTTAAGAGCACTGAGTGCTCTTGTAGAGGGCCCAGATTCAGTTCCCAGTACCACACTGGCAGCTAACAACCATCCGTAACTCCATTCCCTCTTCTGACATCCATAGACATTGCACAACTTGGGTGCACCTACCTAAATGCAGACAACACACACAAAATAAAAATAATAAAAATTAATTTAAAAAAAGAAAAGAAGGAGCTGGAGGGATGGTTCAGCAGTTAAGAGCCCTGACTGCTCTTGTAGAGGACCCAGGTTCGATTCCCAGCACCCTTATGTCAGCTAACAACTATCTGTAGCTCTAGTTCCAGGGGATCCAATGCCCATTTCTGACCTCTACAGGCATTGCAAAACATGGGTACACGTATACACACACAGGCAATATATTCATACACATAAAATAAAAATAATAAAATATTTTTAAAAGAAAAGGCATTGTTTTAGAGAGTTAGGGATCCCCACCTTTCCTGAACTGTAGACAAGTGTGTGTAGAAAGACCCACAGTTTTCTTCCCCTTTCTATGATTTGGTTACTCCTTCAGCTCTCATGGGAACAAGCCTTCTGCACTAGGGTTGTTGTCTGAAAAGTGTGACTTTGTATCAGACAACAATGTTGAGGCATTTCTGTTTTGCCAGTGTGGTACTGGGTGCTGATCCCAGAGCTTATGGTGCGTATGCTTTACCAATAAGCTATATCTCAGCTATTGGCTTCTTGAGTCAGTGTCTCACAGTATGACTCAAGTTGGAATGTGTTATATTGCAGGCCCTCTGTCTGTCTCTGTCTCTCTGTCTGTGTCTGTCTCTCTCTTTTCCTCTCTCTAAGAAATCAGGCATGCATCCCCTGCAGCAGCTTTGAACTATATCTCCTATAGAGGAAATATGAATTCATAAACAATTTTGCTTCTTTATCTCTGCTACTCTAAGCAAATAACGCTGATGCCCAGATCAAAACTGACTTTGAGGGCTGGAGAGATACCTCAATAGTTAACAGTATCGACATGTGCTGTTTGCACATGACCTGGGTTGTTGATAACTCAAGTTCCAGGGTGTCCAAAACCCTCTTCTGACCTCCACTAGCATTGTGCAACATGGGTGCACTTACATACATGCAGGCAATATACTCACACACTTAAAATTAAAAAAAAAAAAACTGATGTTGAGCTATATCCAGGCTCCTTACCCCTTGAAGAAAGTTATAAAACCAAGGGCTCTCTCCTGCTCCCCCTCTCTATCTCTCTGGCTAGTACTTTCTCCTATACACCCCTCCATCCCCATCTTTCAGGTTCAACCTATGGGACTGACTTCTGGGACACTATCTCAGCTTGTTTATAATGTAAACAAGTTTACTAGGCCTTGAGCTCCTGTTGTAACCTGAACATACAGCTTTAATCCTTCAAGGCCTTTCCTTGCTCTCAACCCAGAGTAATGTATGTGTATGTAGGTTGTGAAAATGAAAAGAACCAAGTGCTGCAAGCAGTGATTACTTATTGGAGCAATGAATTATCCCATTTATGTTGTAAACAGGTAGAATTAGATTGATAACATCTGTGGTTGTGTGTGCTATTCTAGGTCAGTAGGGGTCAGAAGAGACATAATCCTCAAAAACTTCTTTCCCCATTTCATGCTAGATATATAGTTCCAATAAAGAGAGGGCAAGGCCTTTGCTCAGGAGCACAGTTCTGGGAGAATTCTGAAGGGACAGATTCTCAGAACAGTTAGGGTTCCACTCTAGTTGAAACGGATGCTGACTCAGGCTGGTTGTGTTCAAGCATTACTCTAACGGGGCATCGCACTGCCACATCGAGGTATCCCATGTGAAGAAGAGGCTCTCTACTTCAAACTCACAGATCAGCACCCAGAGATGTCCCAAGGCATTGCAAGTTATATGACAATGTGCACAAGGCTAACTCACAGATGAGTGCCAGGAGAAGTTCTGAGGAAAGAAGGAATTCTAGAACATCCCCAGGATTATACAAGTGTAAGCCATCTGACAAGCACAAGTCTTTCTTGGTAGCTTGCATCAGACCTTACTATTCCTTTATTCGCTTTTCATTTTTATCTCTTTTACTAGGTCCTATCTTCAAGGAACAAGTTCTGAACATTCACTTTCATTTTCACCTTTATGCTTTATGCTGTGGGGATGGATCTCTTGGTTCCCCAAATCTTGTATGCATGTATGGCAATTAGTGAGTTAACTCAAAGAAATTGGAGCTGATGTGTTGTCACCAAAGAAAATTCATGAACTTGTAAATGTTATTCAGAAATATAGTTCCTGGTACCCAGCCATGGGACACTTAAGTCAGAATCTTGGGTAGTGGAAATGGTGACTGATTAAGCTACGGCTTACAAGCGGTTTGATTGAAGCAGTTAATTCACTGGAACCAAATTAAGTTAGATATACCCTTATCAAGAGGGAAAAGGGGGGGACTTCCAAAAACAAACTCCTCTCTTATTGAATTTTATGCATCTCTTCCATCTAATTCTCTGGTCTTTGACCCAGCTCCCTCCCGAAGGCAATGATGGTGGAGGAGACTAGCGAGGACAAGTGGTACATCCTGATGGTGTGGAGGCTGGAGCTGTGGGCTGTCCTGGGTCTTAATGTCTCAAAGCCTATTTTCTCTGAAATAGAATACACTTTCCCTTCCTGAGAGGCCTTTGTTCCTTGTCTGGTTGTGCTTCTGCCTAGTCATGTCCCGGGTCCCTCTGCTTGTGAATTCACTTTCTAGATACACTGACACGGATAAGTTAAAGGAAGAGAACATTCCAATATCATCTTTTTCCAAATTCTTTTAGGTGTTATTGTTTCTTATGTTCCAGATTCTATAGATTATGAGTACTTAATCCAAGATTATATGTGGTAAATTATAATGTGGCTTTTCTAATCCAGACAGCCAGACTGACAGCCCTTTTTAAAGGGAAATTCAGGGCATTTGGTGACCATGGGAAGGGAAAACCCCAGTGCAGAGCACAAGAGCAAAACTAATGGTTGTTTGAGCTTGCCAAGGATGAGCCTTCAAACATGACATTTTTCAGAGAAAAAAAAAATCATAAACTGAAGATGCTAAAACCTATGATATATGTGGCATGTATATATGCCTATTTTGGAGTGATACAAATTGGAGAGAATAACAACAACAACAACAACAGCAGAAGGAATGGGCCAAAGAACTGACTGAAGCGGTGAACCTCTGCTCGAAACAGTAAACTTCTGCATCAAAAATTTTAAAGGTACAGAGAAAAAGATGAAAGACATATTTGGTAGAATGTGTGAGCTCTGGTGGGGGGGTGGGCAAGGAAGGGGGCACGGGTCTAGATTTGATTGGAAATTTTGTATGAAATGCATAAAGCTTCAATAAAAATTGGCTTTGAAAAAAAGGAAATTCAGGGTGGGAAAGATGGCTCAGTGGTTCAGAGCACTGGCTGCTCTTGCAGAGGACCAAGGTTTGATTCCTAGCACCCATATGGCAGCTAATAACTGTCATATTGTAAGGTTATGGCACACTCCCCCCCCCCCCCAGAATAAAAGGCCACTAAGCTCTTCAGAGCAAAGTTTAATTCAGGGTAGCCAGGGCTAGGCTCAGGGGAAAGTTAGAGCCAAGCACAGAATGGTGTCTGACTTGGGAATTTAAGGGAGAAGGTGGGAGTGGGATTCAGTGAGGGTGGGGTGGGTAGCACACTTTGCAGGAATCTGGAATCTGGCTTTGGAAAGGTGAGGTGGAAGATTCCTGAGTGGAAGATTCGGTGGTGGCCTGCTCTAGCATAGCCTAAGGCTAGCCTGGTAGAGCCGGTCCTTGGGCAACATGGATCGTAAGTGTCTCTGCATTCCAATGGGCTTCTGGAGCTCACACCCTGACATTCCAGCCTTTTGTTTCTATAGGGAAAAGGGCAGAGGTCTCTCTTCTGTAGCTGCTTCAGAGCTGAACAGGGGTGAAGTCTTGGGGGAACAACTGTCAGGCTGGCAGGTTAGAATCTGGTTTCCAGGGCTGGAGAGATGGCCTAGCAGTTAAGAGCACCAACCGCTCTTGCAGAGGACCTGGGTTCGATCTCCAGCACCCACATGGTGGCTGAGAACCGTCTGAAGCTCCAATTCCAGGAGAACTCCAGTTCCAGGGGAATCCGAGACCCTCTTCTGAACTCCGCGGCATTGCATGACACAGGTGCACAGACTTGCATGCAGACAGTACATTCATACACATACAGAAATAAATAAAATTAATAAAAAAAATTTAAAAAAAAGAATCTGGCTTCCCATTTTGGCTGCTTGGGGTGCTCTGCCCAGTGGGTTTGGTCCAGATCGATAGTGGCCAGTACTTAATGGACGTTTTCTCTGCAACTGAAGAGACAACCTGGTTGAGTCTTACATGAGTATACCAGTGCAGGGACTTCACAGTACCAACAGGGGGCTACTGGGTGCATTAGCAGTTGGAGGGTCCCTGTCTAGGGAATGCAGAGGGAAAAATGGCATGTACCCTGGTTTGAGAAATTGGAAAAAGTTTTAGTACACAGAACTCTACATGAGGGCTGGCTTTAATACACAGGGCTCCAGAACAAGAGCCATAACCATGAGAATATAAAAGGTGATATTTTCTGGCATGGCACATTAAATCTGTCATCGATCTCTGAGATATTTTCTAACATGGTATAGTAGATTCCTAACTTGGCACAGTAGGTCTCTCACCTATCTATTTTCTAACATGACATAGTAGATTCCTAACTTGGCACAGTAGGTCTCTCACCTATCTCTCTGGTAATAATCTATTTCATTTTCTCTTCTTTAGATTATAGTTTCCTGTTGGGGTGTTTAAAACCACACAATTAACTCAGATAAATGATGTTGGTTTTGGTGTTAAGGTAAGTTGAGGTTCTGGTCCTTAAGGGGTCACTCAGGCCTTGCGCCTGGCTCTCTTCACCAGTTCCATCTATGTGAGGACAAAGTCAGGCCTTGCTTGACCAGAGCTTCTGTTCGAAGCATGAGGAGTCTCTCCTCTATATGGACTTTCCTCCTTTGACTGGACACTGGCAGGATGAAGTCCTTTTAAGTGAATCGCCAAGACTTCCCTGGCATGGGATGACTGGCTGCCACAGGACATGCACAAAGTTGTGCATGCAAGACCCTAGGACCCAAGTCGACCTCAGAGGGTAGGGGCCAAAATATTGGCCCATCAAATCCTTCTTGCCAAATCAGATTGGAGCTTTAAGTGTGGTTGCTAAAACTCCAAGAGGATTATTTGAATTAATTTGGTATGTTAATTACCATACAATTCCTAAGTAAAGCTTGAGCATCACTTAAGCACTGTTAATAAATTCTTAATTGCTGTGGCAAAAATATTCTGACTAATAATAAAAGCTCTTGGTAGGAGCCTTGTAGTGGCTGCAGCACAGGCTAGGAAAGTGTGATGGTTAATCCTGGGTGTCAACTTGACTTGACTAAGGAACAAATAAGAGGAAAAGGGTCTTCTGATTGGACCACCTCAACCCGGATGGCCCACTCAAATGTGGGCATTACCTTCTGCTGGCAGGCAGTATTTAAGGCCACGGCAGCGGGAGCTGGTCCCTTTTCCTCCTGCAGCTTGCTTCTCTCATCTGGTGAGTTTGTCTTGCTGCTGTGATCAACCTTTCGGATCCCAGTGTGTACTGAGACTGGCAGATCTCCTGGAATCCATTCGGGCCTTCGGCACTAGACTGGGACTACTGAGACAGAAAGGATGCTATTTACTGGCTTGTGTTGCTGGCTCATATTCAGCCTATTTTATACAACATAGAAATATCTGGCCAAGAATGGCATTGCCCACAATGGGCACAGGCCAGTCCAATGAAGGCAATTATTGAGGTTTCTCAGCTCAGGTGTATCAAGTTGACATTAAACCTATGCAGTAAGTCTTTTACAATTTGTTCTTTAGGTACTCAAAGTACAATGATTTAAACCATGCAAGGCAAAAGGTTTCTAACAACACAGCCCATGAAACAAACCCACGATAATAAAGAGGTTAAAACCAGTACCTTCTCAAATGAAGGCCATGTCATTTGTCCCCAGATTTTGAATTACAGCTTTGAAAAGGAAAAGGAAGGGGGGGCATTGTCACATACCAGCAGCAGGCAGATAATACTTAGGGCTCACCCAAATTGGTTACATCCAGACTGTCTGTATGGTCACCGGAAGTAAAGCCTAATTTCTCTTAAAAATATTAAAAGTAACTTGTGCAAAGTATAGCAGATATACAAAACAATTTTAGTATGTATGGGTAACTCTATATATGTCTGTTTCACTTGAGGCTGTAACTAGGTATACAGTACCCAGTAGGTGGAACACAATTTCTTGTATATGCCATAATTACATTATAGAATTCTTAACAGTGAACAGTACTTCACGCATACTCATAAATAAGGTTCTAATAAATACATTTGGTGATGACACTTTGTAAAGGTTGTGCTAAGCAAAGGCACATGCATTGTAATCATACAGACAGATCTTAATATGCTGTTTAACAATGTCATACACACACATTTACGCACACATTCCTTTAAGAGATTTTTATCCTAGCGGTTATATTGAACCATCATATGCATTGGAAAAAACACCTTTAGAAACATTATTTAAAACATGCAACTCTAATTAATTGTGCTGCCAAGTCTGAGATGATGTCTTGCACCTTTGGTTTTAAAACTAGGATCTTATTGAAATATTTTAACGTGATGGAAAACAGAATTATATATAATAATTAAAGAACTGACAATAGCAAAGGTACTTAGGCTGTTTCATTGGAGGGAAGGGATTGCAGGGGAAGCAATGTGCCACTGTCCAAGTACCAGAGTATGAATGAATCCAGGGTTTTTTTAAAATGGTCTCTGGTCAAAAGGATGGCTACATAGCATGGGAGAAAAAAAATCTGTTAGTGAACCCGTAAGGGTCAAAAAACCAGGTCTTCAGATGTCTGGAAACAAGAAGAAACTGGAAAAGAAAATTTTTAGTTGTAATACCTGTGGAAAAAATAATTTGAACAGATAAGAAATAAAACCTTCAGATAAACAGTGTAGAATCCTAGGAACCCGGGTTCAAATCAAACCTTTGAAAAAAAATTTTAAGAGGCATGCCAAAAGTAAACTTAATTTAATTTTTTATTTGTGTGCAGCACAGAATAAAACAAGTTTGAAGTGGCCACTTTGTTTTGACAAAAAACACAGAACATGGACACATGACAGTTACAAAGACACATTGAAGAACAGTTATAACACACAGACAGGTTTGGACAGACACATTCTTGTACACCTGTGAAGGATGGTGGACTGGGTAAGCAGGAAAATCTGGTGGCTTATGCATATTACCTGCTAATTTAATGAGAATAAATTTAGTTAGTGGAAAAATCAAAAGATCCCAGCCAAGTGAAAGTTTACTGCCTGAGGCAAAAGCTGGATGCAGGTTAGGCAGGGCGTGGTCAACACAGCTTCTTAATCTCAGACACAGGGACTTGTATCCTGAAGCAGACAAAAATGGATTTCTGAATAAAATGGGCTTTAAAGGAAAAAACAATGAAATGGAAAATGCCAAAATCTGAATAATCCCTTAAAATTTAGGCAAAAGTTTTGTAAACAAAATATGAAAAAACCAAAACACTGATTGTACAAAAGTTAAAAATGAAAATTGATTGTATTTAGAAATGGATGTAGTTATAAAGTCTGATGTGAATTCAGGCTTTTTGTTATGCGGGCGTAATAGAGGGTGTGGTTTAGCACCTCCACAGAAACAGGGGCATGCGCAGACAAAGCCGCAAGATGGCGGCTGAGGAGTGGGCGTGGATTAGCACGGTTGCCATAGGAACAGTCTGCAGCATGTCTGTTTGAATGCCTGCGGGAGAAAAAGCCGCACGTGGTGCATGGTGACTGGGGCAAAAACTGCAAGGCGGAGATGGTGTGTGCAGTGAGGCAGTGGAGAAGGCACAGTAAAAGAAAGAAAAAAGGCTGCAGAGGGGAGAGGAAGGGAGGGAGAGGGAGAGGAAAAAAAGATACGTGAAGTCTTTTAGTCTCAGAAGGAATAGAGAGAGGGACGAGAGCAAAGGGTAAAGAATGCCTGTACATACAAGCATTCTGACCATTTACTGGAGCGCTGTCAGAAGTCTCTCAAACCTGTGAGAATTTGGGGAACTAAGGTACTTGTCTCAGGCCAGGCAATATTGTTAGCTAATTGATATCCTGGCTATATAGTAGAGCAGAGTCTCTCACCAATTTCCTTGGAGAGAATGGGTTCGCTTAAAGAGTGTAGGAATGATCCCTCCAGACCAATTCCCTCCAGGACTTTAAACATGAAAGGATGCTGGTTTTGTCAAAGGCTTTCTCTGCATCAATTGAGATGATGGTGTGGTTTTTGTCCTTCAGTCCATTGATATGTTTGATGATGTTTATTGATTTTCGTATGTTGAACCATCCCTGCATCTCTGGTATGAATCCAACTTGGTCATGGTGGATGATTTTCTTGATGTGAGTCTGTATG
>VZQC01012652.1:546710-576933 GCA_009823505.1 Rhizomys pruinosus
AAAAAAAAAAACCAACAACAACAGAGAAAGATGCAAGACAGTTATGGCAGAATACATGATCTGGGATGGGGTGGGGGTGGGGGGGAAGGGAAAGGGAAATATGCCTGATCTGAATTGGAAAATGATGTACGAAATGCACAAAGCATCAATAAAAATTAAATTAAAAAAAAAAAAAGAGTGTAGGAGACACACCAAGGATGTGAGGCCCAGGGCGTCTCCTTTAGAATGTGAGGCTCCCATATTAGGGGTCAGAGGAAGAGGGGAGAGGAAGAGAGGGAGAGAGAGAGAGAAAAAAAGAGGTCTGTAGGAAGGAAATGGATTCTTTTTAGTCTCAGCACCCACCCGAGTGCTAAGGCGCGTCCACCCTAGTTCTAAGTGGGCACTCAGAGACCCCAGGTCCGTGTGACCAGAGTGGGAGTCTCTGAAATTGGGGCCTGCAGGTCTGTGAATTTAGCATCCCAAAATCACAGAGGAGGCCAAAATTCGGGTCCAGAGTCAGTCCCCAGCGTCCCGGTCGATAGACAGCAATCTGGATGGGAAAAATTCCGGGGGGAATCCCTGATTTTTCCAGCACTCAGGGATCCAAAAGGGAACGGCTATAACGGGAGACTAAAAAGAATGGAGAAAGAGGATCAGAGGGAAGGCAGATGGAAAGCATTAGTTAAGACGGGAAGTGTAGAGGCAGAGGGGTCAGCTAGAGGGGGGCAGAACATATGCAGGGTTACACAGAAGGTAGGGGTGGGAGATAGAATCTCCCCTCACTCGGGTGCCCAGTCGGCCCTCGAGGCAATTTAGGAAGTCTTACCATGAGGGCCACACATATAAACCCCATGCTCGGTCACCACGAGTGTGATGAGTGCCGGATGAGGTTAAACGACTTCGGTGGAACCGCGGGTTGGGGCCCAATCAGATTCGTAGCCCAAGAGCTGTGGAACCATAACACGCATTAGGATGAGGAGAGGAGAGAAGGTACCTTTGGCTGAATGCTGTTGGGTGCTGTCTTTAGCCTGGTATCCGGCTTACTGGCTACCTCAAAGCCATCCCGAGGGGTGGGGGGGTGGGAAAAATGGCGATCTGAGTCACCAGCACCAGAATGTAAGGTTATGGCATGCTCCCCCCGGAATGAAAGGCCACAAGGTCTAAGCTCTTCAGAGCAAAGTTTAATTCAGGGTAGCCAGGGCTAGGCTCAGGGGAAAGATAGAGCCAAGCACAGAATGGCGTCTGGCTTGGGAATTTAAGGGAGAAGGTGGGAGTGGGATTCAGTGAGGGTGGGGTGGGTAGCACACTTTGCAGGAATCTGGAATCTGGCTTTGGAAAGGCGAGGTGGAAGATTCCTGAGTAATCGGTGGTGGCCTGCTCTAGCATAGCCAAAGGCTAGCCTGGTAGAGCCGGTCCTTGAGCAACATGGATCTTAGGTGTCTCTGCATTCCAATGGGCTTCTGGAGCTCACACCCTGACACATATCTCCAGTTCCAGGGAATCCAACACCTTCTTCTGACCTCCTTGAGCAATGCACAACATGGGTGCACTTACACACATGCAGGCAATACATTCACACACATATATATATAAATATTAAAAATACATAAGTAAATAAAAGAGAAATCATTCTGAGTGCTGTCATGCTTGCCTGCTATCTAGTTTGAGAATTGTAATACAAACTGATAAGTTATAAAAAAATTTTTGTCTCTTTAAGACAGAGTCTCTCTGCAGCTTCGGCTGTCCTGGAAGTCACTCTGTAGACCAGGCTGGTCTTGAACTCACAGAGATCCATCTGCCTCTGCCTCCCGAGTGCTGGGAAATTATAATTTTTTTTTTAATTTTTTTTTTCTGTATGTGTATGAATGTACTGTCTGCATGCAAGTGTCGTGCAATGCCGCGGAGGTCAGAAGAGGGTGTCGGATTCCCCTGGAACTGGAGTTCTCCTGGAATTGGAGTTTCAGACGGTTCTCGGCCACCATGTGGGTGCTGGGGATCGAACCCGGGTCCTCTGTAAGAGCGGTTGGCACTCTTAACTGCTAGGCCATCTCTCCAGCCCCGAAATTATAAATTTTTTTAAAAGTTCAAAGGTAACATATGAGGGGAAATTACAAGTTTAACCCACAAGGAAATCAAGACCCTCCATAACTTATAATCATTATATAAGTCTAACTTCCCTGATCCATGAGGGCCAATTGACTCCAGAGGTTTTATGGATAATGGGTCCTACACAGACAGGATAAAATTAACCAGGCAAAATAAATTCATTAAGATGAAAGGACATTATTAAAGAGTCACATCAATAAGAGGGAATAAACCCAAGTATGCTTTACCTTCTTTGTAGTTGCTAATAAAGGTGGATGAGATACAGGGAAATTTAGGCCTTGTTAAGTAAGGAAAGCAGCTAAATGTAACAAGGCCTCTTTCCTCATGGTTTCTCAAATGGGAGGAAGATAAGGGAAATTCTAAAGGAAGCTTCAGAGAGCAAGATAAGGGAAATTTGAATATGTTCTTTTTGTCTTATGGGGAGTAACCAGACACTCTTAGGCTGTATCCTTTTGACCCAGACATTTCAAAAAATGTCTGATTTTTTTTCTGCATTCAAGCTGGAACTAAAGTTAAACTGGAGGATAAAAAATGACCTTTAATGAGAGTATGGTCCTACAACTTGATCTCTTTATACTAGACAGGATACTTACTAAGTTTTTCAGATTATCTGCCTCCATATACAGACACAAGCTAACTAATTGTAGGTATAAGCTTTCAAGCATCTGGTCACCCAAAATATATCCAGGGAGGATATTCCAGATAGCTTCAGTTGTCACCTTGATACATCTGGGTAGAGAGAACCTCAGCTGAGGAATGCTTCCCTTGGAATGCCATGTGTCCATGTCTATGGGACATTTTCCTGACTGCTAAGTGATGTGGGAGGGCCCAGCCAACAGCGGGTGGTGCCACCCCAGGAAGGTGGGTCTACCCAGACAGACAGCAGGCTGAGCACAGGCCAGGGGAGCAAGCCAGTATGCCGCGTACCTTCATGGTCTATGCTCCAGCTTGATGCCCTGAGTTCCTGCCTTGGCGTCCATCAGTGATGAACTGTGACCTGGGAGGTGTGAGATAAAAGAAACCCTTTGCTCTCCATTGATTTTGCTCAGTGTTTTTTTTTGTTTTTGTTTTTGTTTTTTATCACAGCAACAGAAAATAACTAGAACGGATGATCTCATGGTATACACTGGCAAAGATAGATACTTCTCCTTGATTATGAGTGCTAACTGACATACAATAATGATCTTATAAAGTTTAGAGATACCAGAGGTTCACCATTCAAAAACTAAATGTTCTAACTCTTTTTATGAAAATAATAAAATTGGCTGTAATTTTATTGGGAATAAAAACAGTGAATTGATTTTATTATAAATTGTATCCCTTTATATTTGCTTACATGATTGTTATTTTTTTTCCAGACAATGTAGTTTATTAACAATGAAAAAGTTCTAACTTTTGTCAATCCATGTTCCTAATATAAGACCCAGAAGATAAGACTCATATGAGAAAATCTACATAATTTATAAAGAGAATAGCTGCTTTAGGCCCAGCCAGTTATCAACGGACTCAACTTGCCCATCCTGTATAGAACTGAGTTCAATTCTACTAGAAATCAGGACCTTTGTGCATACATTGCATTGGCAAATTGTCATATGAGGTTTTGAGCTCACTGAGAAGCTGGCTCTGAAGATGTAATTTCAGACCCAAGCATGTTTGTCTCAAAGTGTCCTTCAAATTTCCTTACCTGAGTCAGTCTGACCTTCTGACTTTGTGACAGGAAAGACAATAAAACAGCCCAAGAGTAAAGGCCTTGCGCACTTGAGAACAGCAGAGGGTTCAAATATTTCCAACAGAAGTTACTATTACTTATCTCATAAAGATATCTAAAGTAAAAAAAAAAAAAAAAGGTAATGGGGATATTCTCTTTGGCCACTAGCCTTCTTACTCTGCTTTAAGATAACTCTAAATGTTTTATGACTCTTAATGTCTATAATTCCTTCCCAATTCACAACCCTGTCATGTTGCCTATAGTATGATATACTGTCCCTTATGTTCTCATACTTCAAGACCCAACTGAGGCTCCTGTGATCATGAGATACTCTTACTCCTGATAAAATTTGCTTCTAAGGGGTAAGTTCATATCAGCTCCTTTCCCAAATTTGCCACTCTGATTTCTAACATTGTCCATGTTCCCACACCTACCACCCTGATTTCTAACTGCTTTAGCTTCCTATGTAGTTCAGGCCAGTCTCCAACTTGCAATTCTCTTGCCTTCTCATCCTTAATTCCGTGATTACAGGAATGCGCCACCGTACCTGGCAGGAGTGATAGTTTGCAAGAATAAAGTGTGACCTGACATGGTGGTACAGATCTGTAATTCCAGAACTTGGAAGGCTGAAACATGAGGAACTTGAATTTGAGGCACACTTGGGCTATATAGTGAGACCATCAGGAGGAGAAAAAAAGGAAGGAAGGAAGGAAGGAAGGAAGGAAGGAAGGAAGGAAGGAAGGAAGAAAGGAAGGAAGAGAAAGAAAGAAAGAAAGAAAGAAAGAAAGAAAGAAAGAAAGAAAGAAAGAAAGAAAGAAAGAAAGAAAGAAAGAAAGAAAGAAAGAAAGAAAGAAAGAAAGAAAGAAAGAGAGGAAAAGAAAATATTTATTGACTAGCTAAACTGAATTCCTCCATCAACTCTATAAATTATAGAGTTTTTGCATTATAAATAGTAGTTGACCAGCTAGAGGACTTCTCACTGTAATTGACCTGACAAAAATGAGGATATTTTAAAAAGACACTATGTCTCTCCCTTTGACTATCAGATTTGAAACAAGGGTCTCCAAAGAATTGGAATTTCCCTAGGAATCTCATGCTGGGAGACGAAAAACACCTAATACCAGCCAGAGAAGGAAGGATCTTGTCTGCTAGAAAGAGGTTTCACATGGCTCTGACAACTTTTAAGACCACCTTATAAGAGAAACCAGCACCCAGACAATGATAGACAAACCACACCTTGACCAGGACTGCTTAATAATGCATATTTTTGCATTTTATTTAAGCCTCAACTTCATGTCAGGATCCCAAAGGTAGAATTGACAGGGGGATTACTGAGTGTCTTGCTTCTTCTTCCCACTGAATAAATAAATCTCTACTTTCATTTTACTTGTCTGTTTAATTGGCCTGATGAGGATGAATGTCAGAGCCTAACTTGTTAGGGCTACCAATTCCCAAACTCTGACCCCAGTACCTCTGGCCAAAGCAACTCCATTTTTTTCCAAAATAGCCACCTTAAGAACTCAGTAGAAACCTATTCATAACTTAAGTGTGGAGAACAATTCCAGAAAACTCTGACCCCTTGCCTATTCTAGAAATATATGCCTGTCCTGAAGTGATTAACCATCTGTTTGCCTGCCCTAACAAGAAAGCTACCCTTGCCCCCTTGAGAAATGTTTAACTATTGTGACTTAATTAGCTGCTTGCTCTGGCTTCTGTAACTTAATCATTGCTACTTGCACAAGGACACTATCTTATTATCTCACATAACTAGAAATTCCACAGAAAATGAAACAATTCTTGGTTTTTCCAAAAAAAAAAAAAACCTCCTCCCTTCAATCAGGGCTACAGTCCTTACTTCCCAACCTGGAGAGACTACCGGCTGCAGCTTAATAAATTTAGCTGATTTAAAATTTGACAGAGTCTAGGTGGTCTTTCCCAGTGTCCTTGAACTCCATAACAGTATATGAGAAAGAAATGAGGTCTACATGGAGAAGTACACCTGGATCCTCCAACACAATGCACTTTCTCTAATCTTTCTCACCAAGAATCACTTTCTAGGCTATTAGTTCAAAGAGGCTGAGCCAAAAATAAATGAAGATTAAAGCTGAAAAGGAAACCAACAACATGCTTTTAAAATCTACAAATCAGGAGACTAGAGAGATGGCTCAGTGGTTAAGAACACTGACTGCTCTTGCAGAGGACCCAGGTTCGAATCCCAGTACCTACATGACAGATAACCGCCATTGTAACTCCAGTTCCTGGGGATCCAATACCCTCTTCTGACCTCTGAAGGCATTGTACAACATGGGTGCACTTACACACATATAGGCAATACACTCATACACATAAAATAAAAAATAAAGACCTTACCTCTCTCCAGCCCTAACCTGTCTTCAATTCTTTTTTTTAACTTAATTTTTATATGCAATGTTTTTACTGATGTTTTGCATATTTCATACATCATTTCTCAGTCCAATTTAGACACATTCCCCTTTCCATTCCCCCACACCACCCCAGTTCACGCATTCTGCCATATATGTCTTGCATCTTTTTCTCAGTCTTTTTTTTCACATTTTCCATTTAATTTTATATTACTGTAAAATATGCATACATATCCTCCACCCATATACCAATATTCTAAAATCTGAGCATAAGTGATAGGTTAATTCTCAAGCCCATTGAGGGATTCACTTTTTTATTGATCTTTTGTGTATTTCATACATCATTTCTCAATTCAGTTCAGGCATATTCCCCTTTCCCTTCCCCCCACCCCACCCCACCCCACACCAGACCATGCAGTCTGCCATAACTGTCCTGTATCTTTCCCTCAGTCTTTTTTTTATGCTTAGGAATTCACATTGTTCCTCCATTAATTTTATATTACTCTAAAATACGGATATATATTCTTCACCCATATACAGTAATTACAGAGTCTGAGAATAATTGGTGGGTGGATTCTAGAGCCCATTGAGAGATTCACATTATAACAACATAGTTGCTTTCAGATAAACAAAAATATAACCATACTGTCATTCAGCTTGCCTTCCATCTGGGGGATTGGATGTTAGCATCCACAAATGAGGAAAACCATTCTCCATTTGATTTCTGGGACTGTGTCACCTCACTCAGCATAATGGCTTCAAGCTCCATCCATTTACCTGCAAAGTTCATAATGCCATCCTTCTTTACTGCTGAATAGTACTCCATTGAACACTTTTTAAGCTTTTTCTCAGCCATCTTTACTTCCTTACTGGTGAAGTCTCTGTTCAGCTCTTACTCCATCTTTTGAGTAAGTCGTTTGTCTTCTTACTTCTTTGTTTTTTGAGCATTTTATATATTCTTTATGTCAATGCTTTGTCAGATGTATCACTGGTAAAGATTTCCTCCCACTCTGTGGGTTTTATCTTCACTGCCTTGATTGTTTCTTTTGCTGTACAGAAGCTTTTGAGTTTTATGAGGTCCCATTTGTCAATTGTTGACCTCACTTCCTGTGCAGCTGATGTCTGATTTAGAAAGTCTTTTCCTACACCTATGTCTTGTAGGTTGTTGCCAACTTTTTCTTCAATTTTGTTCCATTGGTCAACAGGTCTGTTTTTGTGTCAGGAGCAGGCTGTATTTATGACTATGGCCCTATAATATAGCTTGAAGTCTGGTAGGGCAATCCCCCCTGTATATCAATTTGGGTAAAATGGACAATTTTACTATGTTAATTTTTCCAATCCATAAGCATGGGAGGTCTTTCCATCTTTTAATGCCATTTTTGATCTCCTTCTTCAGGGTTTTAAAATTTTTGTTGTAGAAGTCTTTGGAATTTTTGGTTAGGTTTGTTCCCAGGTATCTTATTATTTTTGAGGCTATTGTGAGTGGGAAGGTCTTCTTATATTCCTTCTCCACTTGTTTATTGTTGGTGTAAAGAAAGGCTACTGATTTTGCTAGGTTAATTTTGTAGCCCAACACTTTACTAAATCTTTGGATCGTTTCTAGAAGTTTTCTGGTGGAGTTTTTAGCATCCCTTAGGTAAATTATCATATCATCTGCAAAAAGGGATAGCTTAACTTCTTCTTTTCCAATTAGTACTCCTTTAATTTCCTTCTCTTGTCTTATTTCCCAAGCTAGTGTTTCAAGCACTATGTTAAAGAGGAATGGTGATAGGGGGCAGCCTTGCCAGGTTCCCACTTTTAAGGGAAATAGTTCCAATTTTTCTCCATTTAGGATGATGTTGGCTGTGGGTTTGCTATATATGGCTTTAATCATGTTGAGGAATGTACCTTTCAGTACTATTCTCTCTAGTACTTTAAACATGAAGGGATGCTGGATCTTATCAAAGGCTTTTTCTGCATCGATTGAGATGATTATGTGGTTTTTGTCTTTCAGTCCATTTATGTGTTTTACGATATTTATTGATTTATTTATGCTGAACCATCCCTGCATCTCTGGTATGAATCCAACTTGATCATGATGGATGATCTTTTTAATGTGGGTCTTTATATAATTTGCCAGTATCCTGTTTAGAATTTTTGTATCTATGCTCATTAGTGAGATGGGTCTATAGCTTTCTTTTTTGCTTGCATCTTTACGTGGTTTTGGTATTAGTGATGCTGGCTTCAGAGAAGCAGTTTGGGAGAATTCCCTCTGTTTTTATCCTTTGAAACAGTTTGAGTAACAATGGTTGTAGGATCTCTTTAAATGTTTTATAGAATTCTGTCGTGAAACCATCTGTATAGGGGCATTTTTTAGTTGGGAGGTTTTTAATTATATCTTCAATTTCCTCAAATATTATGGGTCTGTTTAAATTGTCAATCTCTTCTTGGTTGAGCTTTGTTGGTTCCCAGGATTTCAGATATTCATCCATTTCTCTTAGGTTTTCAAATTTAGTGGAGTATAGATTTTTTGAAGTATTCACATATGATTGACTGGATCTTTTCTTTGTCTGTTGTGATGTTTCCCCTTTAATCACAAATACTATTGATTTGGAGTTGCTCTATCTTATTTTTCTGTTGTTAACTGAGCTAGAGGTCCATCTATTTTGTTTGTTTTTCCAAAGAACCAGCTTTTGGATTCGTTGATTTTATGTACTGTTTACTTTGTTTCTATTTCATTGATTTTTGCTTTAATTTTTGTTGTTTCTTCCTGTCTGTTGGGTTTGGGGTTCATTTGTTGTTTTCTCTAAAGTGTTTTTAGCTGCAGTGTTAGATCATTTACTTATTCCCTTTCTGTTTGTTTTTTTTTTTTTAATGTGGGCACTTAGGGCTATAAATTTCCCTCTCAAGACTGCTTTTAAAGTATCCCACAGGTTTTGTTGTGTTGTGTTGTCTTTTTTGTTCAGTTCCATGAATACTTTTATTTCATTCTTTATTTCTTCCCTGACCCATTCGTTGTTCAGGATTGTGTTGTTCAGTCTCCATGTGTTCTTGTAGCTAGTTGGACTTATTCTGGTGTTCATATTGAGCTTTATTGAACTGTGATCTGATAGAATGCATGGAATAATTTCTATCCTTTCGTATTTGTTGAGGTTCCTTTTGTGCCCCAGCATGTGGTCGATTTTGGAGAATGTTTCGTGAGGTGAGTAGAAAGTATACTCTCTGGTATTTGTGTGGAATACTCTGTAGACGTGTGCAAGGTCCATTTGGTGTATTGTATTGTTCAATTCTGATGTCTCTCTGTTTATTTTTTGTCCTGTTGATCTATCCAAGGGGCTCAGTGAGGTGTTGAAGTCTCCCACTATTAGTGTGTTAGGATTAATCTGTGTCTTGGGATGCTGCAGAGTTGTGTTTATAAAGTTAGGAGCACTAGAGGTTGGTGCACAGACATTTAGGATTTTGAAGTCTTCATGGTTCATTGTTCCTTTGACAAGGATGTAATGGTCCTCTTTGTCTCTTCTGGTTAATTTTACTTTGAGATCTATTTTGTCTGATATTAGAATAGCCACTCCAGCTTGTTTCTTAGTACCATTTGCTTGGAATATTTTTTTCCATCCTTTCACTCTAAGGTGGTGTCTGTCCTTGAGGATGAGATGGGTTTCTTGTAGACAGCATATGGAAGGTTTCAGTTTCCTAATCCTTTCTCCTAGTCTATGCCTTTTAATTGGGGAGTTTAGACCATTAGTATTTAATGTTATTATTGAGAGATGTGTGTTGCTTACTTTTACCTTATTTTTTGTTTGCATTCTTGGACTAGGTTTATATTTACTCTGTTATGATTTTGTTGCTTTCTCTCTTTAATTGCTTAGGGATAGTTGCTTCTTTCCTCTGTTCTTTGGATTGCTTCAAGGATTTTCTGAAGTGTTGGTTTCTTAGACATGTTTTTTTTTTCATCTTGTTTATGTTATGAAAGGTTTTTCTTTCTCCTTCAACTATAATTGACATTTTTGCTGGATATTGTAGTCTGGGTTGACATCTAAAGTCGTTTAGCACAGGGAATACTTTGATTTTAATTTTATTTATTTATTTACTTATTTATTTATTTGTATGAATGTATTGTCTGCATGTAGATCTCTGCACCTGTGTCGTGCAATGCCGCGGAGGTCAGAAGAGGGTGTAGGATTCCCCTGGAACTGGAGATACAGACGGTTCTCAGCCGCCATGTGGGTGCTAGGGATTGAACCTGGATCCTCTGCGAGAGCAGTCGGTGCTCTTAACTGGTAGGCTATCTCTCCAGCCCAGCACAGGGAATACTTTGGTCCACGTTCTTCTAGCTTTCATCGTTTGGGCTGAGAAATCAGCTGTGATTCTGATGGGTTTCCCCTTATATGTAACTTGTTGTTTTTCTCTTGTGGCTTTCAGTATTTTGTATTTGTTTTGAGCATCTAGTGTTTTGACAATGATATGGCATGGGGAGTTTCTTTTCTGGTCCTATTTAGTGTTCTGCATGCCTCTTGTATTTGTATGGGATTGCCTTTTTTAAGTTTGGGGAAATTTTCTTCTATTATCCTGTTGAAGATCTGGTAAACAGCGTTGCCTTGGGACTCCTCTCCCTCCTCTATCCCTATGATGTGGAGGTTTGGTCTTTTCATAGTGTCCCGCATTTCCTGGTTGTTCCACTCTTGTGTTTTTTTTTTTAATTTTTCGTATTCTTTACTTGAGCTTTCTAGTTGCTCTGTATTATCCAGCAGGTCTGATATTCTTTTTTCTGCTTCTTCCATTCTGCTTCTGAGGCTTTTTCCCATCCTTTCCTGGTGGTTGTAAGAATGTTTAATATCCTTTTTCATTTCATCCTGTGATTTCTTTAGATTTTCCATTTCCCTATGGAGCCTTTCTTTCTCATCTTGTAGCTCCTTGGTTCATTGGTCATTTTCTTTTTTCATTTCAGCCTGGGATCTTTTCAATGTTTCAACTTCCTTCCAGAGTCTGTGATTTTTCTCCCTCTAGGTCCTTCTTGAGCTTTTCAATTTCTCCCCATAGTTCTTTCCACCGTTTGTCATTATCTCTCTCTAGGTCTTTCCTGAGTTTTTCATTCTCTTCCCTTAGTTCTCTGATTTCTTTGGATGTGTCTACAGTTGTTCTTCTAAGGTTGGTGTCTTGGCTTCTTTCCTCGGAGATCTCATTGTAGGGATCTTCTGTAGGGTTGGTAAGGTAGAGTTTGGTGTGGATTTATTATGAGCTTTTCTCATGTTGTTTTTTTCTTTGTGTCCTTGGCATGTGGATTTGTCTGTCTGTTTCTTTGAATTCTGGGACCTCAACGTTGGCTGCACAGACTATAATCACCAATGATCCACCTGTTGGGTCCTCTGCACCACAGCTCCACCAGGATGATGTCGGGGGGGTTGGGTTGCTACTTTGGCCCTGGTGCCAGTAGGCACGCAAGGGTCCAGGCAGGTCTGCCTTGCCTCACTGGAACCTCACGGACTCTGGGCGGGTGTCTGGAGTCCGAGCTAGGAGTTCTGGGGGTGGATGGTGTGTCCCCCAAGGGCATCTTGACTCACCAGAACCTCACTGACTCTGGGCGGGTGTCTGGAGTCCAAGCTGGGAGTTCCGGGGGTGGATGGCGTGTCCTCCAAGGGTGCCTTGACTCGCTGGAACCTCACTGACTCTGGGCGGGTGTCCGGAGTCCGAGCTGGGAGTCCCAGAGTGGATGGCTGGCGTGTCCCCCGCCCCTGCCAGTGCAACCGAGTCTCAATTCTTACTGGCAAGTACATCTACTCTGTGGCTTTCACTGCTTTTGCCATCCTTCAAAGACGTGAGACACAGCTTCTTAACCCTCCAATATGGACTGAAGACTCATGTCTCTCCAGGAATCCTCCAAACCTTCAATGCACCACCATCTGGCTCTGCCTCCGGAATTCTGGGATTAAAGGCATGCACCAACATGCCTGGCAAGGGTTTATTTGTTTTACATTTCCCAAGTCATGTACTTCATTGCTTAGGGAACTCAAAGTAGGAACTGAGGGCAGGAACCTGGAGGTAGGAACTGCAGCACAGGCTAGGAAGGAACACTGCTTATTGGCTTGTTCTGCTGGCCCATGTTCAGCCTATTTTCTTATACAATACAGAAATATCTGCCCACATGGGACGTCCCACATCATTTAACAATCAAGAAAATATCCCATAGACATGACCACAGGCCAGTCCAATGGAGGTACTTTTCAATTGAGGTTTCCTCGGTCCAAGTGTGTCAGGCTGAAATTAAAGCTGTCCAGTACAGCATATATTTTGTTCTTTAGGGTTTAGATCTATAAAGGGTTATTTAGGTAAAGTAGATAGAATGGACCTAAGTCATGAAAGGACAAAATTTACCATTTTTTAGGTTAAGTAGATATAACATTGGGAAAGAGCTTAAAATAATAGAGAAATTTAAAATAATACCTATTAGGACTAATCTCAAATGAAGGCTGTTTTACTATAAACAGATGTAGTTTGTTTTTCCTGCCCCCCAGACTCAGAGTTAGAGTTTTGAGAAGGAAGGGAGGGGGTCATATTACCATAACTATAGACAAGAAATAGGTTGACTTAAATCAAGCTCACGAAAACTGTTTTCATTTGGACTATCCTGTATTGTTCCAGTAGGTAAAATCTAGTTTTTCTTGAGTCAAATTATTTTATTTTGTTATGGGCAAGATAAAATATTAAAAATAACATATGCAAAAAATAACATATGCAAAATATAACAGAGAAGAACCATAATAATTCAATACTTGTATGTGTCCATTTCATCTGAGACTGTAACTAGGTATGCACTACAAGCCAAAGGGATGGACTTAAATTTTTGATCGTAACAGTAATTTTTATAATAATAATAACACACTATTTCTATGATTATATTATGAACAATTATCTCAAATAAAACAGTCAATATTATAACATTTTTTTTCTTTAAGTGTGTATGAATGTACTGTCTACATGCAGGTGTGTGCACCTGCATGGTGCAATGCCTTGGAGGTCAGAAGAGGGTGTCAGATTCCCCTGGAACTGGAGTTACAGACGGTTCTCAGCCGCCATGTGGGTGCTGGGGATCGAACCCGGGTCCTCTGCAAGAGCAGTTGGTGCTCTTAACCACTTGGCCATCTTTCCAGCCCCAACATTTAAAGCTTTTTACAGTTTACACAGTAATTATAGTCTCTATTTATGGAACACATTTTTGTTGTAAATTTAAATATGTAAATTAAAATCATGAAAATAATTTGAGTGATGACCATTTTTTTCTTTATAAAGGTTGCACTGAGTATTTGTTAATGGAAAAGATTTTTAAGCTAACAGTATTTTGTAAACATATACATACATACATACATACATACATGAAATTTTTATCTTAATGTCTATACATATACCACATGTACACTTGTGGTAAATGTAAGGACTTTTACTTGAAAGGAGACTTCTCAGAAATGTTATTTACTTTTTTTTTTTTTTTTGGTCTCTTCAAGACAGGGTCGCCCTGTAGCCCCAGCTGCCTTGGAACTCACTCTGTAGACTAGGCTGGCCTTGAACTCACAAAGATCCACCTGCCTCTGCCTCCCAAGTGCTAGGATTAAAGGCGTGCACCACCACGCACAGCTGATAGATAGAATTTTAAAGAGTGACTAAAGTACCCACAATAAACTAATGTAACCATTAGTTTATTACATTTTTTACATTACATTTTAATATAGTAAATATCCATCACTGGGTTTCAAACTCAACAAGTGATGGAAAACAGAATAATACATCCTATTTGTACTCAAAGCAAACACAACTAAAAGTTACAATATGATAACTAAAGACAAGTAAAGATAATTTCATTAAGGGAGAGACAAAAGAATGGGAAGACAGGAAATATTTAATGTTATGAAGGCAATACAAAATAAAAACCATATAACTATTAATACCAAAAGCATGAAGTAGATAAAGTATAACTTAGAGAGAATGAGAGAGGAAGCCAGAAACACATACTACATGAGAGGGTGGAAGTTTCTGTGACAGCCACAGTTCAGGCCAAGGGCAGTGATGTATACACAAAAGCATATGGTACTTCTATATAATAACATAAACATAATTAAATCTAAAGGTAGTTATTTTGACCACATTGCAGTTATCTAGTTCTAGGCTGTTTTGTTGGAGGGAAGAGATATTCTTAAAGGCCTTTGGGGGATCAGTTTTTACAAGATACCACAGGAGAAGCCATGTGATACTGTGTCTGACCCAACTGCCAGAGTATGGATGAGTCTAGGGATTTTTAAACTGGCTCTGGCCAGAGGGACAGAAACACAGCTGTCACATGCCTTTCTCCAGGAGCCTTTTTAAATAAGAGAAAAAGAAAGTATCTGTTAGCTAATCTTTAATAAGGAAGGGTCAGAATTAAATTTTCAGAGGTTTAAAAGAAAAAAAATTGATGTTGGAAACCAAAATCAGAATACCTTTAAACTACACAAAGGAAATACCTTAAAACAATTACTTTGGACAGCAAGCTCAATCTAACAGGTAGTTAGCAAATAGAATTTTCAGATAACCAGCTTAGATACTGTTTTATATAAACAAGTAGTACATAGAGGTTTTATGGAATAATAGATATTTAAAGATGTTTAAGGTACCCAGTTTTATAAAGCCTTTGAATATATTTTTGATTAGGCATACTTGAATAAAATTGAAACTAATAATTCTTGTGAACAAAAATGTAGGAAAACTTAGTGGCAACAACTGAAAACTGTTTTGAGACAAGTAACACATGAAGACAATTAGAATAATTAAATGAGATTTCCCTGCAGGGAAACACATTAGATCCTGACACCCTAAAACATGGAAACATATAAAAACATAACATTAGAGGTAGTTTTTAACTGACATAAGAAAGTGATGGTCATACATATTTATATGAATTAATAAATTTGATTATGATGATCCTTTTAATTAAGCACAGCTGGAATTATGAAGAAGGCAGTAGTTTGGAAAGACAAGATTACTGGTGTATGTCGAGAAATTTTGTAGAGTTTTAGAGAACATAGTTTAAAAGGATTTGGCTTGGCAGTAGACAGAGAGGAAAAACTTGGAGAGGAAAAACTTAGATTTGAAGTTAACAATAAGTTTATGGAAGTGACAGCAATAGCAGGGGTGAAAGGGAGGGGTCACAGGCTAGAATCTGACATGTGGAGAACTGAGATTCCTTACAAGACAAAAAAACCTGGAAATAAATTTGTAGTGAGTGGGAAAACTTAAAACCATTTATTTAAAGGTGAGTAAGCAGCTGAGTGAAATGAAGGTAAGAGAGAGGAATTAAATTTTTAAAGGATAGAGAAAAACCAATGAAGTGAAGGGGCTGGGACTTGATATAACTATTATGTAAAACACTGTAAGAATTCAAAATAGTCCCCTTTAGAAATCCATAAATATACTATATAAAAGATGTCAAAATCCAGAATAATCCCTTAAAAATAGGTAAATGTCAAGTTGGCAGCAGCCTACAAGACATAAGTGTAGGAAAAGACTTCCTAAATCAGACAGCAGCTGCACAAGAATTAAGGTCGACAACTGGCAAATGGGAACTCATTAAACTCAAAAGCTTCTGTTCTTCAAAAGAAACAATCAATGAAGTGAAGAGAAAACCCACAGAGTGGGAGGAAACTCTCACCACAGATACATCTGACAAAGCATTGATTTCCAGAATATATAAACTACTCAAAAAACAAAGAAAAAAGAAAACAAATGACCCACTCAAAAGATGGAGCAAAGAGCTGAACAGAGACTTCACAAGTGAGGAATTAGAGATGGCTGAGAAACATCTTAACAAGTGTTCAACATCATTAATAATTAAGGAAATGCAAATCAAAACCACTTTAAGATACCATCTTACTCCAATAAGACTGGCTAGAATCAAGAAAACAAATGATACCAAGTGCTGGAGAAGTCGTGGGGAAAGAGGAACACTTATCCACTGCTGGTGGGAATGTAAACTTGTATAGCCACTATGGAAAGTAGTGTGGAGAACCCTTGGAAGACTTAGAATGAACTTGCCACCTGACCCAGCCATACCACTCCTGAGCATGTACCCACAAGACTCATCTTACTGCAGAGATACATGTGCAGCCATGTTTATTGCAGCTCTCTTCACAATAACAAGGAGCTGGAACCAAACCAAGTGGCCCTCAACTGACGAGTGGATAGAGAAAGTGTGGTACATCTACACAATGGAGTTCTATGCAGCAGTAAAGAAAGATGACATCATGAGCTTTGCAGGTAAATGGTTGAGATATCATACTGAGTGAAGTAACACAGTCGCAGAAGAACAAACAAATGATGAATGGTATCCCTCATCTGTGGATTGACAGATGTAACTGACACCAATTACCTAATTGTGTGGTAAACTGAACAACGTTAATGTGATCTGAAAACAACTGTGCTCTTATATTGTGAATCCCTTAAAAATAAATAACTAATTAATTAATTAATTAGAAAATAGTAAATGTCACATAAACAAAGTCAAATCCTAAAATAGTTTACTTTAGTAGCCAGTAAATATGTAAAACAATGTAAAATTTTTAAATAGCCATCTTTAAAATCCAGTAACTATACAAGAAGTTAAACAAGAAGTTAAAATGGAAAATAGTCCCATTTAGAAACAAATCAAAACAATGATAAAATTTTAATTTCCCATAGTGGAGACTTGGTATTACTTCCTTAATCTGACATAAAGATGCATTGAACTTGTTACAAGGCAATAAAGACTGTGTTGAACTCTTGATTTTCTATAATCCCATCAAGAATCCAAGATGAAAACAAATTGCAAAACATATGATTAAATGCTGTAGTCCAGGGAATTCCCAGGTTATCACGATTCCCTTAAATTCACTACTACCAGTAAATTCCTGGGTGTCAGCATTTTTAATTATGCCATGTGGCTGAGCATGGTGGCACACGCCTTTAATCCTAGCACTCAGGAGGCAGAGGCAGGCAGATCTTTATGAGTTCAAGGTCAGCCTGGTCTACAGAGCGAGTTTCAGGACAGCTGGGGCTACAGGGAGACCCTGTCTCAACAACAACAATAAAAAAAAGATGGTGGCAAAGTCACATAGGTCACTGCCATTTTGAAAATGTGACTGTCCAAGATGGCAAACAAGTGATATGGCTATGATGTCATGAACCAAGATGGACACCAGATGACATGGTTGCCTCTCTCTTGGTGAGGACACTAGCTATGATGACTACCAAAACACAGGAATATTTTATTGAGCTCCATGATAAAATAAGCCCATGTCCCACCAGGATGCAAGTCCTGTGGGATTCAAATATCCTACAGATTAAATGTCTACAGGAACTTTTTTTTACTTTTAAAACATCACGAATTGAATTATACTTGATATAACAGGAGAAATTACCCTCAGATATGAGGCCTCAAATAGGAATACAAAGCAAAGGATTGCATGATCTCCAACCAAGGAAAGAAGACCGTGTCACTCACCACCCATTTCAACTGTGAAAGCAAAGCAATGTGTTCTGGATCTCTTCATCTCTAAGTACAAGACTTGCCAGAAAAGGAACTTCTGAAAGCAACAGAACTAAATGGGGAGCTATGTCTAGTGCACACATCCTTGGGCTGTTGCTCTGGAAGCACATGTCTTGCCGGAGTACAGAGTGTGACTCTGCTTGTTCACTGAAATTTAAAATGCTTGCTTGCATCCAGTTAGGAAAGCAGCTGCCTTGGAAATCACATGGTTTAAGCACTGTTTGCTTACTGCCCACCAGGCTGGAGATCCAAATTCCAGATCCTGTGTCCATTCTCTTTTTTCCTTTAGTTCAGGGCCAAGTGGTGTATGCCCCAAAAGCCCCCAGGCAAGGTAGCAGGAGAGATAAAAGGTCTTCCCTGTTTAGTAGCCAAATTCCGAGCACCTGTAGGAAATTCTGTATGGCCACCACATAAGTTGTTAGAATCTTGGGAGTTTCCCTTAGTAAACAGACTACCCAGAATGCAATAATTTGGAACCCCTAGTGGGTGGGTGTTAGGAACGGAGGGAGAAGAAGGCCTAGTTATATTGGTATTTGGACTTTGCATTGCTGGCAGAAGTCTCTTAAGGCTTTGAGAATGTTGGAATCTAGGGTACCCATCTCAGGCAAGACAGTATTATTTTCTAATTGATATTGTGACCATGTAACAGTACAGAGTCTTTTAAGGAGCTTAGAGTTAATATCCTTGGAAAGATAGGATGCTTTCAGAGACTGGAGGTGTGGTGTCACTCTGCCACACGTGGAGGTGGATGCACGAACCTCGTCCACTGGATGACAGGGAAAAGGGAAAACACAAGACAGCTGCCAACAGCTGTCCTAAACCTTGGGGCCAAAGGCTGATAAACTTTTCACTGCCCACCTGTCTCATCTAACATCTACACCAGGCAAAGCCCTATTGGCACCCCCAGATCCTCCAAGCTGCTGCCTGCTAGGCACCCCACAGCCTAATGTCAGATTGTCACCTGTTCAGCACTCTACAGTCTAATTCCTGCCCAGGCACTCACTCACCACACATCAGTGTCTGCCCTGCTGTCACTCATTGATTTCCCAGGCTGGCATCTGATTGGTTTTCCCCAGCCAAATCCACTAGCCAAGAACATGCAGCCTGATGGGCTAAAATTACATGTGAAAAATAATGGCCAGGAGTCCCTGTCTGGTGGTAAGAAGAACTCATCTTTTTATTCACAGCATTCTGTTTTTATACCCAGAGTGACATCATATCCCCAGGGCCTGGTTTCAGACCTGTGCCTCATGTTCTGGGACATCACTTCTGAGTGCCTTTGCTCTCAAGGCAGGCAAATCCTGCCTGGGGCCAAGTTTCTGTAAACAAGCAGGTAATTTAGCAAAAGCCACAGGCGGCCTCTTTCTGAGGAGACAGTCAAAGAGGATGTGCCCATCAGTCTGCCCCCTTTCAGTGTGAGGTTCCCATATTTAAGAGAGAGAGAGAGAGAGAGAGAGAGAGAGAGAGAGAGAGAGAGAGAGATCACAGTATTCCTTTCAGGTCTAGGAAAGACTATGTGGAGAGAGAGACAGAGAGATTGGAGCCTCAGCTGTCATGGCACTTCCTCAGAGTCAGCAGCCATCCCACCCTGAATCCAGGAGTGTGGGATTCCAGATCCACAAGGGTGGCATCTCACAAGTGTGAAGGGAATAACAGTCAATAGGAGTCCTGGTCCCACCATGAGCATCCTGGCAGCAGGAAAAAGTCAGGGCCAAAGACTGGGGATCAGCCCAGACAACTAGTTAATTCCAGATAGTCCAAAAAACAGAAGGTGGGAGGCTAGAGGCACACCAAGGAGGAAATGCAGAGGGACATGAGTGGAGAAGATGTACAGAAGTAAAGCCAGAATGGGCAGGACAAGATGGTACATTAGGCTGAATTGGTGGTGGATGTTTCTAGCCTACAGTTGGTAGCTGGTCCACCAGAGGCCTTATCAGCTATCCCAAGGGGGACACGGATTGGTGATCTGAGTCAAGGCATCATTTGTGTGAGATCTGTGTTGGCACAACCCCAAAATGAAAGGAAACCACCAGGCCTAGGAAGTCTGGGACAAGTTTACTTCAGGAATAGCAGAGACTGGGCCCTAAGAGAAGAGCAGCCAGCACCAAAATGGTGACTAGCCAGGGCTTTGAAGGAGTCTTGGATGGGAAAGTAGGTAAAGAGGAAGTGAGGTCACTGAATGACAGTTTCTTGAGGGAGTGGAAAATCTTTGTGTGCTCTGGGATTGCTGACCATAAATTCCAGATCTTGGGGAGAACCAGGCAGGCCTAACAATTCTAAATCAGGTAACAGAATTAAACTGATATATAAACTATAAGAGGAGAAGGGGTAGGGTTAGCCTCAGGGGAAGGGGCAGGGAGGACTTGGGGAAGGGGCAGGGAGGACTTGGGGAAGGGGCAGGGAGGACTTGGGGAAGGGGTAGGGATAGCCTCAGGGAAGTTGTGAAAAGCTGCAGGTAGCAATTCAGTCACATTCACTTATCTTAAGGAGTGTTATGCCTTTCCCTTTCTCTTTAAATAAACCTTTACTTTGACAGGACCCAAAACAGACAGGAAGGCTAACAAAGGTGACTTTACCTGGAATACAGTGCAACACAAACAAAGGCTTTGGGTACAGGCGGCAAACTTGCTGGGATTTTCCCCAGGATCAGGATATTGCATTTCCCAAGCTCCCCACTGCCACCAAGATGACCTTGCCACAGCTCCCAGGAGTGGCTGTTTCTTTCCAATGGGCCTGTCTACACTAATCAGAGCCTTGTTAAACAAGTCATACAAAAGCCTGCAGGCAGCCCATCAAACCCAGCAGCCAGGTGTGACTTCTCCCACTTGCACCTCCCTCACTATTGATTCCTGCTCCCTACTACCACTACTGAACTATTTACTTATTGAACAAAGCAGTTTGTAGAAAAAGAAATAAAAACCCAGGCAGGAATTCTTGACAAACCAGTGCTCCCAATCTTGCCTCCACCCTCCTTGTGTCAGCTTAGCCTTCATCCCACTGAATCTGCTTCGTGGATTGCTGTGCAGTTTTCCCTCTCTGTCTGTCTCGGCAGCCTCCAGTTCTCATTTCCCAATACCATAATCCTTCTCTGCCTATACCTGTGCACCCTCCCAGCTGCCTGTGAATTGACCCTACTTTACAAGTTACTACATGTGAATGAGCTGGAGTTTTGCTATGATGCTTTAAGATGATGAAACTGACCCCTCCCCAAGGAGACTGACTCAGCAAAGATCATTACAGTTGCCCCCACAGTTTACAGTCATAGGAAAGGGAAATTAGATTTGAGATTGCTTTGAAGATACTTTGCAGTATTATGCAACTTTCTCTGAAATGTTTTGAAAGCCATAGAAAAGTAAAAATACTGAGATGGGTATATGGTGAGAAAAACTAAGATCTGTGTAGACAAAAGCTTAGCATTCTCTATGCCAAAACACAACTCTCATGTCCAGGGGATGAAAAATAGTTTATTCTGGTTAGCCCACATGCAGTGTTTCAAAGAAGTAGCAATTCCATGAGAGTTTTAGAGAAACAGAACAAAAAAGGTCATAAAACACTTTCAAATACATTGTTGGAGGGGCTGGAGAGATGGCCTAGCAGTTAAGAGCACCAACTGCTCTTGCAGAGGAAACTGGGTTCGATCCACAGCACCCACATGGCGGCTAAGAACCATCTTTAACTCCAGTTCCAGGGGAATCTGACGCCCTCTTCTGACCTCCGTGGCATTGCACAACATGGGTGCACAAACCTACATGCAGACAGTACATTCATACACATACAAAATAAATAAAATAAAATAAATGTTATTAAAATGTTGGAAACATCAGTTAGGTGGTTACAGCAGAGACATCGCTGTTACAGGCAGGCCTCAGCCACTATCTGGTGACAGCTTTCAGATTGCCAAAGACTAGTGGTCTGCTTGTTAATACATTTCAAAAAATTTCTCCTGATAGTCACAAGAATGTTAGATCAGACACAGGTGAGAAACTGTGGGAGCATCCATCCCCCAGTTGAACAGGCTGAAAAGGACACATGCATGGGGTTATTCCAGTAACATCCTGCAGACCACGTCATAGGGGGCAAATCTGTTTATTCTATGTAACAGGCAGCTTATATAGGTTTGGGATGGGCAACCCCTACATCACATGACATAACCTACCAGTGGCCAATCCTAGACCTCCACACCATCATGCATCATCTCAGCTCATGGGCATACCCAGAAAGGGACATACAGACTACTTTACTAGTTGGTTCATGGCACCAAGCCTATGCTAGCATCAGGAAGCAGGGTGTGCCCTGTACTATAGCATTGCATAGTGCACTAAACAGACTGTGCTTGCACGCATGCCTGAGTGTATGCCTGAATCCAAGACTGCTGTTCTATGTCTACCCCTTCTGTTTCTGCCTCCACAAGCTCAGAGATCATGATAGTAGTGGTGGTCAATTTGCCTTCGTCTGGCCCAAATAGCCATGACTGTTTTTGTAAAAGCAATAAGCAACTCCAATGAGCAGCTCAATATCCATGTGAAAACTGAATACGTGGTAAACCAATTAGTAAACATAAGCAATAAATGTAAGCAATGTCCATGTGAACCCAATTAGCAAGCATCTATGTCTAATTCTTGTACAACCCAGGGTCCCCAAGTCTAGTAGGAGAAGTTTGCATACTAAACATGCTGAAAATAAAAGTTTAATCACTTTTTGCTACAGGTCATTCTCCTGATGAAGGGTGTGGCTGCTGTTTTTACTTGGAGGCAACAGCTCCTGTAGCCAAGGCTTTTTTGTTATGATGATGCAGGGCGACCCCATGATCCAGCTTGGTCTGCTTTGCCCAAGGCATGATCTGATTCACCAGCAACCATGGACTGCTGTAGTCCTAAGGATATGAGCAAACTAGCACTGTGGGCTGTAATACAGTTAGGAATATGAACCATGGTAATTTCCTTGTTTCACCAGTTTAGGTAAGGAGTTAGTTAGAAGGAACACAAAGGGAACCATTAGGTAAGCTCAGTAGGAAGTCATTATCATAATAATTGACTCTTCTCACAGCCTGGTGGAGGGGCAGAAACTCCCTCATATCAGCTAACAGTTTGATTGGACTTATGTACTCTCATTAGGACAAATCCAATATAAGGTGCTATTTCCATTTGTACTGTAGGGCTCATGGTTGGATTAAGGGCAAATTTGTTGCCAAAAATCAGAGGCAGGGTGCTAGCCCAAAAGGATGCTACCTGAAACTGTGGGTTGGGCACATCTGGCACTATCCCCAGAGGACTTAAGCTCTGTGCCTTGAGGTCCCCTCATGTCACCCTGTGCATCGCCCTCCACCAGAATGGCATTTTCCTGGATTTCTTCTGCCCTTCCTGGATGCTCAGATGGGCCAACTTCTCTGCCCATCTGGTTCCTGGTCCACCTCTTGTAGTTCAAGGATGACCACTTCTTGCCAGAACCCAGATGGGGTGGAGCTCTGCCTTTGGGAAGACACAGCAAACCCTCTTTCCATTGTCTCAATATTGGAGCTCACCAATGGCATTTCATTATGCCCTGTCAGAGGGCTCTGGTGCTTGTGGACTGGGGTTATGTCTGGTTTCAAAATTGACAGAAAGTTTATAGTAAAAGAGTTCTCTGAAGCTGGGCATGGTGGCACATGCCTTTAATCCTAGCACTTTGGAGGCAGAGGCAAGTGGATCTCTATGAGTTCAAGGCCAGCCTGGTCTACAGAGTGAGCTCCAGGATAGCTGGGACTAAAGAGAGACCCTGTCTCAAAAATACCAAANCCCCAGCACCCACATGGCAGCCGAGAACCGTCTGAAACTCCAATTCCAGGAGAACTCCAGTTTCAGGGGGAATCCGACACCCTCTTCTGACCTCCGCGGCATTGTACGACACGGGTGCACAGACTTGCATGCAGACAGTACATTCATACACATACAGAAATAAAAAAAAAAAAAAAAAAAAAAAAAAAGAAAAGAGTTCTCTGCCTACTGATTCATCCACCTTGTACTCTATGGTGTATGCAGGGTGCATCCATTCCAGAGACCCAATGAGACTGCCATACATATCACCCTTACCATTCAATCTCCTGGAGTGAGAATTATCCCCATTAAGGCTAGGAAGGAGTTAAATCTAACAGTGATGGTGTGTGGCAGAGCAGCATTGATTCTTTGAAGAACAATGCTCACTTCTTGCTTCTCTGGTTACACAACAGAGCAAAGAGGGCTCTGTAGGGCTCCTCAGGCAATCATGAAATGGATGCATCTCCTCCAAGGAGATATGAAGCCATGGGTGCAGCCCGTTAATAGCCCCAAAGCCATTTGGAGCTGGTTAAGGGGCAACAGCTCAGGGAGTTTAATTATAACATGACCAACAAAAATGTGACAGATTGTGGGGCTATTCTTCATGCCCTGTGTCAGGACTTTCCAATGATATCTCTGTGTGGGAGAGGAGTGGTTTCTACCAGGGACAGTAAATGCAGAACAAGGACGGTCCTCAGGGTGCAAGGGAATAGAAAAGAAGCAATCTTTAATATCAAGAATGGCAATGTGTTTGCCCATTGGTATAGCTGAGAGCTGAGGAACTCCAGGTTGGGTAGTGACCATCTTCGTATGCAATATTTCCTCTAGACCAAAGTCCCTCCAGGTAGTTTCCATTCTTTCAAAGCCTCTTCCTCCCTAATGATTGTTCTGTCTGCTCCAGTATCCGATAAGCATTTAAAAAGCTTATCCACTATCTAAATGTTTAGACAAGGCATGGAGGGCCACTTGGCACTCCTGGGAGGGGCCGCAGCTGCAGCTGAAAAGGCCAGGTGACTCCTACCCCGAGTGGAGAGGGTGGAGCTGGAGCCAGGCAAAGGATATTTTTACTTTCATTTTTTACTTAAGCCTGCAATATTTCAGGGATATTAGTCTATTTCTGATCCAAGCATTTGAGGAGAATAGTTACAATGAAGAGGAAAAGACTCACAGCAGAGAACCAGGGGGAACATTGGAAAACAACGTCCCAAAGTTGCTCAGCCTGAAAGAGAGTCTCCCTAGAAGTTATGTTCCCCATTTTTGCAAGGGTTCACAATCTGAACTCCCCAGATTGCTTCAGGTGTCCTTGTTCTGATTCCAGTTGCAAGGGCATCAGTCCCACAGTCAAGCAGGCTGAAGAGGGTGCATGTGCAGGGTTACTCCAGTAACCCAGGGACCACATCAGAGGGTACAAAACCCATTTATTCTATGCAACAGCCAGCTTATGTAGGTTTGGGACAGGCAGCCCCTACATCGCATGACATCACCTACCAGCAGCCAATCCTAGACCTCCACACCATCGTGTGTCATCTCAGCTCATGGGGCATACCCAGAAAGGGACGTGCAGACTAGTTTATTTGTTGGTTTATGGCACTGAGCATGTGCTAGCATCACGAAGCAGGGTGTGCCCTGTACTATAGCATTGCTTAGTGTGCTAAACAGACTGTGCCTGCATATGCATAATGTATGCATGAACCCACAAGTCCCACAAGAAAGGAATGGATACCTGGGGGTGAGGAGAATGAAGATAGTTAAAGATACATTTTAATTAAGTTCTAGATATGCAATATTCCAACCTCTCCACAGGCTTTGAAGTTCTAATCAGTTAATCAACCTGAAAGAAGGTTCAGAGAGGAAGGTACAGCCCCTTTCTAGGAAATTTCACTCTTAGTTCCTCCTGTTGGCCAACCATCATATTTTGTGCCTGGGTGGCATATTATTTATTAAATATTATTCAATATCTTTCATTGTTAGGCGCTGATGTAGATGAGGTTGAGTGGTAGGCAGGAGAGCAGTCTAGGAAAGAGGACTAGCCAGTTAAGGCATTAGAAAACTCCTGGATCATGTCATGAAAGTCTACCAGCCATTACAATCAGGGTCTGATACCGTTAATCTGCAGCTGGAATAACATGACATAAATTCTTGGCATTAAAATGCTCAAGAACCATGGTGTAATGGAGTAAAGATGAAGGAGACAGGCATTTAAAGTAATCAAAATGTACACTTTATTTTTTTTGGGTCTTCTTAAGACAGGGTTTTCCTATAGCCCCAATTGGCCTGGAACTCATTATGTAGACCAGCTGCCCTTGAGTTCAAAGAGTTCCACCTGCCTCTCCCTCTCCTCGAGTGCTGGGGTTAAAGCTGTGTGCCACCACACCCAGCCATTAGTATTTTTATTTTGTATATATGAGTGTTTTGCCTGCATGCAAAACACTCCTGTCATGCAAGGCGTGGTGGCGCATGACTTTAATCCCAGCATTTGGGAGGCAGAGGCAGGCAGATCTCTGTGAGTTCAAGGCCAGCCTGGTCTACAGAGCGAGCCCCAGCCCATGTTTATTTCAGCTCTCTTCACAATAGCAAGGAGATAGAACCAACCCAAATGCTCCTCAACTGATGAGTGGATAGAGAAAATATGGTACATCTACACAATGTAATTCTATGCAGCAGTAAAGAAAGATGACATCATGAGCTTTGCAGGAAAATGGCTGGAGCTAGAGGACATCATGCTGAGTGAAGTAACACAGTCCCAGAAAAACAAATGATGAATGGTATCCCTCATCTGTGGATGCTAGTGCCAATTACCTAGTTGTAAATATTTCTTGTGCACGGCCCCTTTAGCTTTTGTCCAAGTAGTTGGGAGTAATGCATATTGGAAACAACAACAACAACAACAGAAAGGACTGCATCAAATAACTGACTGAAACAGTGAACTTCTGCTCAAAACAGTCAACTTCCACATGGAGAATATTGAGAAAGACTGAGAAAGAGATGAAATGCATGTTTGGCGAATGCATGAGCTCTGGTGTTGTGGGGGGATGGGGGGACACGGGTTTAGATTTGATAAAAAATATATATATATAAATTTAAAAAAAGAAAATTAGATTTAGATAAGGTACTGTCTAAGGGTAAGCAAACAGTTGTAACAAAAACATGATTATAAAATAGAAATAATATTCTTATTTGTAACTATCGTAAAACCAATATTAACATCATTTCATTGCTTAAGAATATGTCAAGTGTGTTGGAGAGGTAGATGGCTCAAAGATGAATAGCACTTGCTGTTCTTGCAGAGGACCTGGGCTTGCTTCCCAGCACCCACATGGTGGATCTTTCACCCTCTTTTGACCTTTTTCAGGCACTAAGCTCATAGCAAGATACATATCCACTGTCAAAACGCTTATACAAATAAATATAACATATTTTTGTCTTTTTGAGACAGGGTCTCCCTGTAACCCCAGCTGACCTGGAACTCACTCTGTAGACAAGGCTGGCCTTAAACTCACAGAGATCTACCTGCCTCTGTCTCCCAAGGGCTAGGATTAAAGGTGTGCTCCACCAAACCCAGCCAATATAACATTTTTTAATCTCTATTTTTGAGAACTTCATATATGAGTATTGCCTGCATTATTTCCATTCTTCCCTGCCCCCCACCAACTTCTTTTTTTATTATTATTTTATTTGATTTTTTAAACAATAGGTAATAAGTAATGAATACAAGCAGCCTTCATGTAAAACCAATTTGCAAGCAGCTATGCCCAAACCCACACAGCCCAAGGCTCCCACCATCCAGCTGGAGAGGCTTGTATGTACAATCATGTTGATCAAGTAAGTGTCCAGTCTATATTGCTGTAGTCTCACAATTCACCCCAATCACAGCCCTTACATTCTACCACACCCCCTCTTCTGCAGATTGTTCCCTAGGCTTTAGAAAAGGGGCACAAGGCAGCCGGCACCTGGCACCAGTGTGTCTGTGTGCAGGGTGCTCAGGTTGGGGTCTTGCTAAGAACACCTGAAGCACAGGAGCCCAGAGCTCACACCAGACAGGTAGAACTTAGGGTAGATTGACTCTTGGGTTGCTGGATAGTTGATTTGCCGATTCATAGCAGGGGAGCCAGGAACCAGCATGCTTGGGTCCAAACCCTAAACCCTTGTAGGGAATGGCTGTCTGGGCAGAGCTGCCCTTCGCCCTTGCAGCCAGCACCTGGCGCCATTGTGAGTCTGTGTGCAGGGTGCTCATGTTGAGGTCTTGCTAAGACCACCTGAAGCACAGGAACCTGGAGCTTGCTGCAGATAGGTACTGGGGCACAGGCTAAGTCAGGCATACCCCCCTGCCCTCCACCAACTGGAGTTGAGGAGAGAGTATCCAAGTGGATTTTTTTTTTTTGAAAACCCTCAGAACAGGAAGGGAAGAGTGACTTAGACTTCCAATATCCAATATATAAACAAAATTGAAAGCCTGAAATCTAGACAAGTCAACACTCCATAAACAAGGAGGCAAAAAAAGTGTCAGAAGGAGGCAAGCAAAACAAGCCTTCAACATAGTGAAAACACATTTGTGATTGGGATCTGAATACAGGGGAAAAGAAAAAAAAAAAAAAAGAAACCCTCATGCCCGGGACACAGTGAAGGGATAACATGGGAAAGGTGCAGGATAATTCTGCAACAAGTTCTACCATCCCTGTAGGGGATAAGCTACAATGGGATCCCCCTGGAGGTGACCCAAAAAACAGATCTTAGAGGAATAATTGCAGACCTATGCAGAGAAATTAAACAAAATAAAGAAGTCAGAGAACTAAGGAGACAGTACGAAAAACTAAAAAAGGGCCTAGAGGGATACGACAAACTTTGGAAAGAACTAAAGAAAGAGATTCACAAACTCCAGAAAGAACTAGAGGGAGAAAAAAAGAAACTCTGAAAGGAAGTAGAAACACTGAAAAATAAAGCCAACCAGCAAAGTAAGTAGCACCAAGAAGAGACTGAGAAGCTCAAAAAAGGTAATGGAAATACTAATCACAGGATAAAATTAAAAAGAAATAGAACACTCATTCAATCAAGAAGAAAGGAAAGGAAAAAGCCCCAGAAATAGAATGGATGAAGCAGAACAAAGAATATCAGATCTGGAAGATAACACAGAGCAACTAAAAAGCTCAAAAAAAAAGAATATGAAAAATTTTAAAATACACAAAAGTGGAACAACCAGGAAATATGGGACACTATGAAAAGATCAAACCTCTGCATCATAAGAATAGAGGAAGGAGAAGAAACTCAAGAGAATAGTATTGATCAGATCTTCAACAGAATAATACATGAAAATTTCCCAAAACTAAAAATAGACAAACCCGTACAAATACAAGAAGCACATAGGACTCCAAAATAGAAAAGATCAGAAAAGAAACTCCCCACACCATATCATAGTTAAAATGCTAGATGCCCAAAACAAAGACAAAATTCGGAAGGCTACAAAAGAAAAACAAGTCACATACAAAGGGAAACCCATCAGTATTACAACTGACTTCTTGGCACAAACCATGAAATCAAGAAGAACATGGAGCAAAGCATTCCCAGTGTTAAAGGACTATGGATGCCAACCCAGAATACTATACCCAGCAAAAATGTCAATTATACTTGAAGGAGAGAGAAAAATCTTCCATGACATAAACAACATGTCTGGAAAACCAACTCTTCAGAAAATACTTGAAGCAATTCAAAGGGCAGAAGAGAAGAGCAACTATTCCCAAGCACCAAGGAAAAGAAACTAATAAAAACATAACTGTAGGAGTAGAATCAGAGACTAAAAGTCCAAATGGATAATAAGGTGAAAGGAAGCAACATCCATCTCTCAATTATAACCTTAAATATTAATGGACTAAACTCCCCAATCAAAAGACATAGACTGGGAGAATGGACTAGGAAACAAAATCCATATATATGCTGTCTACAAGAAACCCATCTCAATATCAAGGATAGGCACCAACTTAAGGTGAAGGGATGGAAGAAAATATTCCAAGCAAATGGTACCAAAAAGAAAGCAAGTGTTGCTATTCTAATATCAGACAAAATAGACTTCAAAGCAAAAGAAATCAAAAGAGACAAAGAGGGTCATTACATCTTTATTAAAGGAACAATTAATGATGAAGATCTCACACTCATGAATATATATGCACCAAACTCTGGTACACCAAACTTTGTAAAGACAATTCTTCAGGACCTCAAGGCACAGATTAACCCCAACACACTAATAGTAGGGGACTTGAATACCCTACTAAGTCCTTTAGACATATCAACAGGACAAAGGATAAGCAGAGAGACATCTGAACTGAATGATACAATACACCAAATGGACCTCACAGACATCTATTGAATATTCCACCCAAACACCAGAGAATACACTTTCTACTCAGCACCCCATGAAACATTCTCCAAAATAGATTATATACTGGGACACAGGAAGAAACTCAACAAATACAAAAAGATTGAAATAATCTCATGCATTCTATCAGACCACAGTGCAATAAAACTCAACATCAACACCAGGATAAGCCCTACAACCTACAAGAACACATGGAGACTAAACAACACAGTCTTGAATAATGAATGGGTCAAGGAAGAAATAAAGAAAGAAATAAAAATATTCCTGGAACTGAATGACAATGATAATACAACACAACAAAACCTATGGGACCCTTTAAAAGCAGTCCTAAGAAGGAATTTTATACCTCTAAGTGCCTACATT
>VZQC01012652.1:578536-609810 GCA_009823505.1 Rhizomys pruinosus
GTATGAATGTACTGTCTGCATGTGGGTTTGTGCACCCATGTCGTGCAATGCCGCGGAGGTCAGAAGAGGGTGTCGGAGTCCCCTGGAACTGGAGTTCTCCTGGAATTGGAGTTTCAGATGGTTCTCGGCCGCCATGTGGGTGCTGGGGATCGAACCCGGGTCCTCTGCAAGAGCAGTCAGCGCTCTTAACCGCTAGGCCATCTCTCCAGCCCCCTCTGCCCCTTTTCTAAGCCTAGGTAACAATCTGGGGAAGAGGGGGCATGGTAGAATGTAAGGGTTGTGATTGGGGTGAATAGTGAAACTACATCAATATAGTCTGGACACTTATTTGATCAACTAGACTGTACATACAAGCCCCCCAGCTGGATGGTGGGACCCTTGGGCTGTGTGGATTTGGGCACAACTGCTTGCAAATTGGTTTTACATGAAGGATGCTTGTACTCATAAATTATTACTTATTGTTAAAAAATGAAATAAAAGAAAGTATATATATTAAATAAAAAAAGAAAAGGGGCACAAGTGGGCAAGAAGCAAATCAGTCTACTTCCTCTGGAGATGTCGTTTTGGACTCTGATCAGCTCAGGTTGTTTCCCTTTGTGGGTTGGCAGTTTATCCAGGAATAACCTTTCAATCCTACTAATGAAGCACAAGCAATTAGATATACAGGCATTTAAACAGTACTAATTATTATGGTAGGTTACTTTGGTATAGATACAGATGTTTAGATGGTATGCTAATCCATGAACTATAGTTTTTCTGTAAAAGATGACAAGGTCTTACTGTGGCTTATAACATCTCCTAACCACTAGAGGACGTGAGCTTGTGGCATCAGCCATGAATTATTCCTCAAGGAGAGAGCTACTAGCCAATTATATTTGGGATATACAGACATATGCCAGCCAATATATCATTTTTAAGAGATAATAATATGGGGGCAGGAGAGATGGCCTAGTGGTTAAGAGCACCAACTGCTCTTGCAGAGGACCCGGGTTCGATCCCCAACACCCACATGGCAGCTGAGAACCATCTTTAACTCCAGTTCCAGGGGAATCCAACACCCTCTTCTGACCCCCATGGCATTGCACGACATGGGTTCACAAAACTGCATGCAGACAGTACATTCATACATATACAAAATAAATAAAAATTTAAAAAGATAATAATATACAAAGGAAGGGGCTGGAAAAATGGCTTGATGTTTAAGAGCACTAGCTGCTCTTGCAGAGGACCCAAGTTCAGTTCCCACCACCCACATAGTCACTGTCTATAACTCTAGTTCCAGAGAATCTGTCACCCTCTTCTTTGTAGATATAAAAGTAATTTAAATTATTTAAAATGCATACCAAGTAAAATATTAAATATGATTAACAATTTTAAAAAATATATAGGGCTTAAGAGACATAAATCTTAAGTTTGTAGCATAGGAGTAGGTTAGAAATTCTTTTTTATGCTTTTATTGATGTTTTGTGTATTTCAGACATCATTTCTCAGTTCAGTTTAGACATATTCCCCTTTCCCTTTCCCCCACCCCAGATCATGCATTCTGCCATAACTATCCTGCATCTTTCTCTCAGCCTTTTTTTTATATTTATGAATTCACATTTTCCTCCTTTAATTTTATATTACTCTAAAATATGCACATATACTTTCCACTCATATACACTAATTACAGAGTCTGAGAGTAAGTGGTGGATGGATTCTAGAGCCTAAGAGATTTACATTATAACAAGATAATTGCTTTCAGATAAACAGAAATATAACGATAATGTTGTTCAGCTTGCCTTTCATCTGGGGGATTTGGTGTTAGCATCCACAAATGAGGGAAACCATTCCTTGTTTGTTTGTTTGTTTGCTGGGGGGTCTGTGTTACTTCACTTAGCAAAATGGCTTCGAGTTCCATCCATTTACCTGCAAAGTTCATGATGTCATCTTTCTTTCTCTTTTTTTATGTTTATGAGTGTACTTTCTGCATGTAGATTGGTGCACCCGTGTCATGCAATGCCGCGGAGGCCAGAAGAGGCCGTTGGATTCCCCTGGAACTGGAATTAAAGACCATTCTTAGCCGGGCGTTGTGGCGCACGTCTTTAATCCTAGCACTTGGGAGGCAGAGGCAGGCAAGCGGATCTTTGTGAGTTCAAGGCCAGCCTGGTCTACAGAGTGAGTTCCAGGACAGCTGGGGCTACAGGGAGACCCTGTCTCGAAAAGACCAAAAAAAAAAAAAGAAAGAAAGAAAAGAAAAAAAAGAAAAAAAAAAAAAAAAGGACCATTCCTTTAGCCCACCATGCGGGTGCTGTGAATCAAACCCGGGTCCTCTTAAGAGCAGTCAGTGCTCTTAAGAGCCATCTCTCCAGCCCCGATGTCATCTTTCTTTACCACCAAGTAGTACTCCATTATGTAGATGTACCACATTTTGTCATCCACTCATCTGTTGAGGGGCATTTGGGTTGATTCCAGCTCTTTACTATTGTGAAGAGTGTTGCAATAAACATAGATGTGCATGTATCTTTGTGGTAGGATGAGTCTTGTGGGTATATACCTAGGAGTGGTATGGCCGGGTCAGGTGGTAGGCTCATTTTGAGTCTTTTAAGAGTTCTCCACACTGCTTTCCATAATGGATGTACAAGTTTACATTCCCACCAGCAGTGGATGAGTGTTCCCCTTTCCCCACAACCTCTTCAGCATTTGGTTTCTTTTGTGTTCAGTTGTATTGGAGTGAGATGATATCTGAGAGTGGTTTTAATTCTTGATAGAATATTTCTCCATTCAGAATGGAGTCATTTTTAGCTTTCAGTTGATGAAATTATCTGTTTTGGTTTTTCTTTATTTTATTTTTTATGTCTTATGAGTGTTTTGCCTGCATATATGTTAGTGTATCTATGTCATACAATGCCAGCTGAGGCCAGAACAGGGCATCAGATCCCCTGGAACTGGAGTTATAGATGGTGGTTAGCCACCATCTGGGTGCCAGAACCAAACCCAGGTCTTCTGCAAGAGCAGCCAGTGCTCTTAACCGCTGAGCCATTTCTCCAACCTCAAACCATCTGATTTTTATCCTCTGAGGAAGAGGCTATAACTAATTCTTTTTAAATATGGTAACTAAAAGTTAGTTATTAGTTACCATATTTAAGAGTTCTTATAATAGTATTTGTTTTTCTTTAATAGATATGGCCCAATACTTTTAATTCTTTATAGAATACCAAGTACTTTTTTATAAGGAGATAATGGATGTCTTCCAAAAGGAGTAAATCTTAGAAAGCCAAAGCTTTAATTTTGACAATTTATTAGGGTTACTTGCTTGGCCAAGGTTTATAAGTAGATTTAAATATTTGTTCATTAAAATTAGTTCTGTGGCCAGGCATGATGACACATTCCTTTAAGAGGCAGGCAGATCTCTGTGAGTTTGATGCCAGCCTACTTTCCAGGGCATCTGGGGCTAGAGAGAGACACTCTCTCAAAAAAAAGACAAAAAAACAAAAAAAGAGTTCCATGGACCAGGGGTGGTTTTGCATAGCTTTAGTCCCAGCACTCAGGAGGCAGAGCCAGGAGGATCTCTGTGAGATTGAGGTCAACCTGGTTAAAATAAAATCTAATCCAGGCTAGCCTTGTCTACAAGGAGATCCTGTCTCAAAAAGACAATAAATAAATAAATAAATAAATAAATAAATAAATATCTAATCAGAAGTTTAAATGTCTCATGTGGTAAGAGTCCTTGTTTTTCTAAACTATTTTTTAACTACTTTTTAACACTACTTAGATCAAGACTTGGGAAAACTTTATTGATGTAAACAGGGTATGAAATTTTTATCTTAAAATTTTTAATGTCTTCTATATTATTGTCAACTTAGTTATAACCATGCCCATTTTTCTTTAAGTTCAGTCTTTACAATCTTTATATATCATACTTTAACCTTCTAACATTATTCTCATCCATTTTCCTTTTGTAATAGCCTTTATCTTAACATACTTAGTCCCTTTTCATCTAAAAGCATTTTTCTTTTTTAATATTTTTTTTTCTCTTTTTTGAGATAGGGTCTCCCTGTAGCTCTGGCTGTCCAGGAACTCCCTCTGAAGACAGGCTGGCCTTGAACTCACAGAGATCCGCCTACCTCTGCCTCCCAAGTACTAAGATTAAAGGTGTGCACCACCACGCCCAGCTTAATATTTTTTATCAGAAATATATTTCCTACTTATAACCTGTATATTTTTTTATTTATTTGATAGATTTTATCATTATTATTGTTATTGTTTTTATAAAATTTAGGAAATGTTTTTAGTAAGATAATTTTTAAACTTATTTTTATTTTATGTGTTTTACCTGTATATATGAGAGTGCATCTAAGTTGTTCAATGCCTACAGAAGCCAAAAAAGGGTGTGTCTTAGTTACTTTTCTGTTGTTGTGATAAAACACTCTGACCTAGGGAGCATATAAAAGGAAGATTTTATTTGAGCTTGTGGTTCCAGAGGAATTAGAGTTCGTCATGGTGGGAAGCATGGTGTCAGGAGGGTGCTGGAAGGGGAGTAGGAAGCAGAGGCTCACATCTTCAAGCAGGCACAGGAGGCAGAGAGGGACTGAAGATCAGGCAAGGCGTAAGAAGCCTGGCGTGATGGCGCATGGCTTTAACCCCAGCACTTGCACTCGGGAGGCAGAGGCAGGCAGATCTCTGTGAGTTCAAGGCCAGCCTGGTAGACAGAGTGAGCTCCAGGCCAACTGGGACTTAAAAGGATACTCTGTCTCCAAAATACCAAAAAAAAAAAAAAAAAAAAAAAAAAAAAAAAACAAGAATTCTCTAAGCCTGCCCCCAGGTACAAGCTTCCTCCAGCAGGGCACACCTTCTAAGACATTCCAAAACAGTGCCACCAACTACTTGGAGCCTACAGGGGACAGTCTCATTCAAACCACCACAGATCCCTCCTTGGAACTGGAGTTACAGACAGTTGTTAGCCACAATGTTGATGAACATAACCCTGATCCTCTGTAAGAGCAGCCAGTGTTCTAATCACTGAGCCAGCTCTCCAGCTTCCATCAATAAGATAATTTTAAATGAAAACCCATAAAGATAATATATATGTGGTATTTTAAATATTTAACAGTTATAAATACAGGTAAAACACATTAATAGTATTGTGCTTTTTAAAATTTTTTAAAAACAATATTATTTACTTTTATTTATGTGTATGACTGTTTGATATTTACTTCTCACTGGGGTTTGTGATGGATTCAAAGCAGGATTAAAATATTAGCATTTTTTAAATTTATTTTGAGCCACCTCTCTATTCTTGCAGTAACTATATTAATCACTTAACAAATATTTTACCTAATTGATTTTATCTTTCTTAAAAACTGAAAGCATGGGACTGGAGAGATGGCCTAGCAGTTAAGACCACCAACTGCTCTTGCAGAGGACCCTGGTTCGATTCCCAGCACCCACATGGCAACTAAGAATCATCTTTAACTCCAGTTCCAGGGGAATCCAATGCCCTCTTCTGACCTCCACGTCATTGCTCGACATGGGTGTACCAACCTACATGCAGACAGTACACTCATACACATAAAAAAATAATAAATTTTTAAAAATCTGAAAGCATGACAACTACAGACAAGTATAATTGTCTCAAATATATTATTATGAATATAATGTAATATAATTCTCTGTGAGGCTTAAGATATCTTTGGAACAGGGTAGAGGAGGGAATACAGGGAGTATGGGATAACTAACTCTAAAAGACTTTTGAAAAGTCTAATGGCAACCTACTATAGAAAATGCCAGATAGATATAGATAGATGATAGATAGATAGATAGATAGATAGATAGATAGATGATAGATAGATAGATAGATAGATAGAGCTTTAAAATGGCTTACCCTAAAACAAGGTGACATGCCCTTACTAGAAACCACAGTCTAACTAAAAGCCCAGTGCCAGGAATGGGTTATCACTTTTTTTTATAAATTTTATTTATTTCTGTATGTGTATGAATGTACTGTCTGCATGCAGGTTTGTGCACCCATGTCGTGCAATGCCGCGGAGGTCAGAAGAGGGTGTCGGATTCCCCTGGAACTGGAGTTCTCCAGGAATTGGAGTTTCAGACGGTTCTCAGCCACCATGTGGGTGCTGGGGATCGAACCCAGGTCCTCTGTAAGAGCGGTCGGCGCTCTTAACCGCTAGGCCATCTCTCCAGCCCCTGGGTTATCACTTTTGAGCTGGCCAGTAAGGTCCCAGAGACCCCTAGCATTACAGGCTGTTGCCATTGCTCTTGGTTATCCACCAGAACCTGATAGTAACATTCTATTGCTGAAGACACTGCATGTGTGAGTTGTAGAACAAACGAGGAAAGCCAAGCTAGTACTGACCTTGAAGCTTCATCTTTATTGGCTAGCTTTCATAGTGCTGAAAAACACTATTCATGCTACTTGAAAAGTTATCAACCTTACCTGTGAACCCTACAACCTACAATAATGGCTGTCCTGGTGGGATATGCCCACTGGTGCAATAGTGGCACAAATGTTATGGAAGTAACTAATGACTATCTGATTGGCCTTAAGGAAAGCCTGCTTCACAAGCTCCATGGAGCCAATGCCTGGCACTGTTTTCAGGGCCAATGACCTGTGGATAGACAGGCCGCAGGTCATAAGGGAAAACCTGCTGCTATTATTCTGCTAAGTGGACCTAGTATTAAACTGACCTAATGACTTATCATTATACCTATATTTTAGAACATCTCACTAACTTTTTTTTTTTTTTTTGGTCTTTTTGAGACAGGGTCTCCCTGTAGCCCCAGCTGGCCTGGAACTGGCTGAGTAGACCAGGCTGGCCTTGAACTACAGAAATCCACCTGCCTCTGCCTCCCAAGTGCTGGGATTAAAGGTATGTGCCACCATGCCTGGGCCCTCACTAACTTTTATAGGCCTTAAAAAACAAGAAATAAAGCCAGGCATGGTAGTGCACACCTTTAGTCCCAGCACTAGGGAGGCAGAGGCAGGCAGATTTCTGTGAGTTCAAGGTCACCCTGGTATATAGAGTGAGGTCCAGGCCTGCTAGGACTAAAGGGAGACCCTGTCTCAAAAAAACAAACAAAAAGAAATAATAATAATAATAACAATAATAATAATAGACATGAAGTTGGGGGGTTAGAGTAGAAGGAGGTAGGGGAAGAAGACTAAATATGATCAAAATTATATAATTCTCAAAGAATCAATAAAAATATTAACCTGCATATATAGTAGCACAAACCTTTAATCCCTGCACTCAGGAGCCAGAACCATGTGGATCTCTGTGACACTGAGGCCAACCTGGTCTTGATATTGAATTGCGGGCCAACTGAAGCTAGAGAGAGACTCTGCCTCAGAAAGACAACTTTTTAAATTTAAATAAAAATAAAAGCAGTTATGAGATCAATTTCGGAAAAAATAAAAATAAAAATTCTGAAGAAACTGTCATGTCACCCTAAAAAGAGTTGTTAATGAAGAGTTTGCTCTGGGATGTTGAGGTTCCCCAGGGTGTGTGGCTAGATATCATACTTACAACAACTATTATGATAGAGTTCACAATGGCAGTTGGTGATCTCTGTCAAAAAAAAGTATTAGGTCAAAACGAAACTTAATAAAGTTTTTACCACCTCTTCAGCTTTTTCCACATAAAACACTAAGAGGCCCTTATGACTGAATCACCACCTCCTGTGTCCCACCCCAGCCTCTCATGCTTCCCTTTCACTGTGGTCTTTGGCCTCCTGTTCCAGTTCAGGCAACACTGCTGCAGCTGGTTTCCTTTGCTGTGCCTCACTGCACACGCTCTGCTCACCTAAGGCCTAGTGGCTTTTCTGTTGCTATTGAGGGGAAACACCCTCAAGAGGCACTCTTGTGTGCTATTCAGGAAGTGCAAGAGAATGAACAGCCAGTGGGGAAAATCTATGCCCAAAGAGAAACATGAAGCCACAAATAATGCCTGTTTTTCCTGGAGTACTGTCCAGAGAAGTCATCATTTATGTATCTCCCAATAAACCGTTCCTGGGACTGGAGAGATGGCTCAGTGGTCAAGAACACTGGCTACTCTTGCAGAGGGAAGGGCTGGATTCCCAGCACCCACATGGTGGCTAAAGACCATTCATTATTCCAGTTCCAGGAGATCCACAGCTGTCTGTCTTTTGCAAGACTCTGGTGCACTCATATACAGGCAGGTGATACACTCATACCTATTTTGCCAGGTGTGGTGGCACATGCCTTTAATCCTAGCACTTGGGAGGCAGAGGCAGGCGGATCTTTGTGAGTTCAAGGCCAGCCTGGTCTACAGAGTGAGTTCCAGGACAGCTGGAACTACAGGGAGCCCTGTCTCGAAAAGACCAAAAAAAAAAAAAAATAATAATAATAATAATAATAATAATAAAATAAATAAATAAATTTTTAAAAAACTTAAAAAAATAAAAACTCAAGTGTTCCCCCAGGATCAAAACATCAGTTTTTTTTAAACACTCTCAGTTCCATTCTCCTCCTTGCCTAACTCCACTTTCCCCTTACTCCTGTTCAACCAAGGACCGCACTGCTAATAAAGTAGTAAAAAGTCAGGTCCAGCCTCAGGCTCTGCTTTCTAAACAACACAGGCTCAATGCATATTTGCTTTCTTTGGCTGTGCAACAGATTACCACAAACTTCTTGGCTTAAGAAAGTGCCTATTTCTCAGTTCTAATTTTGCATGTCAGAAATTACTATGGTTAGGTTTATAGCCAAGTTTCTCACAAGAATGAAATGAGTTCTCTATTCTCATGATGTGGTAGGGTTTGTGGGGACCTGTCCCTCCAGGCACCCGGCCACACTAAAGTGCTACGGGGCAGTACTAATGCCATAAGGGGGAGGCACCTAGGCCTGACTCTAGCTGGAAGATGATCCAGCCTGCAGCCCTGTTGTCACTACCCAGACAAAGGGAGGCAGTATTGCATAATTCAGTGTCTACATGTGCCATCTCAGTGCACATTAACATAACTGCGGCTCTGCCACAACCCGGTAGTCTAAAGTGACTAGTCAAGACACATCTAACATATAGCAGAGACAAGATATTAGAGTGTAACAAGGGTATACAAGATAACTCCCCACTATGTACAGGGCTTAGCCTTTGGGTATAAATCCACTGAGTCTGCCAGCATAAAATAAACCTATTTCCTGGCATAAGGCCTTGGTGTCCCACCACTTCTCTATACTAGCATCCTTCAACAATGAGGGTCCTAGAACCTTCTTCAACTTCTACTTGGTTGCATCTGGATCTGTTCCTCATAATTGTGGGCCTGTTCTCTGCTGGAGGCCTGCGTGTTTTCCACATGCTTCACTCCACCTTCACAGACAGCAACAGGTCATCAAATCATTCACTTGTTGTGAATCCCTCTGCCCTTTTGTTTCTGAACTCTAGGCCCAGTTTTTTAAATGATGTATGTGATTAGCAAAGACCTAGTTAGATAACTCCTTTATCCAAAGTCGACTAATTTGAAATCTTAATTTAATTTGCAAAATTCTTTCTGCCTTGTTCCGTAATATCTACAAGTTCCACCCATATTCAAATGGAAATACAAAGACAAGAGCCCCCAAGAATCATCTTGGAATTCTCTATTACCAAGGTGGGCCCTTGAGAGCAGAGCCTTAGGTGAACATTTTGGTTGCTAGGTTATTTCTCACTGATATGAAAACAATAGGTTTCCCCTTTATTGGTGGTAAATTTGGTGGCAAATTCCTTGCATGCAATGACATCATGCATACTAAGGCTTTCACCTCAATGAACTGATATTAGGTCGACCTGGACGGTTAGTGAGAAGCATGGAGGAAGAATGAGTAAAACACTGAGAAACGGACTTTCTGCTACAAGAAGAGTGGAAGTCTTAGAAAAGAAAATGCAAGTCAGGACAACCAGCTTCCTATTCCATGCCTGGTTGGGAATCCCTCTTCTAATAATCACTCTGTCCTTTTTCTGTATTAATATGATAAACGGTGTACTTGTCAGTTATCTCATCCCTAAAGATTGTGTGACCTGTTAGACTATCTCTACAGCTACCTTCAGGTGAAGGCATCCAGACTGTGGCCTTCTGCTGGTTTTCCCTTGATATCTAGGTGTCCTTCCTTTTCTAATACTGAAGCACCAACATCTGTTGCCTACCATTCTAGTGTATCACCATCCTCACTGATAATATAATTCCATGAAAAGACAGCGTACACAGGACCACCACTAAGTTTCTCAAAGATGCATGCCCTACACCATTGAATTCTTCTTTACTTTAAAGATTTAGATGTTACAAGACGATACTTTACAACAGAAAAATTATAGAGAACATTTGTATATGCCAATCCCAACGTTATTGTTATACAGATTTTAAGCAAAACAAATGTGGACAACAACAATTTATATTTCCAATTAACTCAGATGCATTACCGTTTTTATCAGAACCTTTAAACCAATGTTGTTTAATATACACATATTTACTTTTACTAAGTCCTAAAACATCATGTAACCTGTAGACAGAGTCTGGGCAAAATTGGATACTTGTTGAACTTATGTCAATTAAATATGCATTAATTGAATATACACCTATGTCCCTCTCCCGCCCCTCTTACCCCTCCCGATTCACCATTTCAGTCAGTTTTCTGATGCAGTCTTTCTGTTGTTGTTCTTTCAATATGCATCCCTCTCCACAAGAAATATTTATAACTGGGTTATTGATGCTAGCATCCACATATGAAGGATACCATTTGTCATTTGTTTTTCTGGGACTGTGTTACTTCACTTAATATAATGTCTTCTAGTTCCATCCATTTACCTTTGAAGTTCATGATGTTGTCCTTCTTTACCACTGCTTAGAACTCCGTTGTGTACATGTATCACATTTTCTCTATCCACTCGTCAGTTGAGGGGCATTTGGGTTGGTTCCAGCTATTTGCTATTGTGAACAGAGCTGCAATAAATATCGCTGTGCATGTATTTCTGCAGTAAGATGAGTCTTGTGGGTATATAGCCAGGAGTGGTATGACTGGGTCAAATGGCAAGCTCATTTTGAGTCTTCTAAGGGTTCTCCACACTGCTTTCCATAGTGGCTGTACAAGTTTACATTCCCACCAGCAATGGTTGAGTGTTCCCCTTTCTCCACAACCTCTCCAGCAGTTGATATCATTTGTTTTCTTGATCTGGACAGTCTTATCGGAGTGAGATGATATCTTAGAGTGGTCTTAATTTGCATTTCCCTAATTATTAGTGACGTTGAACCATTTTTAAGATGTTTCTCAGCCATCTCTAGTTCCTCCTCTGTGAAGTCTCTATTCAGTTCTTTGCTCCATCTTTTGAGGGATTCATTTGTTTTCTTTCTTCTTTGTTTTTTGAGTAGCTTGTATACTCTGGGAATTAATGCTTTGTCAGATGTATCTGCAATGAAGGTTTCCTCCCACTCTGTGGGTTTTCTCTTCACTTCCTTTATTGTTTCTTTTGATGTACAGAAGCTTTTGAGTTTAATTGAGGTTCCCATACCTTAATTTTGCACAGCTGCTGTCTGATTTAGGAAGTCTTTTCCTATGCCTATGTCTTGTAATCTGCTGCCAAGTTTCTCTTCTATCACCTCCAGAGTTTTGGGTTTCACGTTGAGGTCTTTGATCCATCTGGAATTGACTTTTGTACAGGGCAAGAGGTAGGGGCTTAATTTCATTCTTCTACAGGTGGTGATCCAGTTTTGCCAACACCACTTACTGAAGATGCTGTCTTTCCTCCATTGTGTCTTCTTGGCCCCCTTGTCAAGTATGAGGTGGCTGAAATTGTATGTGCTCAGGTTTGGATCTTCAGTTTTATTCCATTGATAAACAGGTCTGTTTTTGTGCCAGTACCAAGCTGTTTTTATTTTACCTATAGGATGATTTAACTTAAAAAATTCAGTTTGCTTCCCAAGTTAACCACATACAGTCACTCAAAACAGCATGGGTGATTTTGATGAAATCTGTGCCTTGATTCCAGCCTATAGGTATGTGTAATACAACTGCCTTTTTGAGACCCATGGGTCAAAAAACAAAAACCTAAAATAAAAAAGGGGGATACAGATAGATATTAAACCTTTTTGTCAAAAACCTTGCAATTCAAATCTTAAAACTACGGAAAAAGATTTGTATGTTCCAACAGGTCAAAATGTCACCAACTTAATGGCTGAGAAAGAAAAGATACAGCTTTGCATTGTGTAGGATGCACCAGGAAGTGCCAGCAGAAAGGTTGGCCCGTCTGAACATTGAAAGGAAGAAAAGCCTCAGATTGCTACAGACATCAAACCCCTCTGTGGATCCTACTCCTAACAACTATTTATAATGAGTCCTAACAAAACTTACCTTCTAGGTGCTGCAAAGTTTTAATATGAGAGACTTTCTTGCCTCCCCCCAATAGAACAAGGAGAAATATGATGATGATGTGGAGGTCGTTCTCTAACTGTAAATTGGAGCCAACTGTTATAGAGGTAATCTCTTATAAAACTGGTAAAACTGCCTTCTTTAATTGACTAATAGACATAGGAACTGTGAAAAGGATTATTCTCTATTCAGATCCAAATATAATACTAAAGTCTCCTTAAGCTATGCACTTAAGCAAAATATATTAATACAGGAGAGCTCTGATATCAGCAATGGATTATTCTACCAAGGAGATGTTGGCCAGGGGATCCAAGCCCCCCCCCCCAAAAGGTAAAGGCTTCTTGCCTCTAAACTGGGATACCTGCAAGAAGAGAGACGATAAGGCCCTGCTGTCAAAGACCTGATGTAAGCAGGGGAAAGATGTATTGAGACCACACTTGGTCTCTGGAATACCAGAGAGTTACCAAAGGCCACTAAACCAATAAATAAGGTATAGGTCTCCTTGAGTGAAGCAAGACTCCTCTGTCAGCACCAGCTACATCTCACCTGCCTGGAAATACTGTGCAGCAGTGGCAGCCATATGCCTGTATATCCCAAATCTAATTGGCTAGTAGCTTTCTCCTTGGAGGAATAACCCACGGCTGATGCCACAAGCTTACATCCTCTAGTGGTTAGGAGATGTTATAAGCCACAGTAAGACCCTGTCACATTTAACAGAAAAAAAAAAACATAATTCATGGATTAACATACCATCCAAACATCTGTGTCTATACCAAAGTAACCTACCATAACAATTAGTACTGTTTATGCATGAGCTCTGGAGGGGTGGGAGGATGGGGCAGGACACGGGTCTAGATTTGATAAAAAAAATATGTATAAATAAATAAAATAAAAAAAAATTAGTACTGTTTAAATACCTAATATCTAATTGCTTGTGCTTCATTAGTAGGATTAAAAGGTTATTCCTGGACAAACTGTCAGCCCATGAAAGGAAACAGCCAGAATTGACCAGAGTCCAAGACAACAGCTCCAGAGAAAGTAGACTGTTTTGCTTCTCGTCCACCTGTGCCCCTTTTCTAATCTGTGGAAGAAGGGGCATGGTAGAATGTAAGGGCTGTGATTGGGGTGAATGGTGTAACTACAGAAATATTGTCTGGACACTTATTTGATCAACTTGATTGACCATACAAGCCCCCCCACAGCTGGATGGTGGGACCCATGGGCTGTGTGGGTTTGGGCACAACTGGTTGCAAATTGGTTTTACATGAAGGATGCTTGTACTCATAAATTATTACTTATTGTTAAAAGAAGAAAAAATAAAGAAGTAAATAAAAACAGAAAATCTTACTAAAAGAAAAATTCATATTTAATAAAACAATATGAAGCAAAAAAAAAGATTTAGATGTTTGTTCTTAATAATATTTTACTGATGCATTGATAAGTTCACACATTGTATTTGATCAAATTCAGACCCCCTCCCCCTATATATTCTCAAACCCACCTCACCCTATCCGTTCCCACCCCCACTTAATGCCCTTTATTATTATTTTAAGGCTTATCGAGTCAATTTTGTGTCCCCACATGCATTGGCTTTGGGTCCATCACCTAAGGCCTGGTCAACCTACTCAACATCACACCCTTAGGAAACACTGACTCTCCCTCTCGCAGCAGCTGTTGGTTGCCAATAGTTCCTCAGCTAGTTTGGAGCTTCTTGTCCAATGTCTACCATGCTGTGTTTTTGTCTGGCTTGGACTTGCACAGGTCTTGTGAATGCTGTCACAAGCACTAGGGGTTCATATGTGCCACTTCTCTCTGTGTCCGGAAACACTGTTTCCTTCTATTCTCTCATTCCCTGTGGTTCTGACAGTCTTTCTGCCCCCTCTTCTGCATTGATCCCTGACACTTAGGAAGAGAGAATGTGATAGGTGTCCTATTTAAGCCCGAGTACTCCATGGTCTCCTATTTTCTACACATTGACTGATTATGGATTTCTGTGTTAATCACCATTAAGAAGCAGCTTCTCTGGGAAATTTGAGAGATGAATTAATATATAGGTGCAACATGTCCACTTAGCAGAGTAAGTTCTCCACTATGGCCTGTGACCTGTCTACCACAGGTTGTTGGCCCTGGTAACAGTGCCAAATACAGATGTCTGATGGGGCCCACCTGGCCAGCCAGGTCAAGGTGGTGCTGAGGGGAGGTAGAGGAGGAGGGACCAGGGTTGTTTGCCAAAACCTCTGGTTGGGGAAAGATAAGGACAAAGAGCACAATTTACAATCGTCAGCCATGTACGCCAATCCGCCCAAGAGGGTCAGAGGGGCTGCAAGAACATTGGTCATTTGCTTTCATGCCTAAATGCCTTTTGTGGCTGTTTTGTATATAAGTCACTGTCCTGCTTGCAATAAACGAGAACCTGCTTGGCTGGACACCCTGCTGCATCTGAGTGTCTCTGGGAACTGAGGAGGCTGGGGAATGGGTGGGTGGCACACTTACCCTTCCTCAGCCTAGTTGGTTCTGGGACCAGACCCTACTAAGACCCAGCAATCTCGACTATTATAATAGGGCAGCAATAAACATGGATGAAGAGATATCTCTATAAGAGGATATAGAGTCCTGGGCATATGCTCAAGAGTGGAATGGCTGGATCATATGGAAGACCTATTTCTAGTTTTTTCAGGAGCCTCTGCCTGGTTTTCACAGTGGCTGTGCCTGTTTACACTCCCACCAGCAGTGAATAAGTGTTCCTCTTTCTTCAGATCCTTGTAGACTTTTTCATTGTATTTGGATCTTAGCCATTCTGACTAGAATAAGATGAAATCTCAAAGTACTTTTAATTTGCATTTCCCTGGTGGCATGTTCAAGATGCTGAACATTCTTAAAAATATTTTTCACAGGGTGTGTTGGTGCACACCTTTAATCCCAGCACTAGGGAGGCAGAGGCAGGCAGATTTCTGTGAGTTCAAGACCACCCTGGTACATAGAGTGAGCTCCAGGCCAGCTAGGACTAAAGGGAGACTCTGTCTCAAAAAGACCAAAAGAAAAAAAAGAAAGAAAAAATATTTCTCAGCCATTCTTGTTTCATCTTTTGAGAACTGTGTTAATTTCTTGCCCCAATTTTTATTTGGTTTTGGTTTTGGTTTGGTTTGGTGTTTGGTGTTTTTAGTTCTTTGTATATTCTAGATACTAATGCTTTGTCAGATGTAAAGCTGGCAGAGATTTTTTTTCCCATACTATAGGTCGCCTCTTCACTCGAATGATGGTGTCCATTGCAGTAATGAAACATTTTAAGTTCCATGAGGTCCCATTTGTCAGTTGTTGGTCTTAATGCCTGTACTATTGGGGTGTTGTTCAGAAAGTGATTTCTGCCAGGCATGGTGGCACACGCCTTTAATCCCAGCACTCGGGAGGCAGAAGGAGGTGGATCTTTGTGAGTTCAAGGCCAGCCTGGTCTACATAGCACATTCCAGGACAGCTGGGGCTATAGGGAGACGCTATTTCAAAAAGACAAAAAAAGTTATTTTCTATGTTTTTAAGACGCTATTTCAAAAAGACAAAAAAAGTTATTTTCTATGTTTTTAAGTTCCAATGTATTCCCTACTTTCTCCTCTATGAGATTCGGAGTATCAGATCTTAGGTTGAAGTCCTTGATCCATTTAGAGTTGAGTTAAGTTTTGTACAGGGTGAGAGAAGAGATCAAGTTTCATTCTTTCGTGAATGCATCCAATTTAACCAGTACTATTTGTTGAGGATTCTGTTACTTCTCCAATGTGTATTTTTGGCCCCTTTTATCAAAACTCAGGTGGCTGTTAATTGTATGGACTTAAATCTAGGTCCTTAATTCTATGACATTAATCGCTGTTTCTGTTTTTTGCTGGTACCATGCTGTTTTTCTTACTATAGCTCTGTTGTATAATTTGAAATAAAAAATTGTGATGCCTCAGCTCTTCTTTTATTGTTCAGGCTATCCTGCATTTTTGTGTTTCCATATGAAATTTGAGATTATTTTTTCAATATCTGTGAAGAATTGTGTTGGAATTTTAATGGGGATTTCATTGAATCTGTAGCTTGCTTTTGATTAGATCGTCATTTTCACAATATTGATCCTACCTATCCATGAGCATTGGAGATCTTTCCTTCTTCTGGTATCTTCTCCAATGTCTTGAAATTTTTACTCTACGAGTCTTTTCACTTCATTGGTTAGATTTATTCCAAGATATTTTACTGTATTTATGCTATCATGAATGGGATTTCTCCCTTGTTTCTTTCTCAGTGTATTTGGCTTTTATATATAGGAAACCTATTTATTTTGTGTATTAATTTTGTGTCCTGCTATTTTGCTGAATGGGTTTATCAATTCTAGGAGTTTTTTTATCTTTTATACATAAAATCATATCATCTGCAAATAAGAAAACTTTCACAGCTTCCTTTCCTTTTTATATCCACTTTAACACCTTCATTCATCTTACTGTTCTAGCTAAAACTTCAAGCATTATATTGAACAAAAATGGGGAGAATTCTTGCCTTGTTCCTGATTTTAGTGCAAATGCTTTGAGTTTTTCTCTGTTTAGCATGATGTTGCCTATGGGCTTGATATATCTTGCTTTTATTGTGTAGAGACTGGCCCCCTCTGTACATAGATTCTCCTTGATTTTGATCATGAAGAGATGTTGGATTTTTGCCAAATGCCTTTGTGGAGTGTAATGAAATAATCATGTAGTTTCTGTCCTTGAGGCTATTTATATGGTGGATTACATTTGTGAATTTGTATGTTAAACCATCTCTGAATGTCTGGGATGAAGCCAACTTGGTCATGGTAGATGATCTTTGTTTGTTTGTTTGTTTGTTCGTTTTTTGTTTTATTTGAGACAGAGTCTCCCTGTAGCCCAGCTGTCCTGGAACTCACTCTGTAGACCAGGCTGGCCTTGAACTCCCAAAGATCAGCCTGCCTCTGCCTCCCAAGTGCTAGGATTAAAGGTGTGTGCCACCATGCCCAGCTGGTAGATGATCTTTTTATCTGTGCTTGAATTCGGTTAAGTATTTTATGGCAACATTTTATGCCTCTATTCATTAAGTGGATTGATCTATAATGTTCTTTTTTGTTAGGTATTTGCCTGATTGTGATATCAGAGGAATACTGGCCTTGTAGAAAGAATATGGAAGTGTTCCTTCCTTTTCTATTCTACTGAATCATTTGAAAAGTATTCAAGTTAATTCTTCATCGAAAGTATAGTAGAATTCTGCAACCACTCCTGGCCTCTCCAGTTTTTTTTTTTTAACTCAGGCACTTAGTACTATAAACTTTCCTTTGAGGGCTGCCTTCGATGTGTCCTACAGATTTTGGTATGTTGTCTTTTCATCAATTCTAGGAATTTTTCAATTTCCTCCCTGATGTCTCCCTGGATCCAGTTTTCATTTAGTGGTGTTGCTTAGTTTCCATGAGTTTGAGTACTTTCTGTAGTTACTTTTGATATCCAGCTTTATTCCTTCAGATAGAATGCAGGACACTATTTGAATTTTCCTGTATTTGTGGTGTCTTGCTTTGTGTCCTTAAATGTGGTCAGTTTTGGAGAAAGCTCGATAGGCTGCTGAGAAGAATGTGCATTCTTTAGTTTTGAGATATAATAATGTTCTGTAGAAATCTGTCCATTTCATTTATGATGTCATTTAGCTCCTAAGCATCTTTGTTTAATTGTTTCATTTTTCTGATGATCTGTCTATTTTTGAGAGTGGACTGTTGAAGTCACTCATTGTCACTGTATTGTGATTAATATGTTTTTTTATATCTAAAAGTTTTTACAATGAAATTGCGTACCCCTATGTTCAGTGTGTATGTATATGTTTAGAATTGTAATATCCTCCTGCTGGACATTTCCTTTAATGAGTATGAAGTGTCCCTCCTTATATCTCTTCAGACTAGTTTTAGTTTGAAGTCTATTTTGTCAGATACTAGAATAGATACATTTGCTGTTTTGTTGGTTATAAGAGTCTGAGTTGGTGGTTATGGTCCTTTGGGACTTGAAATACATCTTTCCAGGCCTTGTGGATTTAAAGTTTCCTGTCAGATACTGAGGTGTTATTCTACTAGGTCTGCTTCATAAGTGACTTTCTTTTCTACATCCTTCAATAACCTTTTTTATATTGTGCTTTTAGTATTTAACTATAATATGCCATAAAAATTTCTTTTCTGGGGGCTGGAGAGATGGCCTAGCAGTTAAGAGCACCAACTGCTCTTGCAGAGGACCCAGATTTGATCCCCAGCACACACATGGTGGCTGGGAACCATCTTTAACTCCAGTTCCAGGGGAATCCGACACCCTCTTCTGACCTACATGGCATTGCACGACACAGGTGCACAAACCTACATGCAGATAGTACATTCATACATCCATACATACATAAAAAAAGTTCTTTTCTGCGCTTATCTATTTGGTGTTGTAGGCTTCTTCTGTCTGCATGGACACCTCTTTCTCTAGGTTTGGGAATTTTTCTTCTTTGATTTTAATGAAGATATTTTCTATGCCTTTGCTCTGGTAATTCTTCTCCTTCTTATATGCCTATTATTCATGTTTCATGATCCTTTCATGTATTTTTTTACATTTTTGGTTCATCTTTTCTGGGTGATCTAACTCCTCTTTGTCTTCCACCTCTGGTTCTGTCTTCAGTGTGGTCTTTTCTGTTAGCGGGACTTTCCACTGAGGTTTTTATTTGGCTTGTTGAGTTTCTCACTTCCAGTATGAGCTGTTTCATTTTTCTTCATGCCTCTAGCTTCATATTGTTACTTTACTGACTTCCTCATTTCATTCCTCCCTTTGTCTTTGCCGTCCTTGAGATCTCTGACCATAGCTATACTGATGCTTTTGAACTCTTTGCCTAGAAGTCCCTGAAGGTCATTTTCATTTTTATTTTGTTTGGGGGCTTTGTTTTGAGAGATGGGGTGTTGAGGAGACATGTTGTTTGGTTCGTGGTGTTGTTTTTGTTTCTTTATTGAGATTTACACATCTGGAGTCAGTAATTTGAGTTTTCATTTCTCTTCTGTTCAAGCCACCTTTCTTTCACTCAGCTGTTTACAATGTTCAAGAAGGAGCTCGTTCATAGCAGGATTAAGATATCGATTTCTTCTTTTTGTCTGGCACTTAAGGCTATAGCCTCTTCCCTAGGTTTTCTGCTTGATAGCTACAGTTGGGTGCATGAAGTATCTTGTTTGAAGAGCTTGGAACAGGTTTGCCCTGGCAGTATGGACTGATCCTGGCTCTCAAGGGTAGATGGAACTACTGGAGGCTCCCAATCAGGTAGCTGGCAGGAATCTGGTGATTATTGAAAGGGAGGCCCAGGGCCTCCCAGAAGTTGGAAAGGCCCCTAAAGGGGATTGAACCGGGGTCTGGCAGATTGCAAAGACAGGGAGAGGGGCCAGAAGCAGGCGGTGATCCTGGAAAGCAGTTATGGGATTTGGGGGTAATGACAGGGGCAGAGGCAGCCTACCTGGGTCTCCAGGCTATGTGAGGTGAGAATCTAGAGAATCTGGTGGGGAGCCTGCCAGGATCTGATGAATCCCAGAGAGAGGTAGGAGTGCCAGGAAGAGGTGGCCATAATCCCTGCTGTAATGCAGTGGGGGTTTGAGTGATGGCAGCGGAAGGCAGCCTGAGTCTCTGGGACATGTGAGGAGACTGGAGAGTCCTTGGTGGGGATTCTGGTGACTTCCAAAGGAAGGGAGGGGAACAGGAAGAGGTGGCAGGCCCTGGCAAGTGGCAGGCCTTTTTCAAGTTTTTTAAGTTGAAGAAAATTTTTGTTTGCTTGTTTGTTTGTTTGAGGTTTGGGGGCTATTTTTGGGCTTTTGATACAGAGTCCCCCTGCTGTATCTCCAACTGACCTGGAACTTGCTATATAGACCAGACTGGCCTTAATGTCACAGAGATATGCCTACCTCTGCCTCCCAAGTGCTGGGATTAAAAGCATGCATCATCATGCCCAGCCAAAAAAATTTATTGTTTTAAGAATTTATTACGATGAACCTACCATCCCCCTCCCCGACTTCATGTCTTCTATTAGCAAATGAAAAACCCCATCCATTTTACAAATACTTCTGATCTGGGTGCAAGAGAAATCATATCTCATTAGAGTGTCAGTGATCTGTAATTCTTACACAGGTCTGCCAAAGGGCCCACTCCCTTTCCTTTTTATGTGGTTTTGAGTCAGAATGGAATTTTCACTCTTAGTTTCTGTTTCTCTTATACACTTCTTGGGAATGCCAAGTAGGGATTTCTCTTTTTCTCAGCCATCATAAATGCTTGGTTTTCCTCATCAAAGTTATTTGCTCACAGCCCTTGCATGCAGGTTACCCTTTGGCTGTTTTGGGGCCCTATTCAGCACAATGACCCCACTGTGGACCAAGGTGTTCTCCAACAAGTTGATTCACCATAGGGTTTTACTGTGGGTAAAAGCAGAACCTAGTTCCTCACAGCAGGCAGCAATAGCTCACAGTCTTCCAATCCAAGTTGGGAGGTTTAACAGCTTCACACGACAGCTTTACACCAGTGGCCTCTAGTTTATTTTCTGAAACCTGTAGATTTCTCAGATTCCTAATGTTGTTGAGGACTGCAGCCAGGTCTTGACAGTCCCTGGGTGATGATGATGGTGAGCTGACTATGGATGCCACCAGGGTGCATGGGTATGGAGGCTGACTTGGCTTCACCCTACTAGTGCAAGCAGAAGACCATGCTGTGAGGCTCTGCCCGCCCACCACCACCACCTGTGTGCTTGGGCTGGGCTCCTTCATTGTGCATGGGTGGCCATACAGGTATGGCTCCATAGTTGCACCTAAGTGGCCAGGTTAGTGCAGCTCCACCATCTGGACTCCCCAGCTATTTTTCCTCTTGCTTGTCTTTTTGAGTCAGGGCCTCCCTAGAGCCCCAGCTGGCCTGGAACTCACTCTGTAGACTAGGCTGGCCTTGAACTCATAGATTCACCTGCCTCTGCCTCCTGAGTGCTAGGATTAAAGGCATGAGCCACCACACCCAGCTTAAAGATGGTTCTTAGCCACCACGTGGGTACTGGGAATTGAACCCAGGTCCTCTGCAAAAGCAATCGGTGCTCTTAACCACTGACCTATCTCTCCAGCCCCATAAAGCATCAATATTCTTTTTTTAAGACAATGTTTTATTGAAGCTCTGTGCATTTCATACTAAAAGCATCAATATTCTTAACAAAATGAAGCAGCACAGAGTCATGTTTTAAGTCCTTTGTGCCAAGAGCTGCTGTCACTGCCATGGGTCTGGCTGCACTGCCATCTTGGCTTTCAAATTAATTTCTTTTTTCCTTGCCAAGTCCTAAGTTCAGAATGTTGAGATCAATATAAAATCAGTCAGGTAAATATTGATCCTATGTGATAAGGTTCCTCATATAGTCCATCACAGGCATTCAGTCTTTTGGGAGTCAGCGTACCCTGGGCACTGAGGCTCCCCAGGATGAGCCTCATTCCTAAACCATCTTTTCTCTCCACATCATCACTTTGAGCTGTCTTGTCATACTCCTTCTTGTATGTATCAAACTCATACTGAACAATGAGTTCTGCATTGCAAAAGAGGATGTATTTTTGCACCTTTCATTCATGCCTTTGTCCACCAGCTGAACACTCACACACACACACACACACACACAAACACACACACACATGCACACACACAGTGCTTTCAAATTCTTCATTTTCTTTTTTATTTATTTACTTATTATTTTTATTTTATGTGTATAAATGTAATGCCTTTGTGTAGGTAGGTCCATTCGTGTTGTGCAATGCCCTTGGAGGTCAGAAGAGGGCATCGCATCCCCTGGAACTGGAGTTACAGACAATTGTTAGCCACCATGTAGTACTGGGTCCTCTGCAAGAAAAGTCAGTGCTCTTAACCACTGAGTAAATTCTCCATCCCTTGTTCTTTATTTTCTTAACAAAGGGAACCTTCTCGGGACCCTCTGGGCTTTGCCCTGATCTTTAGATCCAGGAGTCTTCTCAGTGTTATGTCAAGTTCATTCTGTATCTACACTTCACTTAATTCATCAATGTATCCAACTTGGTTCAAGCAGGCATAATTTAGATTGTTTTACATGTACCAGGTAAACAGTGTAAACTTAGTAGTTGGGTACTCTGGTGGATTTACTTTTTCTTTAAGCATGTGCTAATGTGGTAATTAAGCCTTTCTGAATCTATCTTGCTTATACTTTGCAGCTGAACTTTACTTTTCTAAATGCCTTTTCCTCTAAGCCTTCTGTCAACAGCACCTGTCAAGGCCTGGCAGTATAGGCCAGTTGGTAGAGTGCTTGCATAGCATGCACAAAGCTCTGGGATTGATGCCAGACTCATAAACCAGGCACCACCAGGCTTGTTAATGCACAGTTCTAATCCCGGCATTTGAGAATGGAGGTAAAAAGATCAGGAGGTAAAAGGGGGTAAAAGGATTCAAGGTCATCCTTAACTATGCAGCAAGTTCCAGGCCAGCCTGAGCTACATGAGACCCTGTTGGAAAGAAAAAGAGGAAAAAAAATGGCAACGTATTATCTGGAAACATGGACATAAATGTCAGAAAAATCACCAATTTCTTTTAGCTATTTTGAAAAGGGTTATAGAATATTGAAATATTGATGTTTTGATCTTACAAAAAAGGTTAAGAGCTGGACACAGAGTCATACACTTGTAATCCCAACACATGGGAGGCAGATACAGTAAAATTACAAGTTTGAGACTAGCATAGGAGGGCTAATAATGAGTTCAGGGACAAACTGAGCTACTAGTAAGACCCTGTCTCAAAATATTAAGGGATGGTTGTATAGTTCAGTGGTAGAACATTGCCTGCCATGTGTGGGGTCCTGGGTTTAATCTACAGGATGAGAGAGAGAGAGAGAGAGAGAGAGAGAGAGAGAGAGAGAGAGAGAGAGAAAGAGAGAGAGAGAGAAATAAGCAGCTGGAAAATGGATACAGTAATATTATTGTACTTTTAAAATTATGTATATATTATTGGAGCTGGAGAGATGGCTCAACAGTTAAGAACACTAACTGCTCTGGCAGAGGACCAGAGTTCCAATCCCAACACCCATATGGTGGCTAACAACCATCCGTACTCCAGTTCTAGGGGATCCAACACCTGATATCCTCAGGCATTGCACGACACAGGTGCACCTACACACATGCAGACGACACATTCATGCACAAAAAAATTTTTAAAATAAAATAAAGTTCAGATTTGAACAAAAGCGAGTCCTGAACAATGCCCCCCACCCCCGCTTAAAAAACAAAACAGCATATCAATACTGAATTCTCCCTTCTGACTAACAGAAGAGGAAAAATGTGTTGCTGGAGTCCAGAGCCTGTTGAGACTTAGAAACAGGACTCCCTGTCGGCATTCCACTCCAGGATTACTGCCTGAAGGTGGCAACTGTGCTCAGTCAACTGAATGTTCAACTCAGTATGGAATTCCATTTGGCTCCAAATATGCGTTCCTCTTTGAGAGAACCTGATGTACATGAAACAAAATCTACAGGCAATCTTGTTCTTCAAACATTAGTACCATCTCTCAAAACAAAGCCCCCAAACAAAATAAAAATGAAAATGACCTTCAGGGACTTCTAGGCAAAGAGTTCAAAAGCATCAGTATAGCTATGGTCAGAGATCTCAAGGACGGCAAAGACAAAGGGAGGAATGAAATGAGGAAGTCAGTAAAGTAACAATATGAAGCTAGAGGCATGAAGAAAAATGAAACAGCTCATACTGGAAGTGAGAAACTCAACAAGCCAAATAAAAACCTCAGTGGAAAGTCCCGCTAAATTAAGCTTAAATTTAACAAAAAGAATTTGTTAAATTTAAGCTTAATTTAGGGCATTCATCCAAACATTTTGAAAAAAATAAACATTAGGCCATTTCGTGGACACCGGGGAAGCCAGGGCATCTGTAGGAGCTGAGGCTGAGGGGAGCGGGTGGGCCTGTCGAGCTCGTGGATTGGAGCCTCGGCGTTTCGAACTCAGCATCTCGAAATGCATCGCGATTCCTGTCCCTTGGACTGTAAGGTTTATGTAGGTAATCTTGGAAACAATGGCAACAAGACTGAATTGGAATGGGCTTTTGGCTATTATGGACCACTCCAAAGTGTGTGGGTTGCTAGAAACCCTCCCGGCTTTGCTTTTGTTGAATTCGAGGATCCCCGAGATGCAGCTGATGCTGTCCGAGAGCTAGATGGAGGAACACTATGTGGCTGCCGTGTGAGAGTGGAATTGTCGAATGGTGAAAAAAGAAGTCGAAATCGTGGCCCACCTCCCTCATGGGGCCGCCGCCCTCGAGATGATTACCGAAGGAGGAGTCCTCCACCTCGGCGCAGCTCTCCAAGACGAGAAGCTTCTCTCGCAGCCGGAGCAGGTCACTTTCTAGAGATAGAAGAAGAGAAAGATCAGTGTCTCGTGAAGGAAATCACAAGTCATCTCGATCCTTCTCTAGGTCTTGAAGCCTATCTAGGTCAAACAAAAGAAAATAAGAAGACCAGTTTGCAAGAGAAGAGGTGTACAGGAAGTAACTTCATTTTGACAGGAGTATGTTCAGGAAATTCAAGTTTTGTTTGAGACTTCATAAGCTTGGTGCATTTTTAAGATGTTTTAGCTGTTCAAATTTGTTTGTCTCTTGGAACAGTGACATGCATAAGAATGTAATTCTCTCTGTGGTTTCAAATGGATCATAAGAGGCATGTAATACCAAGAATTGTAACTTTACAATGTTCCCTTAAGCAAGATTGAATTTGCTTTGAACTTTAGTTTTTCATAGACTGAAATAAACCTCAAAATCCTGCCCAGATAAAGTGTGATGTGCTAATGTTATAGAAACAACTGGCAGAAATTGAATAGCTCTTTCATAGCTGGGATAACAGTATACAGCTGCATGATAAGGCAATCCTTAAAGGCCAAAGGTAAAGATGGGAGTTGTGCACTAATAAACTAGAAGTTTGAACAATCTAGTTCTTATTCTCAGCCTGGGCAGGGGTTGCCTAATTGGTGTAGAAATCTAATAAATTTCAAGAAAATTCACCATTGCTTAGGTCATACATGAATACATAGCTATTTGTAACATTCTCTATTTGAAAATTTGAGGTTTCAAAATACCAATGTCCTGTCAGTTTAAGGGTACATTGTAGAGCTAAACTTTTGAGTTACTGTGCAAGTTTGTTTTTTCCCCCCTCCTTTCTTCCATGCTGTCATTGTAGTATGTTTGTGAGAATCCTTGGGATTAAAGTTTTGGTTACAAAACCGAAAAAAAAAAAAAAAAAAAAGTAAACATTAGTTTAATGATCTCTGTAACTAGTAAAGAAAAATTAACACCACCACCACCCCACAAAACCAGTCAGTTTGTTAAAGGCATTGTGTCAGCACAGATGTTCTCTGGATAGGCAGGTAAAATTTGAAATGAAAAGCATAGTCTTATCTTACCTTCAGCTTCCAAGTGGTAGAACATGCAGAGCATGGAGGCACTGCGGATGACCCCTTGGGAAGACCTCATGTTGGAGACCATTATTTGCTGTCCATGAATTCTGCAGAGAGTTTTGCTGCATTGTTGAAACACATTATTTTTGTTTGAGTCAAGAAGCAAATGAAATAACTTGCATGCATTTAGAGTTATAGAAACAAACTGCTTTTTTGACATGAAACAAAAAACAAAGGCATTACCAGGAAAGAGGAATGTACTGGGGAAATGGGAGGGAATAACAAGTGATGCAGGAGCAAGGGTAATTATGACCAAATTGCATTTATCCATGTATGGAAACATCGCAATGAAACCCATTATTGTACAATTAATATATGCTAACAATATGAAAAAATGTCTTCAGCAACAGAAGCAAGCTCAGTTTGGGGGACATTCGCTTTGCAATAAGCTCCCAGGTACTAAGCAAAGCTAGGAAGTGGCTTGCCCATATCTCAGCTTGCACTTGCTTAGGAATACCATGCTTACTGAATGGAGTTAGTGGACCCTTCCAAACTACTCAGTTTTTCTTTTTTTTTTTTTCAGAGTAATTCAGTTACATGCATATACGATGCAGAATAAATGTAATTTTAAATTAAAGGTATAATACTCTAAATAGCTTTGTTAAGAACACATATTTTTTTTAATTTTTTTATTATTTTTATGTGTATGAATGTACTGTCTGCATGTAGATCGGTGCACCTGTGTCATACAATGCCACAGAGGTCAGAAGAGGGTGTCAGATTCCCCTGGAACTGGAGTTAAAGACGGTTCTTAGCCGTCATGTGGGTGCTGGGAATCGAACCCAGGTCCTGTGCAAGAGCAGTCAGTGCTCTTAACTGCTGAGCCATCTCTCCAGCCCCAAGAACACATTTTCACAGTGCAGTAGTGAATATGTGCAAGGATATAATTTCTGTCTATAACTAAAATTAAATTTAGTTATCAAGATCCTATTTTCTCTGATAAAATTTTTAGTGCTAAAATTCAAGGAACTCAAGTCAATTTTACCTTAAACATGTAGTTTCATAAGGTAATTTTCCTATTTTTTTTTCTTCTTTTTGAGACAGGGTATTACTGGAGCCCCAGTTGCCCTGGAACTCACTATGTAGACCAGGCTGGCCTTGAACTCACGGAGATCCACCTACCTCTGCCTCCCAAGTACTGGGCTTAAAGGCATGCCTCACCACACCCAGCCCCATAATTTTCCTGTTTATGCTTCTTTCTCATCTTCCAAGAATAATCTAAATTCCAGGAGGATTATATACCAGGGGATAGACATTGGTCCATGTGTCATCTCTGTCCCCACTGGTCTTCTCCAGCTGTCCCCATCATGGTGGTGGCCAGGGACAGGCTGAGGGCCACCCCTTTGCCCCTGTGGAGCTCCAGCACTGCCTGGGCTTTGGCATCTTGCCTGTGTTGTGCTTCAGCTGCTCTGCTAAGGGTCCCTTGCTTAGACCCTCAGGACTCATCCCATCATATGCCCAACTGGCCTCCCCGAAGTCCCACTGTGGAATCCCCTTCTTCCACAGCATAGCGAACCTCTGAAATACCTATGCTTTTTTTGTTTTCGATTTTTTTTTTGTCTTTTCGAGACAGGATCTCCCTGAGCCCCAGCTGTCCTGGAATTCACTCTGTAGACCAGGCTGGCCTTGAGCTCACAAATATCTACCTGCCTCTGCCTCCTGAGTGCTGGGATTAAAGGCATGTGCCATCATACCCAGCTTGAAATACCTATTCTTAGTTATAAACTTCAATCTGGATCTCAGTAATTCTACTGTACCTATTAAGACTACCAGAAGCAGGGCCCCAACAGCCTTAATAAGCCAGGTTCTGCCTCCTGTCCTCAATAGGCTCAATTAAACAAGCAAGTGATAGTGAAAAGCAGATATGGGATGTTCACTTAATGTGACCACATTGGGAAGAGGGACGTGGAGGTGCAGTGACCCCAGCCCCCAAGTCTATCTTTGGGATCTGTATTAGTCACTTTTCTGTTGCTGTGATAAAACACCATGACCAAAGGAACTTATAAAAGGAAGAGTTTATTTGAGCTTACAATTGACAGTTCCAGGGAATTAGAGTCCATTGTGGCAGAGGCATGGCGGCTGGAGCTGGAGCAGCAAGCCGAGGGTCACATCTCGCAATGAGCACAGGAAGTCAAGAGAGGGAGACTGGAGACTGCAAGGCTTGTTAAACTCACTAAGCCTGCCCCCAGTGACATACTTCCTCTAGCATGGCCACACCTTCTAAGACCTCCAAGAACAGTGCCACCAACTGGAGACAAATGTCTGAATACTTAAAGCCTATGGGGGACACTCATTCAAACCACCACAGGATCCCAATGGAGATTTAGGTTTAGGTAGAGGCCCAGAGGCATCCATAACTAAGCCGGCTTGGTCAAGGCGGCACCAGCTTCCAGCTTCATTCAGCCTAATTCTTTTCTGAGCATAAGAGTCCTCAGGAAATTCTTTTTTTTTTTTTTTTTTTTTTTTTGCAGTTTTATAACTTTGTTGGATTCTCACCAGCTCTCATCCGCATTGACTGTAGATTTTTGAACGTGGTAACAGGGATATAGGTTACCAAAGTATCCATCTTGTTTGGTTTTCTGGACAAACCATCACGGATACGATTTGGAACATTCCTTATTCCTTTGGCCCAGACAGCTTTGCTGAGCCTGGTATCAATGAGCACATCTACAGTACCCATCTCCTTCATGGCAAATTTCCAGATTTCTTTGAATGCCACAGGGACATGTTTCTTAAAGCCTACTCCACCAATGCGCTTGTGAATGTTGATGGTGTATTCCTAGGTCACCACTTTGTTAAATGAAGAATGCCTTTCTTCTCGTTACTCTTCTGGGCAGGAGCCATTCCCCAGGCCCAACTTGAAAAGGAATGGCACAAAGGATTATGGGAGAGAAAGCTGCATTTGCAGGTAGCCCAATTTCTTTTTATTTATTTTTTTTTTTTTTGGTCTTTTTGAGACAGGGTCTCCCTGTAGCCCCAGCTGTCCTGGAGCTCGCTGTGTAGACCAGACTAGCCTTGAACTCACAATGATCCATCTGCCTGCCTCTACCTCACAAGTGCTAGGAACGTTCAGCTCCAATTTCTTTTTTTTTTCTTTTGTCTTTTTGAGATAGTGTCTCCCTTTAGTGCCAGCTGGCCTGGAATTATGTAGACCAGGCTGGCCTTGAACTCACAGAGATCCGCCTGCCCTCTGCTTCCCGAGTGCTGGCATTAAAGGCGTGTGCCACCACGAATAAAATATCCTTAAAAAAAAAAGAAATTGGCTAAGAGGGGGACCCTGTCTCAAAAGTACCAAATAGATAGATAGATAGATAGATAGATAGATAGATAGATAGATACTATTTTATTTATTGTATGAGTATATGTTTGTATGAGTATATTTTTGTATGAGTATATGTTTGCACATATGTATGAGTATATGTATGAGTATATTTGTATGAGTATATGTTTGCACATATGTAAGTGCACCAGTTGGTACAATGCCCACAGAAGCTGGAAGAGAATGTCTGATACCCTAGAACTAGGGTTACAGGTGGTTCTTTGCCACCCTGTGAGTGCTGGGAATCAAACACAGGTCCTCTGCAAGAGTATCCAGTGTTCTTAACCACTGAGCCATCTCTCCACCCCTGGAAATTCCTATTTCTTGGAGGTCACTGTCTCGCGCATCTGATAGCCAAAGGGACAGGCCACAGAGTTCCTTTAAGACACCTTCAGTCCTGCCTTGATACTCAGCTCTAGTGGCCCAGAAATAGGTCTTGTATCTTCTATCTGGCTAGAAGCATCTCAGACTCTTTTCTCAGGCTCCCTCACATCATATTTAAATGGTTTGCATTAAACTACCATGGAAAAGAGGACTCTGCAAACTGAAATCAGCTATTGTGTTTGCTACAGAATTTTGTGGAGAGCGGGCGTTGGCCAAAATGGCGCTTTGGACCCTGGCCAAGTCTTATCGCCTGATTGTCACCTGACTGCCCAGCTCATTCCCCAGCCAATAAGAGAATGCCAAACCTGAACCCTCATTAGCGTGTCCGCTGACTTCCGTATATTGTGCATACCGCTTACAGACCAATGAGAGACTGCCACGGCGCTTGCGCCCTTGCAGGAGGTGGGGTTAAGAGAGGGGATATGAGTGGGGGACACTGGAAGGAGAAAATAGAGTTGATGTATGAGTTGTCTGAATAAACTGCATCTGGAAGAACAAGAGTGTGTCCTCTCCTTTTTCCTGCTGGCCAGGAACAGAGTGACAAGGAGAGTGACAAGTGGTGGCCCAGACGGGGAACCTTCGTTGGTGTGAGCACAGTTCAGAACCAGACGCAGGCAGGTGGGCTAGCCGGTAAGTTCCCAGGTAAGGTGGGACTATAAGTTCTCGGAAGTAGAGACTATGGGGAATTCAAATTCAAGGCAGCCATTGCGCGATGCCTTAAAGGAACTGCTGAGAGTGAAAGGAATTGGCATAAAGACCCAAATTTTAGATCTGATTTGGAAATTAATAAGAAATTGCTTGGGCGATGAAGGGAGCTGCGCAGCAGCAATAAAAAAAGGGGAAGAACTTCTACAGCAGCTAAAAGAGGAACAGGTGCCACCCAAAGGAGTTGAGGACGAAGAGCAGGATATGTCGGCTGATGAGTTGGAGAGTTTGGTAGAAAGCATGGAGCAAGTGAAGGTTAGCATACAGCCGGTAGCCCCAGGACCTCCGCTACTGCCAATGGCCCCGGGACCCCCTCCGCCTTTTGCGGTACCTGGCACTTCGTTTCATCTGGAGTGCTGGAGGGAGGTAGCCACTCAAAATCCAGCCCTATGTTTTCCAGTCTTCCAAAACCAACAGGACAATAACCATTATCATAAGCCACTCAATTTTAAAATCATAAAAAATATAGTGGAAAGTGTGCGCTCATATGGAGTGACTGCCGCTTACGTGATTTCACAGGTAGAGACTCTCCACAGGTATTGCATGACCCCTAGCAATTGGCAAAATTTAGCCCGAGCCTGTTTGTCACCGGGGCAATACCTAGATTGGAAAGCTATGTGTCTAGAGTTGGCCTATGATCAGGCCGCACAAAACCAGGCCAACAACCAGCCCACCTGGGATGTGGATATGTTAATGGGGCAAGGACACTTCGCTAATCAACAAATTAATTACCCTGCCCAAGTATACAATCAGATTAATGATATGGGAACCAGGGCATGGAAAAAATTGCCCAACCGAGGGGAAGTCACTGGAAATTTGACCAAAATAATACAAGGACCAACGGAGCCATTTTCTGATTTTGTGGCAAGAATGGTGGAGGCAGCAGGAAAGGTATTTGGTGACCCTGACACTGCCATGCCGCTTGTTAAACAATTGGTATTTGAACAATGTACAAAGGAGTGTAGGCAGGCAATAAACCCTTACAAAACTAAAGGCTTTGAAGTGTGGATG